>OZ014523.1:447769690-448205003 GCA_963966055.1 Lathyrus aphaca
TGCTAAGAAATCCAGGTTAAAATACTTTTCATCTTAGATAAGATGCTATATTTCTTAAAAATAGGTTTACTACTCTAACGTAGTACAAACCTTTTTATTTGTGACAATAGGAGGGGTTGATTAGAGGGTACAACTCGGTTCTGAATACGAGAAAGCGACAGTTCCTGTTAAATTAATTGTTTTCAAAGTAGAAAACATTGCCCATAAGTAGTTCTATTAACAAGTACCAAAATATCTATTGATTACGTGAATTACATTCTAGCCTGTCTTTATAAATTGTTTAAAATTATTATTTTATTTACCATTACGCACTCCTTAAAACCCTTATATTCAGTTGCCTTAGATACACACCATAACAATAGGTACGATAGATTGACACTTGGTCTCTGTGGATTCGACAATCTTTTATATTACTCTGACATGTTCGTACACTTGCGAAAAACACGCATCAAGTTTTTGGCGCCGTTGCCGGGGAACAATTTCGTCAAATTTCATACCCTGTAGTTATACCGTTTAGACTAAGGTTATTACCCACCGGTCAATGCGAAAGACTCGCAGTGCCAGAAGTTTAGTAGACCCTCTAGCTGAACCTGAACGTTACGCTCGCGCATGTTTGTTTTTCCATAGGAATAGGAGAGCTATGGCCGAAGATCAAAATCGAAAACCTCTTAAGGACTTCGCCCAAGCATCAAACGAGGAACCTAGTTCCAGTATAGTAAACCCCGCTATCCCACCCAATAATTTTGAACTTAAACCATCCCTGCTGCAATTAGTGCAGCAGAGACAATTCGTAGGTCTTGCTACTGAGAACCCAAACCAACATTTAAAAAACTTTCTTCAATTAGAAGACACCTTTAAAACCAATGGAGCTCCTCCTGAGGCGATACGCTTAAGATTATTTCCCTTTTCCCTCAGAGATAAAGCTCTATCATGGTTAGATTCTCTTCCACCCAATTCCATAACAACTTGGTAAGACCTTAGAAATGTTTTCCTTGCTAGATATTTTCCCCCAAGTAAGACTGCTCTTCTTCGAAACCTAATAACCAGATTTACCCAACACCAAGGAGAGTCGTTGTTCGAAGCCAGGGAGAGATATAAAGAGCTATTAAGAGCATGCCCACATCATGGCTTAGAGAATTGGCTAATCATTCAAACCTTCTATAATGGACTTCATTATAACACTAAATGACCATCGACGTTGCCGCTGGTGGCGCACTAATGAAAAAACCTTACCATGAAGCTAGTGCCCTTATCGAGGATATGTCCCAAAACCATCAATGTCCCAAAACCATCAATCATGGGGAGTAGAACGAGCGACAGTGGAAAAGAAGGAAGTCCAAGGAGGAATACATGAGCTAAGCTCTATGGACATGATGCAAGCTAAAATGGACGCGTTGACCCTTAGAGTCGAACATATGTGTACAACTCCGAATACTGTAGCTGCAGTTTCGCCGAATTGTGAGATATGTTGGACGCAAGGACACCAATCCGCCGAATGCAATCTGTTAAATGAGACAAATCCTGAGCAAGTGAACTACACCCAAGGGAACCCATTTTCAAACACATACAATCCTGGATGGAGGAATCACCCAAACTTCTCCTACAAAAATAATAACCCTATTCAAAATATCGCACCTCCGAGACAACAAGGTTACCAAGCCCCATAAACAAATCAACCTATGCAACCTGTACCACCAAGTCCGAGCCTTGAGAAAATTTTGGAAAATTTTATCACCGCTCAAACACAACAAAACAAAGAGTTCATGAACCAAAACGTCCATGTTAACGAACTAATTACCCAGTTAGGAACCAAGGTTGACCAGATTATTACTCATAATAAGATGCTTGAAACCCAGATCTCTCAGGTAGCTTTAAACCAAGCCCCTCAGACTACACCTGGAGGACAGTTCCCTGGACAACCTCAACAAAACCCGAAAGGGCAAGCAAATGCCATTACTCTACGAAGTGGAACCGCTTATAAGGAACCTTTAAACCCTAGATTAAGTGATCCCGAAATTTCTGAGAGAAATGAGGAGAAGGAACCAGAGGAATCTGAAAACCCGGAAAGTCAAGAAAAAGGAGAAGAACCTAAAAACAAAACCTATGTACCACCACCGCCATACAAACCACCAATACCATACCCTCAAAGATTATAGAAAAACTTCACGTAGAAATCCCCTTTATAGAAGCCATCACTCAAATACCTTCTTACGCTAAGTTTCTCAAAGACATACTTACAAATAAACGTAGACTTGAAGATCCGAAACCCGTGGAATGTAATTCTATTTCCGAAAATTGGTTAGCAAAGAAAGATAAAGATCCTGGAAATTTTTCCATTCCTTGTGTTTTGGGGAATCATGTCATCGAAAAAGCTTTTCTAGACTTAGGAGCTAGTGTGAGCTTAATGCCTTTAGCAGTTTGTGAGAGATTAAACTTAGGATAATTACAACCTACTAAGATGTCACTTCAATTAGCCGATAGATCCGTTAAATACCCTATAGGCATACTTGAGGACGTCCCTATTAGGATAGGTCAGCTGTTTATACCTACTGATTTTGTTGTCATGGACATTAAAGAAGATGACGACATACCAATCCTCCTAGGTAGACCGTCCTTATCGACTGCTGGAGCCGTAATAGATGTTAAAAAAGGGAAACTAACCTTTGAGGTAGGTGACGCGAAGATAGAATTTGTACTTTTGAAATTTCTTATGGCACCTGTAATAGGAGATGCTTGTTATGCCTTAGATATCATTGATGAATGCATTAGGGAATTAGAACAAGAAGAAGAAACTGAATCTATAAAATTTCCATCAACCCTTATTTTGGAAGATGACAATTATAAAAAACCCTACATTGATGATAACTTTCACGAATGTTTATCTCTTACCCCAGATCATATGCCTTGCCCTATGAAACCGACCGTAAAACTTAAGGAACTGACTAAAAACCTGAGATATGAATTTATCGATGAAGAAATGAACCGTCCAGTTATAGTCAGTGCTACCTTAAGCCAAGAGGAAACATACCAATTATTAGATGTTTTATGAAGGTATCCCTCAGCCTTAGGATATAAGATCTCAGATCTAAAAGGAATAAGCCCATCAGTATGCATGCATCGTATTTTTCTTGAAGATGATTCAAAACCCTCTAGAGAACACCAACAAAGAATAAATCCTATGATGAGTAATGTAGTTAAGACTGGAGTTCTTAAGTTACTAGAGGCAGGTATAATATATCAGATCTCGGACAGTAAATGGGTGAGTCGTGTGCATATAGTACCTAAAAAGGGAGGCATCACAGTCGTATAAAATGAGAAGGGCGAACCTATAGAAAAAAGAACCGATGGAGGTTGGCGTATGTGCATAGATTATAGAAAATTAAATAAAGCAACTAGGAAGGACCATTTCCCATTACCATTCATAGAGCAAATGTTGGAGCGCCTAGCCAGACACTTTTACTTTTGTTACCTAGATGGATATTCAGTATTCTTCCAAATACCTATTCACCCCGAAGATCAAGAAAAAACTACCTTTACATGCCCTGTTGGAACTTTTGCCTATAGAAGAATGCCTTTTGGACTCTATAATGCCCCTGTCACTTTCCAACGCTGCATGATATCTATCTTTGCAGACTATTTAGATGGAATCATGGAAGTATTTATGGACGATTTCTCAGTTTGTGGATCGGATTTCAAAAATTGTCTTATCAACCTTGAGAAAATCCTGGAAAGATGTGTGGAGGTAAACCTTGTGCTAAATTGGGAAAAATGTCATTTCATGGTCACCAAAGGGATTGTTTTAGGACATATAGTTTCTGAAAAAGGTATAGAGGTAAACAAAGCTAAAATAGAAGTCATAGAGAATGTAAAACCGCCGAAGACAAAGCCCTTAAGTGGTCTTTTAATGAAAGATGCTGAATTCATCTTCAATGAAAAATGTACTGAAGCATTTAATCTTCTAAAGCAAGCTCTGATTTCAGCACCTATAATGAAACCCCTTGATTGGTCAGAACCGTTTGAGATAATGTGTGACGCTAGTGACTATGCTGTTGGAGCCGTTCTAGGTCAGAGAAAAGATAAAAATTTACACGTAATTTATTATGCCAGTAGAACCCTAGATGCTGCACAACTCAACTATGCAACAACCGAAAAAGAGCTCCTAGCAGTAGTTTTCGCCATAGACAAATTTAGATATTATCTAGTAAGAGCCAAAATTATAGTTTACACCGACCATGCTGCCATTCGTTACTTACTAAGTAAAAAGGATGCCAAACCTAGGTTACTTCGATGGATTCTATTACTGCAAGAGTTTGATTTAGATATCCGTGATAAGAAAGGCACAGATAATGTAGTGGCTGATCACCTTTCTAGGCTAGAATACCTGAAACCTGACTCAGTACCCATAAATGACGATTTTGCCTATGATAGACTGATATCCCAACTAGAAACTATTGAAGATGATAACCCAGACCCACATGAGTATTCTCAAAAATCCTTAGCTATAAGTAATACACCTTGGTATGCAGACTTTGTTAATTACCTAGCCGCTGACATCATACCCCCTGATCTAAACTACCACTGGAAGAAGAAGTTCTACAATGATGTAAGAAACTTCTATTGGGACAAACCATTTATTTTCAATGGAGGTAAAGATGGCATTTTTTGCCGTTGTGTTACAGAAAAAGAGGTACATAATATAATTGAGAATTGTCACTCTGCACCCTATGGTGGACATACAAGCACATCTAAGACCTACACCAAGATTCTTCAAGCTGGCCCATTCTGGCCTACTATGTGGCGTGATGTCCATGCTTTCATTGTCAAGTGTGACAGATGCCAACGCACAGGAAATATTTCAAGACGTAATGAAATGCCTCTAAGAAATATCCAAGAAGTAGAACTCTTCGACGTATGGGGTATAGACATTATGGGACCGTTCCCACCATCTTTCGGAAATCAGTACATCTTAGTAGCTGTTGACTATGTGTCTAAATGGATTGAAGCTATCGCCGCACCCACGAACGACACCAGAGTATTCATCAAATTATTCAAAAACTATATATTTCCCAGGTTTGGAACCCCCCGTTTAGTCATAAGTGATGGAGGATCACACTTCATATCGAGAATATTTGATAAACTTTTAAGCAAGTATGAAGTTAAGCATAGAGTAGCAACACCATACCACCCACAGACCAACGGACAAGTGGAAGTATCTAATAGGGAGATCAAACAAATTCTTGATAAGACTATTTCTATATCTAGAAAAGATTGGTCGCAGAAACTTCAAGAGGCATTATGGGCCTATAGAACCGCTTTCAAAACCCCTATAGGAACAACCCCTTATCAACTGGTCTATGGAAAATCATGTCACTTACATTTTGAATTGGAGCATAAGGCCTATTGGGCCATCAAAACTTTGAATTTGGATTATTTGACTACTAGTGAAAAACGTATCCTTGATATCCACAAATTAGAAGAGCTCAGACAATCTGCCCACGAAAATGCCATCATATACAAAGAAAGAAAAAAAACTTGGCATGACAAAAGAATCATAAGGAAAGACTTCAAAATAGGCGATCCTGTTCTCCTGTTCGATTCTAGGTTACGACTTTTTCTTGGGAAACTCCGTTTGAGATGGACTGGCCCTTTCGAAGTATCTAAGATTCAAAGATCTGGTGCTATCGAAATCAAGAACCAAACATTTAAACCGTTCATCGTCAATGGACAGAGGTTGAAGCCCTACGTAGGAGGTGACATCCCAACAACATACACATGCCATACTCTGCGTGATCTACTGTATCCTTCAAATGATGTATAAAATACGGTCGTCGAGCTAATGACGTTAAACAAGTGATGCATGGGAGGCAACCCATGGTTTTCTTATTTACATACTTTTTATTTATTTTTACTTTATTTTAATTTGTTTACTTTATTATTATGTCAGGACTAACGATTGAATGTTTTATGTGATTTCAGGACTTGTTTGCTAACCTTGTACAGAATGCAGAACCCCGATGACATGCACGTGGCCTTTAGTGACGACGCACAGAGAGAGCGTTACTATGTCCACATGAGACGCCCTATGGAACCTACCAGGTACCCTGACCAAGATTGCAAGGATGCCTTGGGGATAGAGACAAGCGTCAGATTCTTATGCCACCAACTCCAGTGGGACCAGTTTGACGATATGAACAACACTTACAGGAACTTGACACTAGAGTTCCTCAGCTCGTTTCATTATGATCCTTGGGATGGACCCGATGGATATGTTGTTTTCAGGTTGTTTGGGATTGACCACTCCTTCTCTCACAAAGAGTTTAGTGATTTACTAGGTTTTCAGACTACTCCTGACGCTATTCCAGAGACACCGATGGGGTATTTTATAAGCAGAGAAGTAGAAAAGTTTTGGTCTAACATCTCAAGTGGAGGGAGCCAAGATCCTTCCACTCAGTTTTCTCAGGTAATCCACAACCCTGCGTTAAGGTACTTCCAGATGATTCTAGCACATTCTTTCCTCGGTTTTCCAGATACAGAGACTCTGCTAAGTGAAGAGGAGATTTTCCTACTATTTTGTGCGACTCAGTCACGCCTAGTTGCTTGTGGAAACTTTCTGTTGAAGGGCCTTGCCAGTGTCGCCAGATCATCTGTAGGCATTATACATGTTGGTGGGATTGTTACACAGATAGCTACTGCATTGGGTTTGTCTCGCAAATTATTGCACCTCAGGACCTTCTGCTGCTACACCACCCTGGATGTTGACTTTTGTCTTGACAGAGGACTGATGAGGAGGGCCTCTTTTGAGCCCAACACGTTTAGATTACTGATCAACAGCGAAGTGATACATTACTTTACATTATCAGACCCGCTGATGACCAGTGTCCATGATCCTGCTAATTGGAGTTATGCTTTAGAGGGTTATGGAGAGACTATTGAAGAGCCGAAATCACCTCCCGCCGTTGAGTACACTCCTACACCTCTTTCTCCCCGAATCACTATTATGTCTAATAATATGTCTTTGCAGTCGCCTGATCTACAAACTCAGATTTATGAGCTCATAACTTGGGAACACCTGGCATTTTAAAAGCTGAGCTTTAACCTCCGCCTGAGCTGTTTGAATGCTTGCATTATCTTTAATTAAATTCATGGGTTGGCCCTCCTCAATTAAATTTATCCTAGGCCCGCCATGGCTGGGCATAGGGTTCTCCGTGACATTAGGAAGTGGTGCAAATTTTAGGGCCTTTGAATCAACCAGATCCTGGACCTTCATGTGAAAAGCTCTACACTTTTCTATGGTGTGACCAGGTGCATTAGAATGAAAGGCACATCTGGCGTTGACATCGTAATTTCTCGGAAGGTTATGAGGGTCTGGTGGAGCCAAAGTCCTTAACTCGACAAGATTAAGCTTCAGGAGTTGTGGCAACAAGGTGGCATATGGCATTGGTATAGGGTCAATTACCCGATTAACTTGAGATGGTCTTTGCTGGAAAGGACGTTGTTGTTGGTTGTTGTTGTTGTTATAGGACCTTTGTTGAGGAAACTGTTGTTGTTGAGGAAAATGTTGTGGTTTATGAGTGTATTGAGGAGGTGGAGTAGGAATAGTGACAGCAGCAATTTATCTTGGAAGATACTAGGGTCTTCCTCTGCCCATGTGTACGGAGTTTGTTTCGCCCGACCTGCGAGGCCCTACAAATGGTTTCCTTGTACTACTTGAACTAGCGCCGTTATCAAAAATCTTTCCCATTTTCAATAAGCTCTCAATTCTTTCCCCAGCTATGACTATGTCTGCAAAGATAATGGAAGAGAAGGCAGCCAACCTATTAATGTAAGTCCCCTAGAGGGTGTTCATAAACATATCTGCCATTTCCATTTCTGACATTGGTGGTTGAACGGTAGCAGCTAATTGCCTCCATCTTTGAGCATACTCTCTAAAGCTTTCCCTGGAAGACTGTGACATTCCCATTAAAAGGGTTCTGTTAGGAGCCATGTCCAGATTGTATTGATATTGGCGAATGAAAGCCTCGGCCAAATCTTTCCAATTTCTCACTGTGGCCCTGGTCAAATGAGAGTACCACTCACGGGATGCCCCTGTCAAGCTATCTTCAAAATAGAACATCCATAGCTTTTCATCCATGGTGTAGGCTTTTAATCTTCCCAGGAAAGATTGGAGATGGGTGCGAGGGCAGGATGTACCATTGTATCTTTCAAAGCAGGGAGGTTTGAACTTGTGAGGAATTCTAACCCCTTCCACTAGTCCCATATCCATGACATCAAAACCTAAGGAGTTTTGAGACTCCAAGGACCTCAGCTTTTCTGCTATCTTGTCCAGCCGACGATCATAGACTTCATCTCCTGCCCCCACTAAAGTGAATTGTTCTTCCTGAGGATCCTCCTGCAAGGCACGCCCTCCAGTGTTACCTTGGGTATTCCTTATAGCATTAATTTCTAGGTTAAGATGAGGTCCAAACTCTGGGGGATCAGTACGAGGCTGTACATGATCATTGTTGCTGGTACCCCCTATATCTGGGTGGTTTTCTTCGGGAGTTTGCCGCTCGACCAACTCTCTCAGTCTTTCTTGGCTTTGGGCCAACCCAGTCATCACGACCATGGACTGGTTCATTTGGGCCCTCATCTCAGTCCTTTCATTGGCCATCTAGGTTCTCACGTCGGTCAGATCTTGTTGAACCTGGTCCATTTGTAAGCCCAGAAGGTTGTTTCTTGTCGGATACCGGTGAACTCTGTTGATGGGGAAGACTCTTCTACGAGTAATGTTTCCTGAAACCACAACAAAGTGAGAAACAACAAAAATGAAAACCTACAAAACAAAGAAATGAGGTTAGTATGCAATGCAGGATGTCTATTTGTCTTCCAAGGGTATCCAGTTTGGTTCTTTGGTTTTGACCTTCCAGACCTCGAGGAATGATGATATTGAAGAGAGATAAAACCCACAAAATGACACAAACCATATTTTACAAAGTGTAAAGATACATAGTTTGATTACAACAAAGTTCCCATGGTGGGTCAAAATACAACAACAAAGATACAATCAAAATGAAGTACAAGTACAAAGAAATCAAACATCCAATCCATAATCATCCTCTCTGACTTCTTTTAGGAGAGCCTCAGTCACTGGGCCAACTAGATGCTTTGTGATGGTCCTGATAAGAAGGTTCCTGGTGGCAATGGCACTGGTCAACTTCTTATGCTTATCTTGGTCTTTTGATCTCTTCAACCCCGCCCGGAGCTTCAACTCAGAGATCTCCTTCTGTGCTGCATCCAAGTTCATGATCATGTCCATAATGCCAACATAATGTTCCCTGAATAAAGGGACATGATCGGGGGTGACGAGTGTTTGAATCTTCCTGATGCCTGTCAGAGTGGGCTCAAAGAAATGGTATGAAATGGTATAACAATGGATGCTGGTGAAGAAGACTGAGGAGAAGTACTGGAGAAAACTGTTGAAGATAACTGGAAAAGGTACTAGAGAGGATCTCTGATGAAGATAGCTGATGAAGAAGGCTGATGCAGATAGCTGAAGGAATCTGAGCAGTAGAACAGGTCAAAACCAAACCAAAGATATAAAGTGGATACCCTGTAAAACAAATAGACAAATGTTAAATGATGCAAAATCATGTATGAATAATGATATGCAAGGGTTTGTGATCAAGTGTTGGATCTGTTATCTGCCTTGATAGGGTCCATGTGTGTTTATAAGTCCGAATGGAGGCTTAGGAAACCAGTAACCAGGTGTGGGACTCAAATAAAGAGTCACAAGTCTAGGGTTTCACAAGAACAGTCCAAAATGATGTAATCTTAAAACAAAACTGGTAACAGGGTATGATGAGGCCAAGGGTTCCTGCAAACCTGTAAACAACCCAACCCCCTCACATGTATTGTTCTAGAACAAGGATCCTCAGACTTGGATCAGTTATGAGAAGTGTAAAAACTTCTAACCCGGAGGTACAATGTTTACATTAATCATAAAGGATCCTCCTCTAATTCACCTCAGATGCTGAAGGTCATAAAAAGGTCATCCAGACTTAGCAGGCTTCCCAGATAGCCCTAGTACTATAGGAAATCCATAGCACAGAGTTCTCAAGAAGAAACCCATGTCTGAACCATGTTTCATATTCCTGCACCAGACCGAAATGGAATGGGAAAGAATATGAAGCCACTTTATCCTATGTGTCACTCAGGTCCCCGGAATGGAACCTTACTCACTCAATATCCCTCCCACCAAGGCAAACCAAAAATCCAGCACCATGATATGATGATAATATGAAATGCATAAAAAACAGTAAAATGAAGCAATGAATAAAATTGTACAGAAAGCAATAAATAAAGCAGTAAACAACAAGCACAAGTATCACATAACACCCCCATAAACACAAATCAAACAAGCGCTAGGAGAAACCCACAAAAAGAACCAGAAGTCCTGGTTGAAAGATACTTCCCCAGCAGAGTCGCCAAGCTGTCGCTCCCGAAGATTTGCATCCTAGTGCAGACGCGTACAGTCGGCGAAAAGAGGGTGAAATGAAGGTGAAGTGAATAGAGTCGCCAGTTAGGCATTTTTATCCGTAAGGAAAGGTAATGTTGCATAAACCTAGAAAAGGATGGATAAGAAGGTTGTAAACCAGAGAAACTGAGAAAGGGGGTATGTTACAAACTGGGAAGGTATTAGCACCCAAATTGTGTGTCGTACTCGACGAGATCCACGCTTACAAGATTGTGTTCAAAAGGGTAGTGTATGTGCTATCTGTGTGCAAAAAGCTGAGAATGAATGTACAAGTGTCAGTGCAAAAGAAATGGGTGAAGTACTCAAGACCGAGACTTAGAAAAGAATGCTGAAAAAGGGGGAAGACAAAGAGACTTGTGTTCGATAACTGTTAAGTCATACCTATGTATCCTCTCGTGCAATGAAGAATTCAGAACACCGAAAATAAATTGACTGTGAACTGCTTACTTGCCTATTCTCAAGTGTATGACTCGTCTGGCTCGAGTGCTAATTGTCTTGCATTAGACGGAAGAAGCAAGTTCTCGTTTATGAATGAGTGTGATGAGAAAAGAATCCCGGAGGAGACGATTATTGTTTGTTTTTGTGTTTTCAATTTTGTTATTGTTTTTGGTGTTTTGCATAAGTTAATAAGCTTAAGCCTAAATCAAGGGCTTGTAAACTCATTATATCCTCCCTGATTAGGGATAATGCGCCTACTTAAGTATGAGATAAGCATCTCAACTTAATTACCATGATGATGTAGGATTAAGATCATTAACCTACTTGTGATTATTAATATTTTTTTGGGTTTTTGTTTAATGTTAAGTAATGAGTTTAATCTCTAATCACATATTAGTGGACTCATTACACCATCCTAATAGAAGGATAATAGATGAGAACACTTAAGCTGAGGAAGATACCTCAACTTAATCCATGGTTAGGGATTAAATTCATTATATAACAAGCATTTATTAAGTGGATTTTAATTAAGGGATGAGATTAAGAAGTGGATTTTAAGTTTGTAAGACAACTTGAGGGGGACTTGTCCTTTAAACACTAGGGTTAGTCCCTCTTAACCATAAGGAAGAGTTAGAACCCTAATGTAAGGCCCAAGTTACAAGATGAAGTCTTGATGATTATTAAGTGAATTTATTAAGATGTTTAAACAAATTAAAGTTTTAGCACTTAGGATTAAAGTTACACACTCCATCCTAAGAGAAAGATGCAGGCATAACCCTAATTCCAAAGTCCTAAAACTTTAAGAGTTTAGTCTCTGATTATTGAGAAGAGAAGAGAGACTCAAGGAGACTCAAAGGTAAAAGCTAAGGGGGATTAATAACAACCCTAATTATTATCATGCTTGGATATCCTATGGTTTGTGAGGCTTAGAGAAACATCTTCAAGGAAGCCACCAATGGAAGAAGCAGATGAAAGGAGGAGGAAGCAGAAGAATAAGTTACTTACTTCACTGAAGAAGATAAGTAACTTAAAGAAAGAAAGTGAGAAGGATGGAACATAAGTGAACAAAATTAATTTCAAAGACAAGTTAAGATGCATATGTAAGAGATAAGAAGAAGTGATAGGTGAAGGCAAATTCACCTCCCAAAATAACTTACCAAAAGTTCCTAAACAGTTAGCATGAATGCATAATGTATAAAGCATAAAGAAATAAAGTGAAATGAGATGCAATTATCAAAGTAAGAAGTGTTTATGCTATGCAAATGTCATATGAGATGATTCAATGTCATACAAGATGCACATGAATGATTATACAAGGATGAAATGTTATGAAAGCATGCTTAGAAGTTTGAAAACACATGGATGTTTATGAAATGAAGTGAATGCAAAACATGTCAAATGAATGAAGAAATGATCAAGCAAGGTTCTAACATGTCCTAGATGTCTAAGATGACATATGAATGCATGAAATGTCATGGCAAGTTCATGTGATGACGGACATGCAAGGTGAATGCAAATGAACATGAGAAATTAGGGTTTTATGGACATGTGAGATGCAAATGACTAAAACAGAAGCAATCAACATGATAAAAATTTGAAATCAAGCTCAAACAAACCCTAAAGGAGAAGGTCAGAAGCCTAAACTATCAAAAGTTATGATTTTCCTAAGTTTTCTAGGGTTTTTGGGTGATTCAAAAGGAAAAATGCAAATCAAATTGAAAATGCAAGATGAATTCATGAGGAAAATGACCTATAAACTACATGCAATATGTAACACAATGCAAAAAGAATCAAGTTCAAACTCTTCTTAGTTAGGCAGAAATGAGTTTTCAAAGTTAGGGTTTAAAAATGTGATTTTAATGACCCTTAATTCAAAGAAAATTGGGAAACTATGATCAAACCTAATAATAAATTAGTGTGAAGAGTTTGAAAATGTTTCTAAATGTATTAGGATGATTCATGATTTTTTTGGTGTTTTTTAGAAACCTAAATGCATTTTTAATTAATTAAAATACTTTAATTAATTAAAGATAACATTTAAATATTTTAAAAAGACGTTTTAAATGCAAAAAATAAAATAAAAATTATTTTTGGATTAAGAAAAATATTTAAAGTCAGAATGCAAAAGGAAATATTTTTGTGATGATTTTTGGTATTTTAAAATAAATATGCAAAAGAAATGAAAAGAAAATGAATTAAAATGCAATAAAATGAGAAGTATGCGCATCCAATGGCTGAGATTTAAACATAGGGGGATGGGGTTGACTGCCCGCGTTTATCCATGGTCCAGATCAATCCTGACTAATTAATTGAGTTTTATTTTAATTAATCTGAAATTAACTTAATGAACTAATCTTGGCCGCTCACACGTTAAGCTAATCAAGATCCAAGGGTCCACAATCAATCTGGGCAACTAAACCCTAATTAGGGCTAATGACATTCAGGTGGCCGGAGAAGACCTCCGGTCATCTTCTCCGGCCAGCTCTTCACCCTAACTTCCACCCTAGGCCACCCCAGACCCTCTAACTCTCCAGAATCACTCAACTAACAACCCTAAACACGAATCCAGCAACAAAATCCATTTATGTTTCATCAAAAGCAAGATTCGAAGCAAAACGGAAAATTACACAAAACTTTCAAAAGTTCAATACATGCTTGATTCTTAACCATTTTCAAAAATAAACATATCAGGATGATCAACTTAACATGTAGAAGCATTTAAGAACTTAAAATAAGAGTTCTGGAAAAAGTTCATCATGGCTACCTGAGTTGAAGCTTTGCAAACTGGAGCTTTCTGACCTCTTCCTTTGTGCAAAATGCTTCCAATGATCCCTCTGATGCTTCTGGAAAGCTTGAATGGAGTTTAAATGGCCTTCTTTATGAGTTTCAGTTCTGAGGAGTGAGAAATCGTGTTTGTGTTGTGGGGTGTTTCAGGCTATGGTGAGGGGTGGAAAATGATCCTTGGGTGTTTTTGAATTGATTGATGAAGAAAGAAACAAAGTTTGTTGGTTGTGTAGTGTGATTCGAAGAGATGAAGGTATGAAGTGATTTTTGGCAATCTGAGTGTTGAGATCTTTTCAGGCTTGTGTATTGTGTTGTTTGAGGTCCATGAGGTTCACATAAGTCATGCTGATTGGTTCAGAGAGTTGGTGTGGCATAATTTGATTGGTATGGGCAAAAATGCAAAAAGTCAAGATTATGTGTACTTGAAGCATGGCACGGGTCAGAGGTGTTTTCATGGGGTGTCTGGCCTTAGCTTGCATCAAGGATGGCCATGGGATTGAATTTGATGAGCTGGAAGGCTTAGATCATGAGATGGCATAGATTTTGCAACTTTCCCTCTTTGGTGTTTCTTGGATCACAAGCCATGAAAACCCTAGGTTCAAAGTCCAATTATGATCTTTTGAAGCTCCTTTGACATGTTATAACATATTTTTGCACATTAGAGGTCATTAGAATGCTTGGCAAGTGAAATTGCAAAATTCCCTCTTTGGCATGAACTTGAAAATTATGTGATTTTTGCCAACTTTGAAAGGCCATATCTTGAGTTCTAGGATGAATCAAGACATGTTCTTGTACTTTTTGAAAAGGGAAATACCTAATCTACAACTTTCATTCCTAAGAATATTTCATTTGAAGCATTTTGGGTCATGAAAGAGGAGGTTGAAAATCTTTCCCAAAATGGAAAGTTTGCATTTCAAGTCATTTCCAAAAATGGCAAGTTTGCAATTGGCTCAAAATTCTTCAATCTTGTGAACTTACAACCACTTATAAGATCAAATAAATATCATTTAACTTCAATTTGATGAAAATACCCCTTTGGTTCCATTGTTGGGGGCCTCAGATGCCCTGATTTTGACTTAACTTGCTCAGGAAGTTACCCAGTAAATAGATGACTTCCACAATGAGTTTCTTCATCAAACTTGGTACTCATGATCCTTATAATATATTAAGAACATTAGAAACAAGAATGACCCAAAAATTTGGAGTTAAGGCCTCTGAAACCAAAACCCTAATTTTGGTCATCTGTGTAGTGAAAACCCTAGCTCTGCCTCCATGCCTTTGCCAAACCTTGTGATTTCTTGACTTCCATGAACTTTGGGGAGTATGATATGGTTATATAACACACATGGACCCTATTGGAAAGCTTCAAGACCATTGGGATGGCTCAGATGGATCCTTGGATTGCTCAGATCACAAACCCTAGATGCAGATGAACTTGAACTATGCAGTGAAACAAAAAATGCAATATGAGATGTAATGCTTATGTTTAAAGCAAAAAATGAAAGATCACAAGCCATGGTGTGAAAAAAGAGTGAGGGAAAATTTGGGGTGTTTACAGAATGATGCTCCAAATATCGTAGTTTTGGTTTATTTCACAAAACTGAAGTGCTGAACGGAAGAAAAAGGCTGAAAGTGGTTTCACGAGAAAATTCATATCTCCCTCTTTGTTTGTCCGGTTGAGCTTACATTTTAACACCAGGTCACTGACTCATATATCTACAACTTTGCTGACAAAGTCGAATCGAGATTATGCTTCGAAGAGGTTGAGCTCGTCACATTTTCGAATAGATTACACCAAATAAACCGAAAAAACAACTTATTCAGTGATGTCTTGCAGCTTAAACGTATCGATCGCAATCGATTTTAATTGTATGATATCCGTTCTATTTTCATTGAAATCATGATTCAGAGGCGGGCGATGTTGTGGAAGACTCGAAGTCAAAATTTCTTGCCGAAGATATTGTTATTTTCACTTAAGCCGAAATCCTACCTTTTGCATTTCATTTTACACTCCACTATATATTCTCTTGACCTACAATTTGTCTCAAAACTTCAATCATAATTTACAAACACCAAAAAAACTCTCACAAACTCTCTCTAAAGGAACAAAGTTTATTCTCTCAATTGTTTCTCAAGAACACAACAACAACTTCATCAAGAACACAAAAATTCCGATCAAGATTCTGGTAGCCGAACCACCACGAAATACCACCTCCGGTCAACTTCACCACCGTGCGACCAACATTTTCCGCCGCCGGCAGCCATGCGACATCTTCCCCTATCCTCCGTTCACGATCACGTCTCACTTCCTTCGGATTTGCAATTTCTTCGTCGATTCTTCATTCGGTAAGCTTCTTAAACTTTAATTCATGAATAATTGTTGCATTGTTTCTTGAATTGAATTTTAAAGTTGAATTAATCTTGTGGAGATTATGTGCATTGATTCATGATTTTATTGTTGATTGATGCTTGATTAATTGATCCTAATAATTGTTGTGGTGCATAATTGGAAATGATTGTTAAAATTGACATAGAATAACCGGTGCATGTTAGGTGTTTGACAAAATTCTTAGGATAGTTAATTATTGTGACTTGATATTGACTGAAGTGTTTGACTTTTGAATTCATGCTTGTTTCAATGTGCAAATCCGGAATATGATAGATTGATTTCTAATCGAAGATGTTGTAAATGTATCGCGTGTCGAGAAAATGTTTTGTGCGTAACTTCCTAACTGTAGCGCGTTTTCGCGAATGTGAATAGTGTAAATTGACTTTGTTGATTATTCTGGAGCCATTTGTAAGCTTTTTAGTCTATTTCAGACAATTTTTTCGGCTATTTCGCTATTCCCAACCGACGAAATCGGCAAAAAAGTATCACTTCCGAGCGGAATTTTCAAAAACTGATTGCATATTTGAATCCGTTGGCACGTTTGCTAGTTACCATGCGATTTTCGTTCAATTCTGAGTCGGTGATTTTTGACGCGTTTTTTCCGTTTTAAGGCTTTTTAAGTTCGGTTTGGTGCGATTTTGATGGATTGATCTCTTTTTGACTTGTACTTATGTTTGTTGATCATTTTCCATTAATTGCATGTAAATTTGTTCGATTCCGGTTTGAGTTTGCATGTTGTTTATGTTAGAGCATAAATGCTGCCCCGTTTTGAAACATAAATTTCAATGCATGTCCTTGAATCGTACATTCATCTTTCTACTTGATTTTGAGTTGTGAGGCATAGGTGCAACTTCCGGTTGCACCTATTTTTGGTTTCTAATGCATTTGTTGAGATCATGCAAGGTTCTCGCAAAGATCTTAATGAACGGTCGTTTGGTTGGTATTCCACTTTATTTGTGGGATACCATTGAATTCAAATAATATTTTGTGCCGTTGTTTTTGTTTCGATTATGGGGGATTTTTATAAAGTAATTATGGAAGATAAGCATTTATTTTTCTTATGGAGATTACAATACCTTGCTTGAAGTTTTTTGGATTTCTTTTATGTGAAGAATCGGCACTTCGATCAAGTAAGTAATATTCCAACTTTCCACTTTTACACATCATTCTAGTTGTATGCGGCTTAGGATCATATAAATTAAGGTGCATATTGATCCCTTCCACCTGAGGCACTGGATTTATTTATGATTTTTTATTATATGTGTCGATTTCGGAGCTTAGGGATTAGGTTACGGATTGTAGAATTCACTTCCTCTCGCTTTCCCTTAAAATATTGTTTTTTGCCCGTATCGTCGCAATTATTGAAAATAGTTTTAGGTGGGATAAAATTCTGAAAATATTCATGAGTTATCCTCATCCTCTTAATTAATTTTTCATATTTTTTTATTCCAGGTTTGATTGGTTTTAGTAATTAATTTGGATTTTTCATTCCAAGCTGTCCCAAAAGGAATGGTATTGACATAAGAGACCAAAATCCATTTTTCCCATAGGTGTGAGACCTATTTTTTGTGTGTGATTAATCACTGGGATTTGTGACATTATGATTCTAATTAGGCATTTTTTTCATAATTTTTGGTGCCATTTTTGATCCACCTTTGGAGTTGTTTTTCGGCGATCATGCCTTGTTATCTTGCTCATCAAGTAATTGTTTTGGCACTTTGGTGCATAATTTTGTGAAATCATTTTAGACCATGTTAGATACTAACTTCAAAATTCCAGGGATTTAATTTCATAATTTTTAAAGCCATTTTGCTATTTTTTTCATGCCACCTAGATCATAGGTAGAGTTATGTGCTTATTTGTCCCATATCCTAGGATTTAGCAAGATATTCATGCCATTGGCTTGAGAGACTTTTTGGTAACTCTTTGGATTTATTTATAGGTCACTTTTAAGTACTTAATTCCAGGTATAGGTCACTTTTTGAACCATACTCATTTGGTTTGTTTTGGTGTTTCAAAGTGCATACTTATGTGAACTAATTTTAACCTAAACTCATTTCTCTTCTCCTCTAATTGTTAACATGAATTATGTGGGAATAATTAATGCCTATCTATGCATTCTAATTGCATCTCATATCTTGTATGATACTGATCCATAATCATTTCTTTCATATTCACATGCCATTCATCTTTAACTTGCATCATTTGTGATCTTATGCGATGTTTGCTCATTTGTTCTCACATCTTCTTCTCATTGCTCCATATGCTTAAGTTATTGCATCTATGATTGTATATTCATTCATCCACATTCATAAGCATTCACTACTGACTTTGATTCTCATTTTATGTATTAATTCATGCTTGTAAGCCATACCAATCCACATTTCATCCATAAGCCCTAACTTGCATTTAGGTGAACTTAGGTGAACGTTTTGTACATAGTTTGACATGGTTTGATCTTGTGAGGTATCCTAGCATACTTAGGGACCTATATCATATAGCTACTGACATTATAAGTCATTTATCCTTTAGGTACCTTCACCTTTAGACATAGTTCTTATTTTGAATCCTAGTTCCATCCTAGGACGTTTATGGTACTTAATCGCTTTTATGCTTTGATTTTACTTTCAATATGCATTGTCATGCTAACTTTTGTTTTGTAGGGGGGAAGATTTAAGTAAGAATTACTTCATTCCTATCTCTTATGCATTTTAATTGTGTTTTCCTTAGCACTTGGTTCTTTGTTCATAGGCTTCCCTTTTGTTCTTTAGATTCAACTTGACTTCCTTAGGAAGTAAGTTGAACTCTAACTTGTTTTTCTGTTCCTTAGGTTTAGAATACCTCATTAACCATAGGACCACACTCTTGTACATAATAGGATGACTTAGGGTTGTATCTTAGTCCCCCATTAGCTTTAACCTTTGCCTTTTGAGTCTTTCTCTTCTCATCTTCAAACAAATCCAAAAAGACTTAATAAATGCATGAAAGGATCCCTTGTGTATAGCCTTATTCCATGGGGCACTTGCATTCATTCCATCTCGGAATGGTGTAAGCTTGTCTAGCATGATGCACAAGTCTTATCAAGGGGTTGTTTCACAAAGAAAAATCTAAAAGATAATTCTTTACAAAATACAAAAACACTTAATAAAGTTCAACAAGCTAGTGAACTTAAACCCTAATTCATGGAAACAAGTCTTGGATAAATTCTCCTTGCTTGGTGTGCTTGTTCTATTATTCCATCTTGGAATATAGTAGCAAGTACACATTCCATGGAAAAGAGTTTGAATTCACTTCCTTGTGTCAAATTCATACAAAACTCTTAAAATGAAAACAACAAACAATAAGCGACTTTCCTGCGGGAACTTCTATTCTTATCTCATTCATTCTCAGCGCGAACTTGCAACGACTTGTCTCGCATGCAAGAAGGTAAACACACTCGTACCAGAGGAGCCTGCAACACCTAAGCATAGACATACGCAGTTCCAGCATAAAAAACACAAACAAATAGTTACCGCCTTAGAAAGGTGAACTACGTCGACTCTGATCCTCATTTTCCTGATGAGGTACGTAGGCAGCGGGGTAGGGCCCGTTCGAGCACATTCTTTATTTTCCCTACATTTTCCTCATTCTTTCTTTCCATTCCAATTCCCTTTCTCCTTTTCCATTCCCATTCCAATTCCAGTAGCAGTTTTATTTAGCAGCACTTTATTTTCTCACCCTTTGAAGCAAGCAAGCAAGCGTGGATCCCGTTGGGTACGACAGACGATTTGGGGTGCTAATACATTCCCAGGTCGTAACCGACTCCCGAACCCAGATCCTTGGTTCGCAGGACCTTGTCCTTTCCTTCTTCCTTATGTTTGTGCAGCATTACCTTTCCCGTTCCTTCAGGATAAAAATGCATGGCTGGCGACTCTACCTTTTCCGCGCCACTTTCACGTTTGTACTAGGATGAAAATACCGGGAGCGACATACTTTAATAAAACCACCTTTTTTCGAAGAAAAAACAAAACAACTCTATATCTCCCTCACGTCCTTTCTCTCACACTCAAATCATCATTTTGTTCTCCTTCATCCATCCTCAGAACCCCTCCATAAAAAAATCTTCCTAACACAAAGTCTATTTTCTCTATTCTGTTTCGAAACTTAACCGATTATGGAATAAGCAAACAAACACGTAGAGTTACAAACCCTTTACCCCGTTGCGAACCCCAAATAACCCTTTTTCCTTTTTTAAACAAAAAAACGCAATGTTCTTCAACAAAACAAAGAAAAACAAGTAATCATAGGTTAATCAATCAAGAACAAAACGAAAACAAACACAAAGTTTGTTAGTTAGAGTGAGAAGGGCATAGAGGGGCTACCAAATGCAATGATCAAAGGCGCGTGTACAATAGATATTTGCTCACGCATTGTCTTCTTCGTTCTCCTCCCTTCGTCTTTTCTTCTACTTTCTTTATGTTGTTTGCATAATATTATTGTTGCTGAGGTTGATTACAATGTTTTCCGCGGCTAGGGTTTTGTTAGAACAATTTTGATTCTAATCCTCTAAGAGTTTTGATGATAACAATTATTATTATGCAAGAATAGAAATTCTAATACATGTTGAGAATAACTTACAAAATTATGTATTGTAGAAGTTCTTAAAAAGGAAGTTATTGGAATGAAGGCTTTCTTCAATAGAAGAAGACTTGCGCTATCAAATATAAGTTATATAAGTTAAAGAGAATCTCTCATTAAAGGAATTATTAAAAGCTGCATACCAAGAATTAATTCACTCTGATTCATGTCTAGAAGATGGTGATTCTTTCATTAAATCCTTAATTAAAGAATATCTGAATTAATGTTAGGAACAAATATCTTTGATTATGGAAGGTTTTTATGGTATTAACTAATATCCATAATTGTCTCAAGATGTCCCCAACGGTATTATGACTCAAGCATTATATAAAGGAATCATATTGAAGAGTTAAAGCTCTGGCTTCTACGAGATACAACTTATTCATTTGCACTATACATTCTTGTAACAAATCACATTGTGATTATAGATTTATTAGAAGCAAGCTAGTTACTATTAATTATTATTGTAAAAGATAAGTTAAATACCTTGAGTGACTAGTTTCAGTCAGAAGACTCAAGAGGAAATTGGCTGTAGGTCAGTGTGTGTATTCAAATATTGAATAATGGATTAAAACCTCATTGATAGAGGCAAAATCACCTTGGCGGGTGGACTGGATGTAGTTTGAGTTCAAACGAACCAGGATAAATTAAAGTGTCTTAAAATTCATTTTTATTAGTTATTGAAAACCCAATTCCAACCCCCTTCCTTGTGTTTTACGTCCCTTCAGGTTTCGCGTGTAATTGTTGGGTTCTTTGTATTTATGGTCGGTTTTCTTTGTATGATGGCTAGGGTTTATGATTTTCTGCCCCCTTTAATCGAACCTAAACCCTTAGTTTTATAGTGTAGAGATTTAGGGTTTGTGAATTTAAAATCTGTTGTGTTTGAGAATTTTGGTTATGCCTGCTATAACCTTTTTGTATCAAAAGTTGTTTTTGCTAAATTTGTGAAACCTTGGCTCTGCGACCCTGCTGCTGCTCTCCTCTATTTGTCCTTGTCACAACATCTTTTGACTTAGTTCCCTTTGGTTTGAGGTGAATTGAACTAGTTCAGTTCGGATTGAAATAGTTTGCTTTTTCAACTGACTTAATCTTGCTTTTTACCGTGGTGAAGAATGAGTTACCTGATGCATACCTTTTGACTTTTTACTAATGCACAAAATTGTCTTTCATCATTTATTGAATCCTGTCTTGTTTTAACATCCTGCTTTATCATTCTTGCCATACTATCCTTTGTTGTTTTTTATAAAGACCTAAGTTGGCTTCTTCATGATTTCATGCAGGTGAATATATGCTCATGAAAGGAATCCTGATTGCTGCTGTTTTTTTTTTGCAGATTGGAGAGAATGCTTTAGCCAATCTTGTTTGCAACGTCCAACGCATCATAATCAGGAGTCAACCTTACATAGGCCTTCTTGGCGCCATCAGATCTGATCAAGGTGTTAATCTTCTTTGTTTGGATGTCATACATTTCCTTAACTGCATCTTTTATCTTTTCTTATCAGCACGTAAGTCAACAATGAAGACCAAAGTGTTATTATCATCGAATTTTTCATGGTTGATTGAGTGGTGAGTGGGAACTTCAAAATATGGTAGTGATCAAGTTTATTCCTGGGGTGGCACTGAGGTGAGGGTATTTGGAGTTGTCTATCCTTAATTTGGGTCTTTGGGCGACAAAACGTTACAGTAATTATTGGATAAATACCCTGAAGAGCGCAAGCTTGTTAACCGTCTCAAACTTAGAAGCAAACATCCTCACCTTTCCCATTGCATATGTATTGTAAACAAAATCTTGAAGCTTCAATCCCCCCAGAAGCCGTTACATACTTCTGCAATATGTATTTAGCAAAAGTTGTCTCAATGGGAATGTCTTTGATAGCAAGATGAGGAAAGGGCTCGGTGGTTCTGACACGGAGAAGAGTCATAGTTGCAGCTGGGGAGGTGAATCCCTTAGTTTTTCTTTATAAATTTTTTTTTGTAATAACGACACCATTTATGTGACTCGTGTAATAAAATTGCCTATGAAGCTTATTCTTGAAAAATAAGCATGACGGTAATTTCTTTTAAGAATTTTGGCTTTAAGACCAAAGCCCACAAGCACTCTCGAAGTCCATCTCTAACATAATTTGAAGTCTTAAAAAGAATGACTTAAAGATAGTCCTCATTAATTAAAGAATTCTCTTGAGAAATAACCTAATGATCATTTTGAAAATAGCTTTAAAAATGATCCAAAGTCATTCAGAATCAACATGTGTCCTTGCCTTGAAATTAATCCAACACTTAATTGATTAAGCTTTGACATTTCCACTTGAAACCCTTTGATTATGGCTTAATCTTCACTCGAATTCTCAACCCAATCTGAACTCGTACATAAGGTATCAAGAGATATGAACTCCGAACATGTCCTATACCACAATTCATTCCTTTTGCTCATCAAATCACAAGTCCTCGACTTGATGATTAGGTGAACTCCACACCGATTATTGAGAAACATAAATTAGTTTGAACACCCAATAGGGATTGATACTAACGCCCATGATGATAAGGGTTCATACCAAGGTTTCAAACTTGAATAAAATAATCTTGCAAGCTCCAGAAAACTTGACCTAGAGAATTCCTCAATCTCATGCTTTTAAAACCAATGATATGTATGATATGAGCATGCCTTGAATGCAATACGTATGCGTGGGACACAAACCAAAAATTAAAAACAAGGGCAAATTTTGGGGTGCAACAGTACCGAGTCTCACAATCGGTGAATTTCTTACTCAAGTAATAAATTGCATATTATTTCTTCCAGATTCATTTTGCTGACCATGCACACAACCCATTGAATCTTCCAACACAGTCAAGTATATAATCAATGATCTACCTTCCACCAGAGGAGATAAGATAGGAGGTTCAAACAGATATTCTTTGATATTTTCAAACGCCTTCTGACAATCATCTGTCCAGGCATAACCTTGGTCTTTCCAAAGCAACTTGAAGATCGGAGCACATGTGGTAGTCATGTGAGAGATAAACCACAAAACATAATTCAAACGGACTAAGAATCCTCTTACTTGCTTTTTAGTTCTTGGAATAGGCATTTCCCGAATAAATTTCACTTTATCCGGATCAACTTCAATGCCTCTTTGGTTGACCATGAAACCTAAAAACTTTCCAAAACGTACACCAAATGTGCACTTGTTCGGATTCAAACGAAGCGTAAACTTACTTAACCTCTGAAACAACTTCAGCAAATGTTCAACATGATCCTCTTCAGTCCTCGACTTAGTGATTATATCATCAACATATACCTAAATTTCTTTGTGCATCATATCATCGAAAGCATGGTCATAACTCTTTGGTATGTCGCACTAGCATTCTTCAATCCAAAGGGCATCACTTTGTAGAAATATTTTCCCCATGGTGTAATAAATATGGTTTTTTCCATGTCCTCGGGTGCCATCTTTATTTGATTATAACTTGAAAATCCATCCATAAAAGGGGACATATCAAACTTAGTTGTATTATCTACCAACACATCAATGTGTGGCAATGGAAAATCATCTTTTGGACTGGCTTTATTCAAATCTCTATAATCAACACACATTCGGACTTTTCCGTCTTTCTTTAGAACGGGAACAATGTTGGCCATCCATTGAGGATAATTAGATGTCACAAGAAAACTTGCATCAATCTGCTTTTGAACCTCCTCTTTGATCTTTACTGCCATATCAGGATGAGTTCTTCTCAACTTTTGCTTCACAAGTGGACATTCAAGCTTCAACGAAAATATATGCTCCACAATATTAGTATGAAGACCCGACATGTCTTGATAAGACCAAGAAAACACATCAACATATTCTCTAAGAAGCTCTACCATCCTCTTCTTAACATCAGGACCAAACAATGCTCCAATCTTGAATTCTTTCTTATCATCTTCAGAACCCAAGTTGACCATCTCTATAGAGTCTCCATGAGGCCGAATAACCTTCTCCTCGTGATCAAGCAACCGAGAAATCTCATCAGGAATCTCTTCAACATCCTCTTCCTCATCTTCGAACACAGAGAATTCAATGTTGGGAGTGGGCATATGATCATTGTTTTCAATAGGTTTAACAATCAATCTTCACAATGATTTTATTTTTATCTTAGAGTAAGAACAAAAGTGCAAACATTACGCGGATAAACAGTGATTATTGTTTTTGGTTTTTTATGTTACCATTTTTCAGAATAAACCAAAAAGGAAAAACACATATGGTAAAAACAAAATAACATTTTATTGATGGTGATAAAAATTTGAAACAAAGCCCGAAAAACATCACTTTCACCTTGGGAAGAGTGAAAGGATTTTTTGAAAGAAAATAAAACAAATTACTTTGAAGCATGAACAGTAGAAGGAACATCAACAACAAACCAGTTCTTGCAAATCTTTTCATACGTAACAAAATTAGGGATTTTTTCATCTCCATCATCTTCAATGATGGCAACAGTAGAATGATCGTTGATAAACGCAGCACTTCGGAATCCTTCATGAATATTCTTCTGGTCATTGAGAGCCACACCTAGTGCTAAACCAATACCAAATCCTTATTTTTTGTCAACAACATCAATATCTCGTCCCCATCCGTCAGATAGACCAGTTTTGAGTACGCGCAAAGCATCCTTGAGAGAATACATAGGCATAATATTCTTCTTAGCAGCATCATCAACAACAAAAATAGCTTGGAAATAATTTCCCACCTCTTCTTCAGCATCCTTATAGGAGAAAGATGACAAATTTCTCACCAGCATAGCCTGCTCACCGCTAATAGTCACTAATTTCCCATATTTCACAAACTTCAACTTCTGATGGAGTAGATATCACAGCTCGTGCCTCATGAATCCAGGGTCTTCCAAGGAGACAACTGTAGGAGGGATGTATATCCATTTCTTGAAAAGTAACTTGGAATGTAAATGGTCTAATCAAAATAGGAAGATCAACTTCACCAATCACTGTCTTCTTCGATCCGTCAAAAGCTTTCACAATAATCCCTCAATGCCTCATGGGAGCACCTTGGTACGTAAGCTTGGACAAAGTCGACTTCGTCATCATATTCAAAGAAGACTCAATATCAACCAACACTTTAGACATAGAATCTTCCTGACAGTTCACTGAAATATGCAGAGCCAAATTATGGTTCCTTCCTTCTTCAGGCAAGTCATCATCGCAAAAACTCAGATTATTGCACGATGTGAGATTAGCTACAATACTATCAAATTGATCAACAATCACATCATGATCAACATAAGCTTGATCAAGAATCTTCTGTAAAGACTACCTATGAGCCTCAGAGCACATCAAGAGTGATAAAATTGATATCTTCGATGGAGTATGCAACAATTTCTCAATAATGTTGTATTCGCTCTTCTTTATCAATTTCAACACCTCATCTTCACTATCTTTCAAATTGGAATCACCAAATTGACCTGATTAGGAAACAACATTCTCAATCTGTTTACTTGCACTTGTATCTTCAGCTCTCTTCGGAGGATCCAAAGCATAAACTCTACCACTTCGAGTAACCTTTCTCACATCAGCAATTCTAACCATAGACTTTGGAGAAGGAATAGGAACTTCCTTACCATTTTCTATCATTGTAGCATTATACCTATATAGAACAGCTTTATCAGACTCATACGGCATTGGACCAGGCAAATTGATCACCAATGGAGTAACATCATATTTGCGGCTATCAAAAGAAATAACCACATTCTCAGGAACAACCTTCTCTGGAATATTGAACTGAGCCACAATAACATTCACTTCATTGTCATATTCGTCTCTTTTTGCTGTCACTTCAATCAACTTATCATCCATCATCTTTTGAATGTATCTCTTAACAATCACGCAACCACGAGGGTTCACGGAGCAAATGCAACATCCAGCATAATCGTGATCAATATCGTGATATTAACTTAAGAAAGCATGCCTCTCAACCAAAGACCTTCGAATATGGAGGACATCATAAATCTTGAACATACTAGGACAACCATCAACAATGTTCACAGATGTATTACCATGCTTTGGAAGTGGATTCGTCTTCATATTTGGATTAACATCGTTGAAAGACAGAACATTGCTCCTTATCAATTTTTGTACTTCAGACTTTAATGGATAACCATTCTCAATATCATTCCCCTGGGCACCTTGATGAAAAGCACAGTGAGCCTCTGGCTTATACCACCATGGGATAGACTTTGGAACTGGAGGTAGAGAACGTGTTTGCACCAGATTCTTCTCAATCAAAGATGGAAGCAAATCCGCATACAATATTGGAGTGGGATCAAAATTCGGCTTAGCACGAACCTGTTGATAACCACTATGTTGCACATAAGGTTGTTTATAATGAGACTGATACTTTGGAGCTACCGACACAATTAGAGTCACATTAATCACCGGAGTTACAAAAGCTACATGCTGCTGATGACGATTCTCACGACCACGAGGTCTTATGTAACTTTTACGAGACACCGCATTAGTCTCACCTTCTTTCTTCTTACCAAAGTTGAACCTCTTAGAACTTGAGCCAGTACTACTATCTTGCTAAATCGTCCCTCATGGACACCTTCTTCTAGTCGCATCCCCATACTCACCATTTCAGTGAAATCAGAAGGAGCACTTGAAATTATCCTCTCATAGTAGAAAGAACTTAAAGTCTTCAAAAAGATCTTCGTCATCTCTTTCTCTTCTAGAGGAGGAACAATCCGAACTGCTAATTTGCACCATCTCTGCGCATACTCTTTGATAGTTTCTTTGTCCTTCTGGGACATAGCGCATAGTTGATCTTTTTCTGGTGCCATATCAACATTATATTTGTATTGCCTAACAAAAGCCTCTCCTAAATCATTGAAATTCTTGATTTGAATGTTGTCCAAACTAATGTACCATCTCATGGCTGCACCAGTCATACTATCCTGGAAATAATGAATCAGAAGCCTGTCATTATCCGTCTAAGCATACATCTTTCTAGCATATATAGTCAGGTGACTCGAAGGATAAGTATATACTTCTCGAACTCAGACAATTTGAACTTTTGCGGAACCTTGACATTAGTGTCGCTCCCCGAACTCTCGTCCCTATGCAGATGCGGACGGTTGGCGATGTTGGAGGCTGAGGTTGAATAGAGTCGCCAGTTAGGCATTTTTATCCCGAAGGAAAGGTAATGTTGCATAAACCTGGAAGGGCATGGATAAGACGGTTGCGAACCAGAGAAATTGAGAAAGGGGGTTGGTTTCGACCTGGGAAGGTATTAGCACCCAGATCGTCCATCCTACTCGACGGGATCCACGCTTACTTGATTGTGTTTAAAAGGGGTAGTGTGTGTGTTGATTGTGCATAAAAAAAGCTAGGGAGAAAGTACAGTGTGTCAGTGTAAAGGAAAGGGTGAAATGCTCAAGACTGAGGCTTAGAAAGGAAGCTGGAAGGAGAGGGGAGACAAATAGACTTTTGTTCGATAACTGTTAAGTTATGCCTATGTATCCTCTCGTGTAATGAGGAAGTCATAACACCATAGTTTGACTCAAAGAGACTATAATGATTTTGCTGTGAACTGCTTGTTTGTCTATGCTCAAGTGTGTGACTCATCTGGTGTAAACACCCCAAATTTGCCCTCACTTTTTCTCACACCATGGCTTGTGATCTTTCATTTTTTTGCATTAGCATAAGCATATCATATCCCACTGCATAGTTCATTTCATCTGCATCTAGGGTTTGTGATCTGAGCAATCCAAGAAGTAATCTGAGCCATCCCAATGGTATTGAAGCTTGCCAAGAGGGTACATATGTGTTCCATGATCATAATATGCTCCCCAAAATTCACAAAGTCAAGGGATCACAAAGCATGGCAAAGGCATAGAGGCAGACTGAAGATTTCCTGCACAGATGACCTAAACTTAGGGTTTTGGTTTCAGAGGCCTTAATCCCAAAAATTTTGGTCATTCTTGTTTCTAATGGTTTTAATTTGTTATAAGGATCATGTATACCAAGTTTGATGAAGAAAATCACTGTGAAAGTCATCTAATCATTGGGTAACTTCTTGAGCAAGTAAAGTCAAAATCAGGGCATCTGAGGCCTCCATCAAGGGTACCAAAGGGTCATCATTATCATTTTGAGTCTTTATGATCTTTATTTGATCATTTAAGTGGTTGGAAGTTCACAAAGTTGAAGAATTTTGAGCCAAATGCAAACTTTCTATTTTTGGAAATGACTTGTAATGGAAACTTTCCATTTTGGGAAAGATATTCAACCTATTCTTTCATGACCAAAAATGCTTCAAATGAAAAATCACTGGACATGAAAGTTGTAGATTATGTCTTCCCATTTTCAAAAAGTACAAGAACATGTCTTGATTCATCCTAGAAATCAAGATATGGCCTTTCAAAGTTGGCAAAAATCCTATAATTTTCAAGTGTGCACCAAAGAGGGATTTTTGCAATTTCACTTGCCAAGCCATTTCATGACCTCTAATCAGCTTCTAAACATGATACCAACATAATGCAACACATTTTGATCAAGATTGCACACAAAAACACAAGTTTCTATGCCTTGCACTTCAAGAAATTCCAAAGGGGGAAATGTGCAAAACCTATGATATCTCTTCATCCACTTGTTACAGCTGCACAAACCCAATCCATGGGCCCTCCACAAACTCAGCTGAGGCCAAGAAACCCCTTGAAACAACTCTGACTTGTGCCATGCCACAAGTACACATCCATTGACATTTTTGCAACTTGGCCCATACCAATCACACTATGCCACCACCCAATTTCTGATCAATCATATTGGCTTATACTAACCCTAAGGACCTCATTTCATAACACACACAAGCCTGAAACAAGCCAAGCTCAAAAATCCCAAAATTTTCCATAACACTTACTCTCTTCGAATCTCTCAGCATAGCCACTCAAACTCAAAACTTCCTTCACCATTCAATCACTCATGACATAAGGAACACAAACCACCCTTCATTTTTCCCTAAAAGCCTCTGAATCAAAAACACGATTTCTCACCTCTCAGAACTGAAACTCACAAAGGAGGCCATTTAAACTCTTTCAACGCTTCTCAATAGCATCAGGGGACTCAAAGGGGTTGGATTGCATAAGGGAGGAGCTCTGAAAGTCCATATTTGCAGTTCATCATCTCAGGTAGTCATCAAGAACTTTTTTCCAAAAATCTTCTTTTAAGTAATAGAATGATTCTATATGTCTCTCTGATCATGGTGATATGATTTGTTTTGAAAATGGTTGAGAAACCAGGATGTATTGGGCTTCTGAAACTTTGCCCGTCAAAACTATTTTTGTTTGATTCCTTTGATTAATGCAATATAAATGTTATTTGTTGATGGATTTGTGCTCAGTGATGTTAGATGGTTGATTCTGGAGCTTTAGAGGGTTTGGGGTAGCCTAGGGAAGAAGATAGGTTGAAAGGCTCGCCGGAGAAAATGACCGGAGCTTGCTCCGGTCACCTGAAAGTGTTTAGGGTTAGGATTAGGGTTAATCTTGCCAGTTTGAATGCCAGCCATAGGATCTTGTTTAGCGTGTGTTTGTAGGGTCCAAATTGATTCACTTAAACCCTAATTCTGTTTAATTAAAATAATTAGGTTTAATTAATTAATTAACTCAGTTTAAATGATGGCCATTAGATTGTGCGTACAATCAACCAAATCATCCCCAGTTTGAATCCCCGCCTTCAGATCAACATACTTCCATTTTATTTAATTTTATTTTTCATTTTATTGCATTTTCTTTCACATTTATTTTAAAATAGAAAAACACTTTCAAAAAATCTCATTTTTTACATTTTTGTTTCAAATATTTTTCTTAACCTGAAAACATTTTTTATTTTAATTTTTGCATTAAAAAAGTATTTTAAAATATTTAAATGTTTTATTTAATTAATTAATTGATTTTACTTAATTAAATATGCATTTAGGTTTCTAAATATCACCAAAATATTCATGAAGCATTCCAATACATTCAGAAACATTTCCAAACGCACCATACAAATTTCTTTTTTGGTTTGATCACATTTTCACAATTTTCTTTGAATTAGGGTTCTTAAATTTCACATTTTTTAACCCTAACTTGAAAAATTCATTTCCGCCTAATGATCATTCCATTCTTTTGTATGTCATCTCAGACACCTTAGGACATGTTTGAAACTTTGCTTGATCATTGTTGTATCATTTTGGCATGATTTGCATTCATTTTGTTTCATGAACTTCTATGTGTTTTCATGCTTCTAAACATGCTTCCATTTCATCTCATCCTTGTATGATCATTCATATGCATCTTGTATGATTTTGCATCATCGCATAACACATTTACATTGCATAATCACTTCTGGTTTTGGTCTTTGCATCTTTATTCATCTCATTTCCTTTTGATTTGCATCTTATGCATTCATACTAACATTTCAGGAACTTTTGGTAAGTTATTTGGGAGGTGGATTTTCCTTCACTTCCCACCTCTTCTTTCGTTTTAATTTGCATCCTTTATTTGTCTTTAGAGTGAACTTGCTTCACTTGTGTTTCTCTTGCTCCTTTCTTTTCTCCTAAGTTACTTATCTTCTTCAGGAAGTAAGTAACTTATTCTTCTTCCTCCTTCTTTTTTCATCTGCTTCTTCCATGGTGGCCTTCCTGAAGATTCTTCTCTTAAGCCTCACAAACCATAGGATATCCAAGCATGATAATCTTTAGGGTTTTATATAGTCTCCCCTAGCTTTTTACCTTTGAGTCTCCTTGAGTCTCTCTTCTCATCTCAATAATCAGAGGCTAAACTCTTAAAGCTTTAGGACTTTGAATTAGGGTTATGCCTGCATCCTTATCTTAGGATGGAGTGTATAACTTTAATCCTTAGTGTTAAACCTTTAATTTGTTTACACCTCTTAATCAAAACACATTAATAATCACTAATATTTTATCTTGTAACTTGGGCCTTACATTAGGGTTCTATCTCTTCCATATGGTTAAGAGGGACTAACCCTAGTGTTTAATGGACAAGTCCCCCTCAAGTTGTCTTACAAACTTAAAATCCACTTTCTTAATCTCATCCTTTAATTAAAATCCATTTAATAAAGGCTTGTTATATAATGAATTTAATCCCTAACCATGGATTAAGTTGAGGCATCTTCCTCAGCTTAAGTGTTCTCATCTATCATCCTTCTATTAGGATGGTGTAATGAGTTCACTAATCTGTGATTAGAGATTAAACTCATTACTTAACACTAAACAAAAACCCAAAAACATCTAAATAATCCCAAGTAGGTTAATGATCTTAATCCTAAATCATCGTGGTAATTAAGTTGAGATGCTTATCTCATACTTAAGTAGGATCATTATCCCTAATAAGGGAGGATATAATGAGTTTACAACCCTTGATTTAGGCATAAGCTCATAATCCTATTCAAAACACCAAAAAAAATAAAAAACTGAAAACACAAAAACAAACAATAATCGTCTCCTTCGGGATTCTTTTCTCATCACACTCATTCTATAAACGAGAACTCGCTTCTTACGTCTAATGCAAGACAGTTAGCACTCGAGCCAGACGAGTCATACACTTGAGCATAGACAGGTAAGCAGTTCACAGTCCATTTTTTTCAGTCTCTTTTAGTCGAACTACGGTGTTCTGACTTTCTCATTGCATGAGAGGATACGTAGTCATAACTTAACAGTTATCGAACATAAGTCTTTGTGTCTTCCCCCTCTTTCAGCTTTCTTTTGAAGCCTTAGTTCTTGAGCAATTCCCAACTTTTGCACTGACACATGTACTTTCTTTCCCTAGCTTTTGCACACAGATAACACATACACTTACCCCTTTTAAACACAATCAAGTAAGCATGGATCCCGTCGAGTACGACGGACGATATGGGTGCTAATACCTCCCAGGTCATAACCAACCCCCTTTCTCAGTTTCTTTGGTTCGCAACCGTCTTATCCATACCCTTCCAGGTTTAAGCAACATTACCTTTCCTTCGGGATAAAAATGCCTAGCTGGCGACTCTATTCAAACTTCTCTCTTCGCTGACGGTTCGCGTTTGTACCGGGATGAAAATTCGAGGAGCGACAACTTGGCGACTCTGCTGGGGATTTTGCAACCAGGGCTTCTGGTTCTTTTCGTGGGTTTCTCCTAGTGCTTGTTTGATTTGTGTTTATGGGGGTGTTATGTGCTATGTGTGCTTTTTGTTTATTTCTTTATTAATTGCTTTCTGTACAACTTTATTTATCACTTTCATTTACTGTTTTTATGCATTTCATATTATTATCATCATATCATGTGCTGGATTTGTTGGTATGCCTTAGTGGGAGGGGTACCTCAGTGAGAAAGGTTCCACACCGGGAGCCTGAGTGAAACATAGGATTAGAGTGGATTCATATTATTTCCCATTCCATTTTGGTCTGGTGCGGGAATATGAAAACACGGTTCAGACGTGGGTTTCTTCTTGAGAACTCTGTGCTACGGATTTCCTGTAGTGCTAGGGCTATCTGGGAAGCCTGCTAATTCTAGATGAACCTTTTTAGATGACCTTCAGCATCTGAGGTGAATTAGAGGAGTATTCTTTATGATTAGGGTAAACATTGTACGTCCGGGTTAGAAGTGTTTACACTTCTCATGATAGATCTGAATCTGAGGATCCTTGTTCTAGAACAATACCTGTGAGTGGGTTGGGATGTTTACAGGTTTGCAGGAACCCTTGGCCTCAACATACCATGTTACTAATATTGTTAAGGTTACACGATTTTGGACTGATTTTATGAAACCCTAGACTTGTGACTCTTTATTTGAGTCCCCCACATGATTACTGGTTTTCTAGCCTTCATCCGGATTTCTGAACACTTATGGACCCTATCAAAGCAACTGACAAATCCAGCACCTGATCACAAACCCTTGCATAACATCCTGCATACATCATTTTGCATCATTTAACATTTGTCTATTTGTTTTACAGGGTATCCACATCATATTTGGTTTGGTTTTGACTGTTCTTCTACTCATCCATCTTTACCAGTTATCTTCATCAGAGATCTCCTTCAACTGATATCTTCTCCAGTTGTCTTCATCAGTTATTTTCCTCAGCATCCATTGTCAGTATGGATTCATCCAGAAAGAGCAACATCACTTACCATTTCTTTGAGCCCTCCCTAGCAAGCATCAGACAGATTCAGGCACTTATCACTCCTGATCATGTCCCTCTATTCAGAGAAAATTATGGTGGTATTATGGACATGATCATAGATTTGGATGCATCACAGAGGAGCATTATTCACACCTGTCTCCAGTTCTATGACCCTCCTCTCAGATGTTTCACTTTCCCATACTTTCAGATGGGTCCTTTGCTGGAAGAGTTTTCCATGTTGTTGGGTGTCCCCATCAGAAGAGGAATCCCTTTCAACCCTGAGATGAATGATCCTAGGAATGAAGACATAGCTAAGGCTCTGCACTTGGAAGCCACCATCATTGATCAACATATGACCACCAAAGTTGGGATCCCATGCTTCCATTTGGACTTCTTGATCACTCAGACCACCAGTCATGCTGCAGCAGGGAAGGGGGAAACTGTTTGTGCTCTCCTGGCTCTTAGTGTATATGGAATCATCTTGTTTGCAGACGAGCCTAAGTTTGTAAGCAAGAATGCCATCCATATCTTCCTGTTGAAGAATCCAATTCCTACCTTGCTAGGGGATTTCTACTACTCAGTGGATCAAGGAAATGAGAAGCAAATGGGAAGACTAGTCAGATGTTGTGCACCTCTCTTCTACTGTTGGTTATTGAGACACCTGCCAAAGACAGGGGCTTTCCCGAATCCTCATCAGTAAAGAAATTGGGCTAAGAGAATGATTGCTCTCACTTCAGAAGACATCAGGTGGTATACTCAGAGCACCAAGGGCAGGGACATGATTACAAGTTGTGGGCAGTATCCCAATGTACCTCTTATTGGAGTGAAGGGTTGCATTAACTACAATCCTTCGCTTTTCAAAAGGAAGTTAGGGTATGCCTTAGTACATCAACCAAGGGAGCAGGACATAGCAGAGACCCTTTACTGTGATGTTCAGAATAATCATGCCATCATCCGACAAGCAGCCTGGGTTTGGGATAACATACAGACAAAAGGGATTGTTATTCTAGGTAAGTGTAACAACATAGCTTCAACTCAGTACATGGAATGGTCACGCATCAGAGGACGAATCATTCGCATGCCATTCACCCTGGAAGATGTGCCAGGGCTATCATCAGTAGAGCCAAAAGCTACAGTGAGTCTGGAGGAATTTGATTAGTTGAAAGAGAGGAATGCCCAACTTTCTGAAGCTCTAAAGAAAACCCTCTGGGAAAGGAATGATAGTCGTCTGGATAATGAGAGGTTAGAGAATCTTCGTATCAAGCATGTGACCAAGATCGAGAAGACTGACGATTACATCAGAAAAGCCCGAGCAGGGGAGTTGGTATTGAAGAATGCTTGCAAATAAGCTAAGATTCAGAAGGCCAGAGCTGAGCATTACCTAGGGGAGAGTCAGGCTAGGTGGATCAGGATCACTAAAGCTCGTTTGCAAGAAGATCAGAAGACACATGCTAAGATAGAGCAGTTGGAAGCTAATGAGAAGAAGAGTTAGGAAGCTTTGTTAGCAGCACAAAAGGAAATCTCCGAGTTGAAACTCTTGGCGGGGTTGAAGAGATCAAAATACCAAGACAAGTACCAGAAGTTGACAAGTGCCATTGCCACCAGGAACCTTCTTATCAGGACCATCACATAGCATCTAGTTGGACCAGTGACTGATGCTCTCCTGAAGGAAGTCAAGGAGGATGACTTTGGGCTGGATGTTTGATTTCTGTGTACTTGTATTTTATTTTGGTTGTACTTTATTTTTCATGGTGATTTTGTTGTATTTCTCGACATAATTGTATTTTGACCCACCATGGGAACTTGTTGTAATCATAAACTATGTATCTTTTGCATTTGTAATATATGGTTTATGTATTACTTGGATTTTCTCTCGGGCTTCATTTCTCTTCAACGTCTTCATTCCCAGAGGTCTAGAAGGTCAAAACCAAAGAACCAAACCGGATACCCTTGGAAGATAAATAGACATGCTGCATTGCATGCTAATCTCATTCTCTTTGTTTTGCAGGTGTTTTTGTTGTGGTTTTCTCACTTTGCTGTGTGTCTCAGGAAACATTGCTCGTAGAAGGGTTTTCCCCATCAACAGAGTTCACAGGTATCCTACAAGAAACAACCTTACGAGCTTACAAATGGACCAAGTTCAACAAGATTTGAATGACGTAAGAACTCAGATGGCTAATGAGAGAACTGAGATGAGGGCTCAAATGAACCAGTTCATGGCAGTAATGACGGGGTTGGCTCAGAGCCAAGAAAGATTAAGGGAGTTAGTCGAGCGGCAAACTCAAGAAGAGAATCATCCAGGTACGGGAGGTATTAGTAACAATGATCACGGGCAGCCACGAACAGATCCGCCAGAGTTTGGGCCTCACCTCAATCCTGAAGTCAATGTTATCAGAAATACCCAAGGAAACACTGGAGGTCGTGCCTTGCAAGAGGACCCTCAAGAAGAACAGTTTACAGTAATTGGTGTTGGGGATAAATCTTATGATCGTCGTCTGGACGAAATAACGGAGAAGCTGAGATCTTTGGAATCCCAAAACTCTTTGGGATTTGATGTAATGGACATGGGTCTAGTTGAGGAAGTCAGGATTCCTCACAAATTCAAGCCTCCTTGCTTTGAGAAATATAATGGTACCTCTTCTCCACGTACTCACCTGCAGTCCTTTTTGGGGAGACTAAAAGCTTATACCATGGATGAAAAGTTGTAGATGTTCTACTTCGAAGACAGTTTGACCGGGGCATCCCGTGAATGGTATTCTCACCTGTCCAGAGTAACAGTCAGGAACTGGATGGATTTGGCCGAAGCTTTAATATGCCAGTATCAATATAACTTGGACATGGCTCCCAACAGGACCCTCCTGATGGGTATGTCTCAATCTTCAAGAGAAAGCTTCAGGGAGTACGCCCAAAGATGGAGACAACTTACTGCTACTGTCCAGCCTCCGCTGTCTGAGAGAGAAATGGCCGACATGTTTATGAACATGTTGCAAGGAACTTACATTGATAGACTTGCTGCTTTCTCGTCCACCAGCTTTGCGGATGTAGTTATAGCTGGAGAGAGAATTGAGAGTCTTTTGAAGATGGGCAAAATTTCAGACAACGGTGCTATTTTCAGCAATACAAGAAAACCTTTCTCAGGACCTCGCAGGACAGGTGAGACCAACTCAATACACATGGGCAGAGGTAGGCCTCACTACATGCCAAGATCAGTGGTTGCTGTCACCATTCCAGCTCCAGCATCTCAACAACAGTATCATCCACAACCACAACACTTCCCACTACAACAACAATTTCCTCAACAGAGATCTTACAACAATAGCAATCAGCAACAACGTCTGTTTCAACAAAGGACTTCACAAATAAACAGGGTTATCGATCCCGTTCTGATGCCCTATGTTACCTTACTTCCACAATTATTAAAGCTCAATCTGATTGAATTGAGGACTCTGGCCCCACCAGATCCCCAAAATCTTCCAAGAAACTATGATGTTAATGCCAGATGTGCCTTCCACTCCAATGCACCTGGCAATACAACAGAGAAGTGCAGAGCTTTACACATGAAGGTTCAAGATTTAATTGATTCTAAGGAAGTCAACTTTGCACCCCCTCCAAGTGTTACCAAGAATGTTATGCCTAGCCATGGTGGGCCTATGATAAATGCGATTGAGGAGGATCAACCAATGAACCAAATTGACAGTGTTGCAAGTATTCAAACACCTTTGGCCAAGGTTAAAGCCCAGCTTTTGAAATTCTAAGTGTTCCCGAGTTGTGAGGCCCATTGCGAAGCTTGCAAGATTTCTATCAACGGTTGTGCAAATTTGAAGACCGATATCAACAATCTTATCAAAGAAGGAACTTTACAGATCACTGCAACAGTTCTAACTCCTACAACATCAACAACCATTCCTCATACAACGTCAACACACATCATTCCATCAGATGTAACAGATATCACTCCTACAACTTCAACAACAATCATTCCAACAGATTCTTCTACAACATCAACAACCATACCTTCTTCAACTTTAACAAACATCAGTTCAACGCATCCTTCTACAACAACAACAACCATCAATGAAGACATTTCCACAGTTACCATTTACTATGATCCGACAACAATCCACGTTCCAGATCCTTTCAACAACTCACATCAACATCTCCATCAACATTAGCAACCTTCATCAGATGCACCATCTCCGGTCAGACCTCCTGTTACAATTTATTATGAACCCCAGACTGTCTCAACTCCTTCTTCCGCAGCAATCAGTCTGGTTACTATCGCGGTACATGGACCAGTTCCATATGATAGCAGCAGTGTCGTGCCTTGGCAGTACAACTCAGATTTATATTGCAACAGAAAGAAAGTCACTCTTGACACTTCTACACCACAAATTGATAATGTGGGGGGAGGCGGAGGCTTCACTCGAAGCGGACGTCTCTTCGCCTCACAATTCCCAAGAACTAATGCTGAGGCAGAAGCTGCTGCCAAGTCTAAGGGAAAAAGTGTGGTGCCTGAAGAGAATATTGCCAAAGAAACTCGAAAGACATCCTTTGACCAGGATGTGGACGAGTTCATGAGAATAATCAAGAAGAGTGACTATAAGGTTGTGGACCACCTCCATCAGACACCCTCCAAAATCTCTATTCTATCACTGCTAATGTGTTCTGAAGCCCACATGAATGCATTTCTCAAAATCCTGCACGGTGCTTACGTGCCAGAAGAGATTGCATTCATTCAGCTAGAAAATGTTGTTTCTAATGTCAATACTAGTCATGGACTAGGGTTCACCGATGTTGATCTAACTACGGAGGGCCGTAACCATAATAAGGCTTTGCATATCACCTTGGAGTGTAAAGGTGTTGTTCTTTCACATGTCTTGGTTGACATTGGGTCCTCACTCAATGTTCTTCCAAAGAAAGCCTTGATCAAGATGGAATATGATGGTCTTGCACTTGTCCAAGTAACCTGGTGGTGACAACCTTTGATGGTTCTAAAAGATCGGTTCTTGGGGAAATTGAGCTGCCTGTGGTGATTGGCCCACAAATATTCAAAACTATCTTCTACGTGATGGACATTCAGCCTGCCTATAGCTGTCTGTTGGGTCGGCCTTGGATTGACACCGCTGGCGCCGTAATGTCGACCCTTCACCAGAAGTTAAAATACGAATGGGAGGGCCAAGTTATCACAATCTGTGGGAGGAGGATATCTTTGTCAGTCATCTAGCTACTTACAAGTATATTGAGATAGACATATAGATCCATGAGACAATGAGCCAAGGGTTTGAGGCCATCAATGTCAATGAAGCAACAACTGATGTATCTGGAACTTCAATCTCTTCTTACAAGCAAGCTCGGAAGTTTGTTGAAGACGGGAATGCCCAAGGTTGGGGCAAGCTGCTGCAAGTTCAGGTCAAGGAAGACAAGTTCGGTTTGGGTTACCTTCCATCCCGACAGGTCCAAGAGGAGGCTGCTGAAGCTCCCAAGATTATCAGTGGCGGTATGCGACTTTAACCTAGAAAGTTGGATTCGTCCAAGTGTCCTAGGACAGCAAGTCCTCAAATGGTCTTCCCAGGAAATTATAAGGATTACTTCTACAGAGTAATTATAATTTCCTGTTTAAGCATGCATCAAGTCCTGCATCTTGCCCAAGGTTTCAGAACTCATTTTGTAATAGGACCATATTTGTATTTTGTGCAAATGAATAATTAATGAACAATGGACATCTTTTGCAAACGATCTTCTTTTTCGCTCACTGTCTTTTCATTTTTGTTATTTTCGCACAAAACAATAAATGGCAATGTTTTTTAATAAACTTCATTCACCTGTTCCTAAACAAGATAAAATCAATCACTAAAATGAACAAATCTCAACCCTTGTAGAGATAGCCTTCTAGATTTCACCGACAACAACACTGCTATGACCTTGTATGACTTCGACAATCTGATTAAACAAGCAGATGAAGGGGTTGATGAAGACTATGATTTACCTGAAGAGTTAGCCAGGTTGTTGAGACAAGAGGAAAAGGTGATTACTCCTCATCAGGAGGAGGTCGAGACTATCAATCTTGGTACCGAGGAAGATGTAAAAGAGGTGAAGATCGGGGCCAGTCTGCAAGCTCCAGTGAAAGAACAGCTCATCAGTATGCTTCGGGAATATGTCAACGTCTTCGCTTGGTCTTATCAAGATATGCCGAGTATGGATACATATATTGTCATGTACAGGTTGCCATTGAAAGAAGATTATCCGCCAGTTAAATAGAAGTTGCGTCGTACTCGCCTAGACATGGTCATGAAAATTAAAGAAGAAGTACAAAAGTAGTGGGACACCGGTTTTCTTGCTGTAACTAGTTACTCGCCATGGGTTGCTAACATTGTACCTGTACCTAAGAAGGATGGCAAGGTGCACATGTGTGTTGATTACCGGGACCTGAATAGAGCTAGCCCAAAGGATGATTTCCCATTACCTCACATTGACGTATTGGTGGATAACACGCCTCAGTTCTCGGTATTTTCTTTCATGGATGGATTTTATGGATACAATCAGATTAAGATGTCACCTGAAGACATGGAGAAGACAACCTTTATCACACCTTGGGGCACGTTTGCTATAAGGTAATGTCGTTTGGTCTGAAGAACACCGGGGCAACTTATCAATGGGTTATGGTAACATTATTCCAAGATATGATCCATAAAGAAATCGAGTGCTATGTGGATGATTTGATTGCCAAATCCCTCACAGAGGAAGAGCATTTGGTAAACCTGTTGAAGCTATTCAAGCTTCTGAGAAAGTATCAGTTAAAGTTGAGGCCTGCACCTAAGACTGAGAAAGAAGTTCGAGGGTTCCTAGGTAGATTGAACTACATCTCAAGGTTCATATCTCATCTCACTGCAACTTGCAAACCCTTGTTCACGTAGTTAAGAAAGGAACAAACAGTCAGGTGGAAAGATGACTGTCAGAGAGCTTTTGACAGGATCAAAGAATATCTGCAAGAACCTCCAATTCTCATGCCTCTAATCGAAGGAAGACTTCTAATCATGTATCTGACAGTATTAGAAGAGTCGATGGGGTGTGTGTTGGGCCATCATGACGAGTCTGGTCGAAAAGAGTATGTAATATACAACCTAGGCAAAAAGTTTATTGATATCAAAGATGGATCCAGTCAAGTACATATTTGAGAAGCTAACACTTACCGGAAGGGTTGCAAGGTGGAAAATGATTCTAACAGAATATGACATTCAGTACACCTCTCAAAAGGCCATCAAAGGCAGTGTATTGTCTGACTATCTGGCTGAGCAACCCATTGATGATTACCAGTCTATGTGTAACACCCCGAAATTTGCCCTCTTATTTATTATCAACCTCGAGCGATTTATGCTTCATTCCCGCATCATTCCGCATACCATTGCATCGCATTTGAAAAAAATAAATAAATAAACCATCATCCTTTGCATACGCATGAGGTGTGTGGTCGATCGAGGCTTGCCAAACATTGGAGTTCAAGAGAAAAATAATATCCCCAAAAATAATCCAAACAACTTCCAAGCTAACCAACCAAAAAAAGGGAGATTTCACCTTTCCCTCCATTTTCCTTCCATTTTCCTTCCACTTTCCTTACACATTTCCTTTCATTCTTTCCCCTCTTATTTTTCCACTTCAATTCCACTCCTTTTCCCTTGGATGCTTCTACCATGTTCTACAACCTTCTAGAGTATTCCATGGAATATTCCAAGGAATATTCCCTCTCCAACCCTAACCCTAACTATCTACAAACCTAACTCCATTCCTAAACCTAATTCCATTCCCAAACCTAGCTCCAAGCCTAGCCTCTATATAATCATTAATCACTTCAATGCAAAAGGTTGCCAAGTTTTGTTCTCAATTTTTCACTTTCTCACAATTTCTAGAATCACTTTTCTCTCTCACTTTTTCCTCCATTTCCCTTTTCACCAAAGCTTTTTGAAGAAGCTCTTCAAGTTTCACATTGAAACTTGAAGATCTTAAAGCTTAACCTCCAACCTCCATTGCATTGTGGATTGTAGAAGAAGAAGCTACTGATTTTTGTGAAGATTTTGACTTATCGGAAGAATAAGAAGGCTCAAGCATCAAAAACGCATTTATTTTGCGCATTCGCGGATTCTTCGGATTTCTCTTCGATCAAGCTCTGATTCTTGCAACATTTACGAAGCACTTCTCTGCTTCGTAGGTTGGTAATCTAAAACCATGCTAGCTTTAAGTTATTCTCTCCATCTCGCCATTTCGGCATTCTTTAAGTGCTTTTCGTATTGCTTATGTTTGATTACGTTTTCGTTACTTTTTTCTTGCGATTTGTGGTTTTTAATGGATTAGAAGTTAGGTTGTAGCTTATGTTTATGCATCATTTGCATCATTTGCATTCGTATTGCTTATTGCTTATGTCTATGCATCATTTGGCATGTAAATAATCATGTTGCATTCTGTTTTTGCATCTTTTGCACAATTCGTTAACTTATTTGCATTTCATTGTATCTATATATATGTTGCATTTCACATAACCATGTATGTATGTGCATTTGGTTGCATTTGGTTACATGTTTGATCATATCATTCACATTAATTCAATTCTGAATTTTGCATTGAGCTTGGCATTCTTGTTGATTTATCATGTTGCGTATTCATGATCAATGCTCATTATGTTCATATGCCATGTTCATGTGCCATATTTTGCATACTTGTTGCATAATCAATCATGTGGTGCATTCTTGCATAATCCTCCCAAAATAATTATTTCACTAATTTGTGTATGTTGATCTATGTTCAAATGCATATTTATGATGAATTGGTACATTTTTCATTAAGTTTGTGCATTAAAAAATGAAAATAATCAAATATGCATTTTACATTTCATAGCTGAATTTGCATATAGGTGTTGTAAAATACACGTTGTTTCTTATGTTTGCATGTTGTATGTAACTTTCTACACCTATCTTTTCATGTTGTATGCTGGCTGTAGAAATTTGCCTTGTGTTGTGCATTGTTTTCATAGTTGGTTGTTACTTTAGAGGTTGTCGTAGGTGCTGGATTTTTGTTTTAGCATTTTTTGTAGTTCTCTAGAATTAAGATAGAGTTTAGATTGAGTCCTATAGTTATTAGGATTTAATTGGTGTGAGTTTGCTTTATTATTTTTAATAAAATGCACACTAATCTTTGTTTTGTAGGGAGGGAAAGGTATGTTTCCTTACACCTTATCCTTTTAAGTTTTTATGCATTTTCTTTATGCATTTAATTCACTTTTCCTTCCATATTTGTGATTGGTAGGATTTCCCCCTTTGCTAGGATCAACTTATCTTCCTTAGGAAGTAAGTTGCATCCTTTTTCTTCTCTCTTTTCCTTTTTCTCCTTAGGATTAGAAAACTTCACACACCATTAGGATCTCCCTTTTGAATATAATAACTAAATTAGGGTTGAGTCTTAGTTCCCTTAGTTTTTGCCTTTTGCAACTTGAGTCTTTCTTTCACACCTCATGAAGAAAATAATAAAATACTTAATAAAAATTGAACATTCTTATACGCCATGAGACTTTGTTGCGGAGTACTTATACGCGTCCTGTTTCGGGGCGAGGTGTAAGTATTTACCACGAGGGATAAGTCTTAGTATGAGAATGTTCACAAACAAATTCCAAAACACTTCTCATAAAAGACAAAAAACAAAGACATCACGTATTCTCTTCTCATCTCCTAATCTTTGCGGACGAATGCGACTAGCCTCGATAGTTCAAACAGCGATATGGTAAACACCCTCGAGTCAGAGTCGGTAACACCTGAGCTAAAGCTATGTGTAACACCCCAAATTTGCTCTCTCCTGTTTAGCATCATCATCATATCATAATCATCATAAGCATGTCATGTCCTTAACATTTTTGCATAGAAAGATGAAGCATAGCACTTGCATGTTCAAGCATAAGGCATATGATCAATCATCTGGGAATTTAAAGCACTACAAGTCAAAATAAAGAGCATGATGACCTGGCAAGAAGATCACAAGATCTTTTATACAAACTTTGTATCATGGTCAAGGCCCTAAAAAGGATGGAGGATCAAAATCAGGTCAAAACGGTTGCCGCCAGGTTATTCTTGAGGTTTCCCACCAAAAGGAGGGAGAATTCAAAATTCACTGGCGTTAACCGGTTAATGCTTTGGTTAACCGGTAAATGGCTGCGAATTATGAATTCCAGCAGCAAATTAACCATGTGCTTTGGCTCCAAATTTCCAAATTTCTGATTTTTTTTTATTCATTTGAATTGTGGAGAAGGATCTAGATCATTAATCCAAGCCTAATTCCATTGCTAAATCCCAATCACATTACCAAACCATATTTTTTGGATCCCAAGCCTAAATTTTGGGCCCCAAACCTAAACCATATTTAATCCATTTTTCTCCAAACCAAGAGGGAGCTCTCTCATTTTTCACTTCTCATTATGAATTTTCACTCTTCTCTCTCACTATTCTCTAATTTTCTCTCCCACATTTTCCAAATTCACTAAGAGTTCCTCTTTGAAGATCACATAACCTTGCTTTAAGGTGTGTAGATCTTGGAACTAGACCTTAATCCATAGCTCCTTTGCATCATTTTTGCTGGTTTAATTGGTGATTCAGATCTGGTTTGGGAATTGGAAGTGCTTTTGGATCCAAAATTCTGCATCAAGACCCTTTGCTTGCATTTATTTTGCATGGAGTGTGAAGCTTAGCACCGGATCTTCAAAATTCTCCACGAAATCTCTCATTTCCAGCTCAATCAACAACTACCAAAGCATACCTCAACTTTGTAGGTTCGTTAATTTCAGATCTAGCTCTGTTTTAGCTTATTTGCATGCTTGTGCTTTAGATCCACCATGTGCTTGTGTATTTGCTTGTTTTGCTTGAATTGATTGGTTGATTTGTAGCCGGATCTATATGTTAATGTTCATGAGCTTGATGATGCTAATTTATGTGAATTGATCCATTCATTTCATACTTAATTGATTGCTAGTCTGTTGTGGAATTATTTGAATAAGCTGGTTTGAGCTGATTTTCTGCAGGAAATTGTTGTTGTTTTTTCTAGTGTTAACCAGTTAACGCTTTGGTTAACCGGTTAACGCACCTGTTTTCTATGTAAATTGTTGTAGGTTTGGACTGGTTAACCGGTTAACACTTTGGTTAACCGGTTAACACTGATGCAGAGTGCCATATTTGAGCTGTTTTGAGCTTGTTTGATCCCCTTACTTGTTTTAAATGCCATGGATCATTGTATGATCATTGAATATGATTGTTTGGGGTGATCTGCTTCCTGGTTGATGCATGCTTCCATGTTCTCGACACGTAAATGCTTGTATGTGCAATGTTTGACATGTTTGTTTAACTCGGTTTTCTAGAACTTTGAACATGCTAATTCCATGATTGTGTTGATGAACATATGCTGGATTTTGGCTAACCTTGCAGGGGCTTATGGTAAGAGAAGTATGGATGTTCATCCACATTTCAACTCTTCATCCTTTCTTCTTAAGTTTCTTTCTCTTTGTGCCTTTTGATGTGCCTTATGCCATCATGTGAGGCAACTCTTTTCTTCCCACTTTAGGAGCAACTTATCTCCTTTAGAGGAGTAAGTTGCTTGTTAGCTTTCCTCCTCTTCTTCTTGCTCCTCTTTGGTTCTTCTTTTCTCTTAGGATAGTTGAAACCTCACTAACCTTAGGACCACTTTTGCATGAAAACTTTTGGTTTAGTCTTCCCCCATTTTAGACTTTTGCCTTTTTTGCTCCTTTGGTTCTTTCTCTTCTCATCTCAAAAGAAAACCTAAAAAACATTAATAAAGAAAGAAGTGACTTCTTGTGTAATAGCCTTATTCCATGGGGCCTATGTATTCATTCCATCTTGGAATAGTGCATTTGTCTAGCATGATGCACAAGTCGGATCATGAAGTCATCTTCATCAAGAAAAACCCTAAAAAACACTTCTTCGTTTTCAATCACTAAAATACCTAATAAATTCAACAAGTTAATGAATTTGGGCCCTTGCCTTTGGAAACAAGTCTTGGATAAGTTCTCCTTACTTGGTGTGCTTGTTCTATTATTCCATCTTGGAATGTAGTAACAAATACACATTCCATGGAAAAGAGCTTGAGTTCATTCTCTTGTGCCACACCAATAAAAAAAGCTCTAAAAAACACAAACAAACAATAACCGTCTTTCCTTCGGGAATTCTTTTCTCATCTCCTTCGCTCCGTACGCGAACTTGCTCTTACTTGTCATTTTGCAAGACGGTTACACACTCGTCGTCTGAGCCTGCAACACCTGAGCATTGACATATGCAGTTCAAGCCTTAAGACACAAGCAATCTTTTCTACCCCTAGTTAGGAGAACTACGACGACTTTGATCCTCATTGTCCAGATGAGGTACGTAGGTAGCGGGGTAGGGCCCGTTCGAGCAAAATCTTTATTTTCCCTACATTTTTCCTCTTTGTTTTCTTTTCAGTTCTTTCCTCATTCTAGTTCATTTTCTTTTTTGCAGCAACTTTCATTCCTTCACCCTTTGAAACAGTTTCTTTGCAAGCGTGGATTCCGTCGGGTACGGAGGACGATCTGGGGTGCTAATACCTTCCCAGGTCGTAACCAACTCCCGAGTTCAGTCTCTTTGGTTCGCAAGACCTTTGTCCTTCCTTTTCTTTTCTTCTGGTTTGTGCAACATTACTATTCCCGTTTCTTCGGGATAAAAATGCCTGGCTGGTGACTCTACCTTTTTTCCGCGCCACTTTCGCGTTTGTACCAGGATGGAAATCCAGGGAGCGACAGATGGCGACTCTGCTGGGGAAATATCTAACCAGAGTATCTCTGGTTCCCCTTGAGAGTCAATCCTAGAGCTTGCATGTTTTTGTTTCGTGGGGTGTTGATTATTTGTTGTTGCGTGTTTATTTTACTGTTGTTTATTTACAGTTTTATTTACAACTTTATTTACAATTTTTCAGTAATTATTTTCATGCATCATATATATTATACTGGACTGTCTGGCTGTGCTGGTTTCCTTTTTTCAGTGGGATTGGAAACTGTTACTGATAGATGAGCTCGTAACCGTGGCTCGAGTGCACCCTAGGAGTTAGAGTGGACAGTCACTTTGGCTTCATGGCATCTTGCTATGTTGGTAGTAGTGAATTCCACACCCAGACTTGCGACCGTCTTGGAAATGTATTTATGCCAGAATCTTTCCAGGGTAATACATGACCTCGATAGTTATGTGCATCTGGGGACCGATCATTGAGGACCTTTGTGGAAACATCCCTCTCCAGTGGTGACAGTGGCAGACCACATTTCGTGGCAAACCTATTCGCACCCGAGGTCCCACTGGGAACTCGCATAGGATGGTCTGGTTCTTTAATAGGAACTCAGTCAAAGCATCTGGTTGTATGACGATAGTATTGTACCCTTCGGGATGAATGTACTATTATTTCTCGATTCCAGCGCTTGAAGCTGGGAACTTATAAAGGATGCTTGTTTTTCCTAGACTCACGCTGAGACCTGCCTGAGTAGTACATAATGCCAAACCGATTCCCTGATCTGGTCATGAGACATTTCTTGGAAATGGTGAACGTATTATTGCTATTCAGCTTTGAGAGTCCGTGATGTTTGACCCGGAGCACACCCGTGAGATTGGGAGGGGTTTACAGGTTTGCAGGAATCCTCGACCTCATCATACCTCATTGTCAGTACAATCTATGATTTGATAAGGCTACATGGATTTGGATCTTTGATTTGGGACTTATTCAAGACTGAATTCTTGTTTATGGGGCTTTATTTAGAGGATCTTGGTTCTTGGTCACTTGGGTCCGGTGTTCCATATCCAGATAGTCCCAGTTGTTGATCATGTGCCTGCATTGCATTAGCATCGAATCATACTTGCATTAACTATTTGTGTTTCCATTTCAGGACATCATTTATCCTTTGTATACAGTTCTGGTATTCATTTCTCCTCAAAAGAGGTTGCAAATTTAGTTCCAAAAAAAAGGTCATCTGGAGTATTTTCTTTCAAAATACCAGACTGGGGCATATTAATGCCTGAACACGGAAACATGAACATTTAGATTGCATGCATATAACGTGATTGTTGTTTTGCAGGAATTTCTCCAGTGTTCTAACATTCATATCACTTTCAGGCACTATAGCTCCCAAGAAGATTCAGAGACAGACAACGGTGCACAGATACCCTACGAAGGTGAACAGAGAGAGAGCAATGGAGCAGATGCAAGCAGATCTGGATGACTTCAGGACGAGAATGGACAACTTCATGACCCTCTTGGCTGGGATGGGTCAAACTCAAGAGTGTTTGCACGAGATGGTAGAGAACAATCAAGTCAGGAACAATGGGACAGTAGATGGAGGAAATCGCAACGGGGCTGGCGCCCGTCATGTTGAAATCCCTATGGTGGGCAGGACGAGCAGGACGAGCAGTTTACTTTGCTGGATGAGGCAGAAGGCCAATGGGGTTTGACATCAGTAATTTGGGCTTGGTGCCTGGGGTGAGGATTCCCTACAAATTCAAGGTCCCTACTTTTGATAAGTACAACGACACGGTTTGCCCGAAAACTCACCTTCAGTCGTTTGTAGGAAGGATTGTTGCGCATACAAATGATGAAAAGCTGTGGATGTATTACTTCCAGGATAGTCTTGTAGGAGCTTCCTTGGAATGGTACATGAAGCTGAGCAGAGTCAATATTCGAAGCTGGAAGGATTTAGCTGAGGCATTTGTGAAGTTGTATCAGTATAATTTGGATATGGATCCAAATCGTACCCAGTTGCAGACAATGTCTCAGAATTCTAAAGAAGGGTTCAAAGAGTACGCCCAGAGGTGGCGTCTGCTTGCTGCTCGAGTACAACTTCCCTTACTGGAGAATGAAATGGCAGATATGTTCATGGGAACGCTGCAAGGGGTGTTTATTGAGAGATTGGCATATTGTTCAGCGACAAAGTTCAATGACATCGTGATAGATGGAGAAAGAGTTGAAACTCTTCTAAAAATGGGGAAGATCCAAGACAGTGGTGCAATTAGCTCAAGCGGTGTGAGAAAGGCTTTCAGTGGACCTCCTAGAAGAAGGGAGGGAGAGACTAATGTTGTGTACGGTCGAGGTCGGGGCCGCGGATACAGAGGATCTTTTGAGCAGGTGGCCGCTGACACCATCCCCACAGGTCCTGTGCAATAAACACAACAACCACCGCAGCAACAGCCACAACGCAATAACTATCAGTAAAGACCCTATCAACAGAGACAGGCTCGTCCATCTAACAGGGTGCTTAAGGCCATCCCAATGACGTACACGACACTACTTCAGATATTGTTAGATTTGAACTTGGTTTAGTTGAGGACATTAGCACCACCACCACCTGGAGAGCTTCCAGTAGGGTATGACGCTAATGCAAGATGCGCATTTCATTCAGGAGCTTCTGGGCACTCAATGGAGAAGTGCAGGGCATTGCAGCATAAGGTCTAGGACTTGATTGATTCAAAGGCAATTAATTTCGCGCCGCCTCCAAATGTCACATCAAACCCCATTCCAAATCATGGAGGGGCTAGGATAAACGCTATTGATGGCAGCGAGAGGGTGAACTTGATCTTGAATGTGGATGAAATGAAGACTTCCTTGTTAGTCGTGAAAGACAGATTGTTGAAAGGACAGGTTTTTCCAGGTTGTGATTTCGACTGCAAGGGTTGCAGGAATTCTGTTAATGGTTGTGGGGATTTGAAACCTGGGCTGTAGTGTTTGATTGATGAGGGGTCCCTACAGTTTGATAGGGTCGACGATAAAAGTTATTATGTGTCTACCATAACAATTTATTTTGATCCGGCTGAGGTTCCTGCCCGGAGAGACCCTGTGACTATCTATGTTCCCGAAGTGAGTCCAGTGACCATTACTGTTCCGGGACCAGTCCCTTATGCTGATGACAAGGCCATCCCTTAGCACTATGGCTCGGACGTGTATGTAGATGGTCAGAAGGTAGTGAGTAAAGCAGTGACAATTGACCCGACTGTTGTGAATGTCAGAGGAGTTGGTGGATTTACAAGGAGTGGGCGTCTCTTTGCTCCTAAAGCTCTTAGAAGTGATCCTGAAGTTGAAGCTGCTACAAAGGCTAGGGGTAAATAGATAGCAACTGAGGAGGTGACAACTCCTGCTGCCATTCAAGGCACTTTTGAAAAAGAAGTTGAAGAGTTCATGAGAATAAATTAAGCAAAGCGACTATAAGGTGGTTGAACAACTGAATTAGACTCCGTCCAAGATATCCATTCTGTCATTGTTAATGTGTTCTCAAGCTCACCGAGAGGCTTTGCTGAAAGTTTTGCAAATGGCATATGTATCACAGGAGATAACTGTCAACCAGTTGGAGGCTGTGGTAGGTAGCGTAAACGCTAGTCATGGGTTGGGATTCATAGATAGAGATCTCACGTCTGAAGGACGCAGTCACAACAAAGCCTTCCATATCACCATGGAGTGTAAGGGTGTTGTCCTATCACATGTCCTGGTAGATACAGGCTCTTTTCTCAATGTGCTCCCTAAGAAGGCCCTTATGAAGCTGAATGTTGATGGCATTGTTTTGCAATCCAGTGATTTGATTGTAAAAGCCTTTGATGGGTCCCGAAGATCTGTGTTTGGGGAGGTGGAGCTACCAGTGAAAATTGGGTCTAAGGTGTTCAAGAGTACATTCTTTGTTATGGATATTCAACCCGCTTATAGCTGTCTGATAGGTCGTCCTTGGATTCACGCTGCTGGCGCAGTAACATCCACGTTGCATCAGAAGTTTAAGTATGTGGTAGATGGCCAGGTTGTTATTGTATGCGGAGAAGAGGATATTTTCGTGAGCCATCTGTCAACCTTCAAGTACGTGGAAATGGACAGGGAGATCCATGAGACACTTTGCCAAGGTTTTGAGACGGTCAATGTCAGTGCTTTGTCTCCAACAGTTCAGAGCAGTGAGAAGGAAGGGACTCCTATTTACTCCTACAAGCAAGCTAAGGAAGTAGTCAAATCCAGAAATGCCCAGGGCTGGGGCAGGTTGTTAGAGATGGAAAAGAAGGATGACAAGTTCGGTCTCGGATATCAACCTGGTCAATCCAGCTGGTCTCATGGCAGTAAGCCCATAGCATTCACAAGCGTTGGAATGCTGGACTACAACAATGTTTGTGCAACTGATGTAGATGAGGATAGTGATTGTGACTTGGATAACTGGATTCACCCATGTGTACCTGGGGAGGAGTTCCAGAACTGGTCTGGCGAATATTTTTTTCAATTTACTTGGCAGTCAAAGTAATTTTCTTTGTTTCCATTTTAATCATACTGCATGTCAAATCCTGCACTCTGCCCCAGGTGCATGGATCCATCTGTAGGGCCACCATGTTTTTAATGCATTTACTTTTTCCATGAAATAAAGGACATTTTTTCAAGAAAATTGTGTTCTCTTTCTTTCATTTTAAAAATTTTCACAGAAATAAAATGGCAATGTTTTTCTTTCTTGTGTTTTTATGTGTTTGTGTCTCCTTTGAAAAAACCCCGATTCTGAAATAATCACATCACTTGTGCAGTATTGATCATTCGGATTCATGTGACAACGTTCCTGCTATGACTATGCATGACTTCGACAATCCTATCTTCAAAGATGAGGAAGGGGTTGAGGAAGATTGTGAACTCCTGGAAGAATTGGTCAGGTTGTTGAAACAAGAGGAAAGGGTCATTCAACCTCATCAGGAAGAAATAGAGATCATCAACATCGGATCTGAAGATGTAAAGAGAGAGATAAAGATTGGGGCCAGTTTGCAGGCCGAGGTAAAAAGGGAATTTATTGGTATGCTACGTGAATATGTGGATATCTTCGCCTGGTCATATCAGGATATTCCAGGGTTGGATACTGACATTGTTGTGCACAAGCTGCCACTAAGAGAATACTGTCCTTCGGTGAAACAAAAGTTGAGAAGAACTAGCCCTGATATGGCTATGAAGATCAAGGAGGAAGTTCAAAAGCAGTGGGATGCCGGGTTCCTTGTTGTGACTAGTTACCCACCTTGGGTAGCTAACATTGTGCCTGTACCAAAGAAAGATGGCAAGGTCCGGATGTGCGTCGACTATCAGGACCTAAACAGAGCAAGTCCAACGGATGACTTTCCATTACCTCACATTGATGTGCTGGTAGATAACATCGCTCAGTTCTTAGTATTTTCTTTCATGGATGGCTTCTCCGGGTATAATCAGATCAAGATAGCACCAGAAGACATGGAGAAAACGACGTTCATTATCCCGTGGGGTACATTCTGTTACAAGGTTATGCCCTTTGGATTGAAGAACGCTGGGGAAACGTATCAACGAGCTATGGTAACTCTGTTCCACGACATGATACACAAGGAAATTGAATGTTATGTGGATGACAGGATTGCCAAGTCCCAGGACGAAGAATGGCATCTGGTCAATCTCAAAAAGCTGTTTGATAGGTTGATAAAGTACAGATTGAGGTTGAATCCTAACAAGTGCACTTTCGGAGTGCGGTCCGGTAAATTGTTGGGTTTCATTGTTAGTCAGAGGGGGATCGAGGTAGATCCTGCAAAAGTAAAAGCAATACAAGATATGCGTTCACCGAAAACATAAAAAGAAGTGTGTGGGTTTTTAGGGAGATTGAACTACATTTCACGGTTTATATCTCATCAAACTGCCACGTGCGAGCCGATCTTCAAAATTGTTAAGAAAAGAGCAAACGGTCAGGTGGAATGAGGACTGTCAAAGAGGCTTTGAAAAGATAAAAGAATATTTGCAGGAGCCTCCGATTCTAATGCCTCTAATTCCAGGACGGCCACTTATCATGTACTTGACTATGTTAGAATGCTCGATGGGGTGTGTGCTAGGCCAACATGACGAGTCTGGTCGAAAAGAGCATGTTATTTACTACCTTAGCAAAATGTTTACCGATTGTGAATCCCATTATTCACTGCTCGAGAAAACTTGTTGCGCTTTGGCATGGGCTGCTCGCCGACTGAGACAGTACATGTTGACCAATACCACATTGCTAATCTCAAAAATGGACCCTGTCAAGTATATTTTCGAGAAAACAACATTAACCGGAAGGGTTGTAATGTGGAAAATGATCTTAACAGAGTATGACATATAATATACTTCCCAAATAGCCATCAAAGGAAGTGTATTGTCAGATTATCTTGCACAGCAACCACTTGAAGATGACTATCAGCCGATGAAGTTTGATTTCCCCAATGAGGACATCGAGGACCTCCGGAGGAGGGGCCAGACCTTGAATCCAAATGGAAGTTGATGTTTGACGGGGCAGTCAATATCAACGGACGTGGAGTTGGTGCCGTTCTTATCACTCCCGAAGGTGTTCATTTTCCCTTTGCTGCCAGAATTGCTTTTGGCTGCACCAACAATGAAGCAAAATACGAGGCGTGCATAATGGGAATAGAGGAGGCTATTAATCTTCGGATTAAGACCCTCGATATATCCAGAGATTCAGCCCTCGTTATCAATCAGATTACCTGCAAGTGGTATACACATCAAGAACACTTAATTCCTTATAGGGATTATGTTAGAAGACTGTTGACGTTCTTCACAACGGTTAAACTTCAGTATATACCGCGAGATGAGAATCAATTTGCCGATGCATTGGCTACTCTTTCTTCGTCCATCAAAGTCTTGTGTTGGAACTATGTGCCCAGGATTGATGTTTCCAGGCATGACGCACCAGCTTATGCTTTCTCGGTAGACATAGTGTCTGATGAGAAACATTGGTACTTTTATATTACGCTTTTCCTAGAAAAACAAGAATACCCAGCTGGGGCATCATCCAATTACAAGAAGACCTTGAGACGACTTACTGCTAGCTTCTTCTTGAATACATATGGGGTTTTGTATAAGAGGAACTTTGACATGGTCTTGCTCAGATGCGTGGATAGACAGGAAGCAGACCTGTTAATGCAAGAAGTCCACGAGGGATCTTTCGGTACTGATGCAGGAGGACATGCTATGGCTAAGAAGTTGCTGAGATCAGGGTACTATTGGTTAACAATGGAGCAGACTGTTGTTCGTACGCCCGTAAGTTCCACAAGTGCCAGATATATGCAGACAAGGTGCATGTTCCTCCAAGCCCGCTCAACGTCATGTCATCTCCTTGGCCCATTTCTATGTGCGGCATTGACATGATCGGGAATATAAAGCCTACTACTTCAAACGGTCATCGTTTCATCTTGGTTGCGATTGATTACTTTACCAAATGGGTTGAAGCAGCGTCTTATGCCAATGTCACTCATCAAGTGGTAGCCAGATTTCTGAAAAGAGACATCATTTGTAGATACGGAGTGCCCGAGCGAATCGTTACTGATAACGGTTCCAACTTAAACAGCAAGATGATGGCAGAGCTGTGCCGAGACTTCAAGATTCAACATCACAATTCTTCTCCTTACTGGCCAAAGATGAACGGCGCGGTAGAGGCAGCTAACAAGAATATTAAGAAGATTGTGCAGAAGATGGTTGTCACTTACAAAGATTGGCATGAGTTGTTACCATTCGCACTACATGGGTACCGAACGTTAGTCAGGACGTCAACTGGTGCAACTCTTTTCTCATTGGTGTATGGCATGGAGAGAGTCTTGCCTGTTGAGGTAGAAATTCCTTCATTATGTGTAATGATGGACGTGAAGCTTGATGAGGCTGAGTGGGTACGTGCCCGGTATAATCAGTTGTGCCTAATTGAGGAAAAGAGATTAGCGGCTATTTTTCATGGTCAACTTTATCAGAGGAGAATGAAGCAAGCATTCGACCAACGAGTACATACTCGAGAGTATCAAGTAGGCGAGTTTGTGCTCAAGAGGATCATTCCTCCAGGTTCAAATCACAGGGGCAAGTGGACCCCAAACTACGAAGGCCCATACATAGTAAAGAAATTTTTCTCAGGTGGGGCGTTGATGCTCACTACTATGGATGGAGAAGATTTCTAGTCTCCTGTTAACTCGGACACAGTTAAAAAATACTTCGCATAAACAGTCCCGCTGGACAAATAAACAGAATTAAATTCCAGGCAAGAAAAAGGCATCCTGGCGAGCTAAAAACAGAATAAAAAGCTCGGGAAAAAGTTAAGGAAATAAATGGAAAAATGAACACCCGCTGAGTTGAAAAGCCACATCGGACAGCTTAGGCAAAAAAGGGTATTCGGTGGATTGAAAACCCTAAAGGGCGATCCACGCAAAACAAGGGAATAAACGAACAATTGCGATCCGGGTAATCTGACAATATCAGAAGGATAGGAATCAGTCCCCTCATCTTCTTCAAAAAGCAAAGGCAAGAACAGAAAGTCTTGAAGACATGCTGGTCATAGCAAGAAGGAAACTCATTGGAATGACGTTTACATTGCCATTAGGATAGTTTCTTTTCTCAATTTTATGGTAGCTACCTCTTTCCAGGTAGTTGCTTCCTGATGTAAAGCTTTGCCTGTTCAGAGGCCATTCAATGAATGAATATTCAGTCATAAAGCCGTGTTGTGTTGTGTTTACTTTGTTTTCAAAAATGTCCTGAATTTTTGGCAAAAAGAGCATTGCATACGAAACATGTTGATTTTTTTTCTATAAAAAAATATTGACATTGCAGGGAAACAGTTAAAATTATCTTTGGGTGTCGGGTGACAATGGATGAGCAGATCATACCATGCAAGTCCCCGGGGCACATGTATGTATACCATTGTTGCAGGTTTTGCAGGGCGATGTTGTATTTCCCAAAGTGGAGAGTGCTCCCCAGCCGAGCTAGAGAAAGGGGAATCCTCGGCGAGACTCCAAACCTAATCAAAGAGGTGTCATCCCCAAGTGGTGGTTGTTTTTCACGAGAAAAACGTGGTTATCCCAGTAGAGTTCAGATGGAACCTTCCCCAACTGAGTCAGAGTAGGGTGGTATCCCCAGCAGAACTTCAAAACTTGATCGAAGATATTTTTCCCCAATCGGAGTCTTTGTGTCAGAATGGGCTATCCCCAGCGAGCAACTGAATGCCTGTTTCCCCATCGAGTCATAATTTTCTGAATTCACTCCCTAGTCGGAGTCTTAGCCAAGCCTTTTCCTCAGGCAAGTCTGAGGATGGTTATTCTCCGCATAGTTCATGATCGAGATTCACTCCCGTCATTGGAGTATTCCCTAGAGAAGTTTCCAGTCCATTTTGGCCACGTGATGATACAACCCGTCATTCATCTCCCTAGTCAGAATTAAGCATCGTCAAAGCCTCTTGACCAGGTTCCCCTGCAGAGTCGGTATTATTGTTGCCAACCAGGGCAATTCGTTTGATGCTCGTATGCATTTCCCAGCATGCGTCCATGCTCGTATTTCTGCTCGTCTGCATTTCCTGGCACTCGTCTGTGTTGGGTATTTGTTTTGTGTTTGTCTGCATGCTCTACGACACTCATCTGTGTTTGATGTTCGATAGTTGCTCGTCTGCATCCCCCTAGCATTCGTACGTGTTTGATGCCTGGTATCTGCTGGATGTTTGTCTACTTTACCAACACTCGCTCGTTTGTGAAATATTCTTCGTTCAATTCTCCCCGGCAGAGTTGTATTTCTTACTGGGCATTCGTTGCTCGTATGCTTTCCCCATAAGTCACCTATGGATGGTAGATGCTGATGCTCGTCTGCATTTCCTCAACACTCGTCTGTGTTTGATATCTGCTGATGCTCGTCTGCACTTCCCAGCACTCGTCTGTGTTTGATATCTGCTGATGCTCGTCCGCACTTCCCAGCACTCGTCTGTGTTTGATATTTGTTGATGCTCGTCCGCACTTCCAAGCACTCGTCTGTGTTTGATATTTGTGTGTTGCTCGTCTGCATTCTTCAACACTCGTCTGTGTTTGATATCTGTTTAATCCTCGTCCGTATTCCTCAGCACTCGTCCGTGTTTGAAAATTTGTTTGATGTTTGTATGCATTCTCCAGCTCTCGTCTGTGTTTGTTGTTTGTTTGAAGCTTATCTGCATTGTTGGATACTCGTCTGTATCATCCTTCCCACTCGTCTGTGTTGACTTATATCCATATGTAGGCTGATTTGATAATCGTTCTGATACTCGTCTGTATTGCTACCCTAAATGCTCGTTTGTGCTGGATTTCTGGTATTCGTCTATATCAGTGGCTGAAATTCGTCTATATCATCGCCTGAAGCGATCGTTTGTGTTTCTTAGATCATCGTCTGATATCCGTTTGTATCATTGACTTCTGGCACTCGTTTGTGTTCTTTTGATGATCATTTGATACTCGTCTGTATTGAAGAGGTTTGAAGTCCTGACGGTGGGATTAAACGTCAAAATGGTTACCGGTCCTGGCGTAAATGGTATATCCGAAGGAGGTTTGTCTGTCTCAAGCACCACTTATCTACGCAAGATTTGTGAAGGGGGCTCGTATGTCCAGCACCTGGCGTAACAGGTTTGCTCAAAGAAGGCTCGTCTATCTTAGACCATATGTCTACGGATAACATATGAAGATGGTGCATTTATCCTGATTATGCATGTTTATCCCAACGGCTTAAGTGCATCACCGTTCCTGGCGTAATAGGTTTATCCGAAGGAGGTTCATCTGGCGTATGAGGGTTCGTATGTCCAGTGCCTGGCATAACAGGTTTGTTAGAAGAGGGCTCGTATGTCCAACACCTGGCGTAATAGGTTTATTCGAGGAAGACTCGTTTGTCTAGGTTTTTCTATCCAAAGTAACAATTCAGGTTGGAAGGAGCTCGTCTGCTTTGTCCTTGCTCCAGTCGCCAAAGCGTCATTTGGTTGGGTTTATTTCCCATTGCTTACATTCTCCAGCAGAGTGCAAATTTCCGGTCTTCTTGGTATTCAATCACATTTCATCTTGAATGGTCGATAGTCGTGCTACCGTCCTCTTCAGATTAACAAATGTTTGAATAGGGGCAGCTGTAACACCCCAAATTTTCTCTCTCCTGTTTAGCATCATCATCATATCATAATCATCATAAGCATGTCATGTCCTTAACATTTTTGCATAGAAAGATGAAGCATAACACTTGCATGTTAAAGCATAAGGCATATGATCAGTCATCCGGGAATCTGAAGCACTATAAGTCAAAATCAAGATCATGATGACCTGGCAAGAAGATCACAAGATCTTTTATACAAACTATGTATCATGGTCAAGACCCTAAAAAGGATGGAGGATCAAAATCAGGTCAAAACGGTTGGCGCCGGGTTATTCTTGAGGTTTCCCACCAAAAGGAGGGAGAATTCAAAATTCACTGGCGTTAACCGGTTAACGCTTTGATTAACCGATTAACGGATGCAAATTTTGAATTCCAGCAGCAAATTCAGCATGTGCTTTGGCTCCAAATTTCCAATTTTCTAATTTTTTTTATTCATTTGAATTGTGGAGAAGAATCTAGATCATTAATCCAAGCCTAATTCCATTGCTAAATCCCAATCACATTACCAAACCATATTTTTTGGATCCCAAACCTAAATTTTGGGCCCCAAACCTAAACCATATTTAATCCATTTTTCTCCAAACCAAGAGGAAGCTCTCTCATTTTTCACTTCTCATTCTGAATTTTCACTCTTCTATCTCACTATTCTCTCATTTTCTCTCCCACATTTTCCAAATTCACTAAGAGTTCCTCTTTGAAGATCATATAACCTTGATTTAAGGTGTGTAGATCTTGGAACTAGACCTCCATCCATAGCTGCTTTGCATCATTTTTGCTGGTTTAATTGGTGATTCAGATCTGGTTTGGGAATTGGAAGTGCTTTTTGTAAACACCCCAAATTTTCCCTCACTAAGTTCACACCATGACTTGTGATCTTTTCATTTGCATAAGTTCAATCATATCATATCATGTTGCATTTTTGTTTCACTGCATTGGTTCAAAGTCATATGCATCTAGGGTTTGTGATCTGAGCAATCCATGAGCCATCTGAGCCAATCCAAAGGTCTTCAATCATTCCAAGAGGGTCCATGTATGTTCAATCATCATTTTATATCCCTCAAAGATCAAGGAAGTCAAAAAATCACAAGAACTGAGAAAGGCATGGAAGCAGAGCCAAACTTAACTGCACAGATGACCTAAACTTAGGGTTTTGGTTTCAGAGGCCATAAATCCAAATTTTTTGGTCATTCTTGTTTCTATTGGTCTTTATATCTTATAAGGATCATACATACCAATTTTCATGAATAAATTTAATGGGGAAGGCATTTGATCAATAGATGACTTCTTGAACAAGTCATTGTAAAATCAGGGTATCTGAGGCCCCCAATCATCCAACCAAAGGGTCTTCTCCATCATTTTGGGTGTATATGATCTTTATTTGATCTTATAAGAAGTTAGAAGTTCATAAAATTGAAGAATTTCAAGCCATTTGCAAAGTTGCCATTTTAGGAAAGTGACTTGTAATGCAAACTTGCCATTTTGGGAAAGTTTTTCAACCTCCTCTTTTTGATTCAAAAATGCTTCAAATGAAAAATTCTTGGTCATGAAAGTTGTATATTGGATCATTCCCTTTTCAAAAAGTACAATAACTTGATCTAATTCATCATAGAACTCAAGTTATGGCCTTGCAAAGTTGGGAAAAATCACTAAATTTCACTTATGTACCAAAGAGGGAAACTTGCAAAAACTCATACCAAGGCAAAATGTGACCTCTAATTGACTTCTAACCATTACACAAACATGATACATGACCTATAATTCAGAATTTCCCAAAGAATCTCTCACTTTCATGCCTTGATCATCAAGTATTTCAAAAGGGGCCAAAACTTTCACAAATTGCAAAATGCCCCAAATCTTGACATCCACTTGTGCCAGCTCTTCAAATCAGCTTCCATGGACCTCCCTAAAGCCAGCTGACTCGAGCCATACCTCACAACCAGCCTGCCATGAGCCCATACCTCCAAGGACAACTTTCTTGACTTTATGCAATTTGAGCCATACCAATCAAACTATTCCACAACAACTCTCTGACCTATCCAGGATTGATACATGGACCAAAAGTAACTCAACACACACAACAACATAACCTAGATTCCTCCCACAACTCAGCACACACCAAAACTTCCCCTTATGCATTTTTCTTCGAAACTGATCCCACAAGCCACAAACATCAAAACAAATTCCATAGAACAACTCACCATGAACCTCTGATCATTTCCCACCCTTCATCTTGCCCTAAACACAGCCACATCAAAGATAAGATTTTCATCTCTCTTGACCTGAGCTTCAGCAAACTTCACATAGAGGCCATATAAACTCAAACCAAGCATTGCAAACTCTTCAGGGGGATCATTGGAGGTGATTTGAAGCAAAGAATTGGTCAGAAAGCTCCAAAGGTGAAAGCTCCAGTTCAGGTATCACAGAGAACATTTTTTCCAGAAATCATTTTTTATGCCATAGAAATGTTTCTTATGCTTCAATGATCATGATGTGCTTGTTGGTTTTGAAAATGATTGAGTTTTGAGCCTGAACCGTGTCTCTGAAAGTTTGACCTGAAAACTTGTTTGATTCGATTCTTGTTTATGTTGAAATATAAATGAGTTTTTGTGCTTGATTCTTGCTTAGGGTGATTAGAAGATGTGATCTGGAGTTTTAGAGGGTTTAAAATTGCCTAGGGAAGAAGTTAGCTTTTTGAACTCGCCGGAGAAGATGACCGGAACACTGTTCCGGTCACCTGAAAGTCATTAGGGTTCAGATTAGGGTTTAATTGTGTAATTAGTGAGATTTGAATGTGAGCCGTCCAGATGCACGCGTGGTCTTTCCCTCCCTTTCCAGATTCAAATCTCAGCCTTTAGATCAACATACTTTCTATTTAATTAGTTTTTTATTTCATTTTTTTCCCATTTAATTTGCACGAATTTTAAAAAATAGTAAAATAATCAAAAAATTCTGAAACATTTTATTAAATCTTTTATGAATCTTCAGAACCCAAAAATATTTTTATTTTTATTTTTTGCATTAAAAATATTTGTAAATCATTTAAATGATTATTTTTAATTAGTTAATGAAGATTAATTAATTAAAAATACATTTAGGTATTTAAGAATCCCAAAAAAAATTCAGAGAACATTTTCAAACATTTAAAAACATTTACAAACTCACAAAACAAATTTCTTTTTGGTTTTGATCATGTTTTGCCAATTTCCATTTGAATTAGGGTTCTTTAATTTGAATATTTTTAACCCTAACTTCAAAAATTCATAACTTTTGATCCAAGTTGAGTTTGTGAATGGTTCTTTTTGCATTGTGTTATGCATCCTTTCAAGCATCTAAAAACATTTTTGTTCCATTTTTATAATGCATTTTCAATTTGTTTGGCATTTTCCCTTTAGGATCACCCTTAAAACCCTAGAAACTTAGGAAAATCATAAGTCCTTTAGGTTTTAGCTTCTAAACTTCTCCTTTGGGCAGTGAACTTGTATAGGTTTAGGGTACCTTTGATTGCATTTTCAATTTTTTATCTTCTCATTTGCTTCTGATTTAGATTTTTGCATCTCATGTTGTACATAAACCCTAATTTGTATCTTCATTTGCATTCATCCTCCACATGCTTGCATACATGAACATGCCATAACATTTTGTGCATCCAGATGACATATAAGACATCTTAGGACATATTAGAATCATGTTTAATCATTGCATTATTCATTTTCCATGTTTTGCATCCATTTCATTCCATGTGCATTCATGAACTTTCATGCTCCTTACATGTCTCATTTGCATTCTCATCTCTTGTATGAACATCCATATCACTTGACATGCTTTCATACCATCTCATAACATCATGTGCATCATGAATGTGCATATGAATTTGGCTTTCATCTTTGCATTTCATCTCATTTTCATTTCATTTCATTTCCTTTTGCTAACCTTTCAGGTGGTAAGTGTTTGAGAAGTGAATTTGCCTTCACTTCTCATAATCTCTTCTCATCTCTTTTATGCATCCATTGCTGCATTTTATCTTTGTATTAGAGTCATATTTATCATTCATGTTCCCTCCTCACTCATGTTCCCTTCTTAAGCGAAGTAAGTTGTCTTGCTTCTTTCTGCTTCTTTCCTTCATCCTGCTTCTTCCATGGTGGATTTTCTTTGAGGATATTCTTGCAAGCTTCATAAACCCTAGGAATACCCAAGCATGATCATAATTAGGGTTTGATTAGTCCCCCCCCCCATTAGTTTTACCTTTGTGTAATCTTTGTGTCTTCTCTTCTCACCTTTTAATCAAGGACTAAACCTTAAAGGTTTTAAGGCTTTGTGATTAAGCTTATGCCTGCATCCTTCTATTAGGATGGAGTGTATAACTTTAATCCTAAGTGTTAAACCCTTAATGTGTTTAAATACTTTAATCAATCCATCTAATAATCACTAAGACATCAAGCTTGTAACTTGGGCCTTGCATTAGGGTTCTAATTCTTCCTTAAATGGTTAAGAAGGACTGACCCTAGTGTTAATGGACAAGTCCCCCTCAAGTTGTCTTATAAACCATGAAATCCACTTCTTAATCTTACCATTAACTAAAATCCATTTAAAAAAGGTTTTGTTTTGTCATGAGGTTAATCCCTAATCATGGATTAAGTTGAGGAGCCTTTCTCAGCTTAAATGTTCTCATCTATTATCCTTCTATTAGGATGGTGTAATGAGTCCATTAAATCTTTGATTATGGCTTAAAATCATTACTTAACGCTAAACAAAGATACCAAAAACATCTAAATAAATGCAAATAGGTTAATGATCTTAATCCTACATCATGGTGGTTAGTGTGAGGTGTTTACTTCATACTTGAGGTATTCTCATTACCCCTAACCAGAGGGAGGATGTGATGAGTTTACTAACCCTTGGTTTAGGCTTAAGCTCATTTTCTTATGACAAACACAAAAGCAATAAAAGATTGAAAACATCAAAAACAAACAATAATCGTCTCCTCCGGGATTCTTTTCTCATCATCTTCACTCACAAACGAGAATTTGCTTCTTCCGTCTAATGCAAGACAGTTTGCACCTGAGCCAGACAGGTCATACACTTGAGCATAGATAAGTAGGCAGTTCATCAATCAATTTGTCTTTCAGTCTTTTTGAGTCGAACTACGGTGTTCTGACTTCCTCATTGCACGAGAGGATACGTAGGCATAACTTAACAGTTATCGAACAAAATTCTCTGTATATTCCCCCCTCTTCCAGCATTATTCTTTAAGCCTCATAGTCTTGAGCTTCATATTCTTTTTCTGCACTGACACTTCTACACTTCATTTCACATTCCTTTCACACAAAAACTTGTATTCTTTTCCAGCTTTTGCACACAAAATAGCACTGACACTACCCCTTTAAAACACAAACCTTTCAAGCGTGGATCCCGTCTAGTACGACGGACAATCTGGGTGCTAATACCTTCCCAGGTTGTAACCGACCCCCTTTCTCAGTTTCTCTGGTTCGCAACCGTCTTATCCATCTTTTCTTAGGTTTATGCAGCATTACCTTTCCTTCGGGATAAAAATGCCTAGTTGGCGACTCTCTTCGGTTCATCTTCATGTTCTCTCTTTCGTCGACCATTCGCGTCTGTACTCCTCTTGGCCCTGTGTCATTTGGTGGGAGCGACAACTTGGCGACTCTGCTGGGGATCCTTATATTGTAACCAGGGCTTCTGGTTCTTTTTGTGGGTTCCTCCTAGCATTTGTTTGATTTGTGTTTACTGGGGTGTTATGTGCTCTGCGTGTTTATTTATTTTGCTTTATTTACTGCTTTATGTATAACTTTATTTATTGCTTTCTTTACAGTCTTATGCATATTTCATACTGTCATTGCTGGATCTGGTTTTCTGTTTTGGTGGGTGGGGTTCCATTGAGAGTTTAAGGTCCTATACCTGGGACCTAAGTGACACCTAGGCTAGAGTGGTTCATGTTCTTTCCCATTCCATTTCAGTCTGGTGCGGGAATATGAAACACGGTTCAGATGTGGGTTTCTTCTTGAGAACTCTGTGCTACAGATTTCCTGTAGTGCTAGGGCTATCTGGGAAGCCTGCTAAGTCTGGATGACCTTTATTATGACCTTCAGAAATGGAGGTGAATTAGAGGAGGATCTTTTATGGTTATTGTAAACATTGTACCTCCGGGTTAGAAGTGTTTACACTTCTCATAACTGATCCAAGTCTGAGGATCCTTGTTCTAAGAACATTACCTTTGAGGGGGTTGGGCTGTTTACAGGTTTGCAGGAACCCTTGGCCGCATCATACCCTGTTAATTGTTTTGTTTAAGAGTACCTCACTTTGGACAGTTCTTGTGATTAACCCTGGACATGTGACTCTTTATTTGAGTCCCCCACCCTGGTTACTGGATTTCTGAGCCTTCGTCTGGACTTTTGAACATAGATGGGCCTTATATCAAGACAAATAATCAGATCCATCTTGATCACAAACCCTTGCATATCTTTTGCATATATCATCATTGCATCATTTGACATTTGTTTATTTGCTTTTCAGGGTATCCATTTCATTGTATCTTGGTTTTGGTTTTGACCCCTTCTTCTGCTTAGACCTTTGCTTCAGCTGTCTTCTTCAGCATCTGCTTCAGTTATCTCCATCACCCCCTGCATCAGTCTGTCATAGATTTCTTTCCAGCTTCTCAGCTTGTGATCTTCATCAGCATTTCAGCTTCTTCAGCAACACTCATGGTTACTCCCAGGAAGAGCAACATATCTTATCACTTCTTTGAGCCTGTATTGACTGGTATCAGGCAGGTCCAGTCACTCATCACACCTGACTACATCCCACTGTTTAGAGAGCACTATGGGGGCATCTTGGATATGGTTATGGATCTTGATTCTTCTCAGAGAAGCATGATCCACACATGCTTGCAGTTTTATGACCCTCCAGTGAGATGTTTCACCTTTCCATACTTTCAGTTAGGGCCTCTGCTGGAAGAGTTTTCTTTATTGATTGGAGTACCTATCAGAGGTGGGATCCCCTTCAACCCAGAGATGACTGCTCCTAGGAATGAAGAGATAGCAAGGGAATTGTACTTGGAGCCTGCCCTTATTGAGCAAAGTATGACAACAAAAGCTGGGATTCCTGGTTTGCATCTGGACTTCTTGATTTCTCAGGTCATCCTGAAGGCTTCATTGGGAGAGTGGAGGGCAGTATGTGCACTGTTAGCCCTCAGCATATATGGGGCTATACTATTTGCAGATGAGCCTAAATTTGTCAGTAAGAATGCCATCCATCTGTTTCTTCTGAAGAACCCAGTACCTACATTGCTAGGAGATTTCTACTACTCCATTCATCATAGGAATGAGAAACAAAGGGGGAAGTTGGTAAGATGTTGTGCTCCTTTGTTTTACTCCTGGCTACTCAGAAACCTGCCTAAATCAGATGCCTTTTTAAACCCACATCAGCAGAAGAATTGGGCCAAGAGGTTCATTGCATTGACTTCAGATGATATCAGATGGTGCACCCAGAGCACCAAAGGCAAGGACATTATCACCAGCTGTGGACAATACCCAAATGTGCCTCTGATAGGATTAAAGGGTTGCATCAATTACAATCCTTTATTGTTTAAGAGACAATTGGGCTATGCCTTAGTTCACCCTCCCAGAGGATAGGATTTAGCTGAGACCCTATATTGTGAAATTCAACCTAATTCAGCTGTTGTCAGAGAAGCATCCTGGGCTTGGGACAACGTCCAGACAAAAGGGATAGCTATTCTTGGAAGATGTAACAATGTTGCTTCAGCTTAGTACTCAGACTGGTCCCATACTAGAACTCAGATTACCAGGATGCCTTTCACCTTGGAAGACATACCTGGGCCATCTACAGTACAACCTGCAGCAACAGTTAGCCTGGAGGAATTTGAAAAGTTGAAGGAAAGGAATGAGCAGCTATCTCAAGCCTTGAAGAAGACCCTTTGGGAAAGAAGTGATGGTCGTCTGGACATTGAGAGATTGGAAAAGCTCAGGGTTGAGCATCTTGCCAAAATTGAAAAGACAGAAGACTACATAAGAAAAGCAAGGGCTGGGGAACAAATATTGAAGAATGCCTGCAAGGAGGCCAAGATTCAGAAGGCTAGGGCTGAGCACTATCTGCAAGAGAGTCAGGCTAGGTGGGTCAGGATCATCGAAGCCCGTGTACAAGAAGACTCAAGACAAGATTGAACAACTAGAGGCCAATGAGAAGGAGCAGCAGGAAGCTCTGTTGGCTGCACAGAAAGAGATATCAGAGTTGAAGCTCAGAGCAAGATTGAAGATATCAAAAGAGCAAGACAGGCATAAGAAGCTGACTACTGCCATTGCTACAAGGAACCTCCTCATCAGGACCATTACAGAGCACCCAGCTTGTCCAGTGACTGAGGCACTCCTGAAGGAGGTAAGAGAAAATGAGTTTGGACTGGATGTCTGATTCTTTGCTTGTTGTTTATTTCCATTTGATGTACTTTTCCTTTTGTTGTATTTTGACCCTCCATGGGCATGTATTGTAAAACAAACTATGTATTGTTCATCATTTGTAATATATTTTAGTTTGTTTTCATTTGGGTTTTTCTCTCAACAACATCAAGCATCTTCCTCGAGGTCTAGAAAGGTCAAAACCAAGAACCAAACCGGATACCTTGGAAAACAAATAAGCATACTGCATTGCATACTAACTTTGTTTTTGTTTTGTAGGTTTTATTATAATTATTGTTTCTAACTTTGTTGTGATCTCAGGAAACATTGCTCGTCGCCGAGTGTTCCCTGTCAACCGCATGCACCGGTACCCGACTCGTAACACCCTTCCCGGCATTCAAATGGAGCAAGTACAGCAGGACTTGACTGAGGTCAGAAATCAGATGGCCAAGGAGAGAGTAGAGATGAGAAACCAGATGTCTCAATTTATGGCTGTCATGACTGGCTTAGCCCAGAGCCAAGAAAGACTAAGAGAGCTGGTGGAAAGACAAACACCTGAGGAACCTCATCTTGGAATAGGGGGAACCAGCAACAATGAATGGGGACAACCTCGTATTGACCCACCAGAATATGGACCCCATCTGAATCCAGAAGTTAACATCCCGAGGAATGGTCAAGGTAATACCACTAGGGGAAGAATCCTGCAGGAGGATCCCCAGGAAGAACAGATTACTATTATAGGAGCAGGAGATGAGGTATATGACAGAAGATCGGATGAGATTGATGAAAAGTTAAGATCTTTGGAATCTCAGAATTCTTTGGGCTTCAATGTGATGGATATGGGACTAGTGAATGGGGTAAGGATTCCCCAAAAATTTAAAGCCCCATGCTTTGAAAAGTATAATGGTACCTCCTGTCCTCGCACTCATCTGCAATCTTTTTTGGGTAGGCTCAAGGTTTATACCATGGATGAAAAGTTATGGATGTTCTACTTTGAGGACAGTCTGACTGGAGCTTCGAGAGAATGTTATTCGCATTTGACTAGGGCCACCATAAGATGTTGGAAGGACTTGGCCGAGGCTTTCATCCGTCAATATCAGTACAACCTGGACATGGCTCCCAATAGAACTCTTCTAATGGGAATGTCTCAGTCTTCTAGAGAGAGCTTCTGAGATTATGCTCAAAGATGGAGACAGCTTGTTGCTGTTGTCCAACCACCCATGTCAGAAAGGGAAATGGATGACATGTTCATGAACACATTGCAAGGGACTTATATTGATAGACTGGCTGCTTTCTCCTCTACCAGTTTTGCTGATGTAGTTATAGCTGGTGAGAGAATTGAAAGTCTTTTGAAGATGGGCAAAATCTCCAACAGTGGTGCGGGTTCCTCCAGCAATTCCAGAAAACCTTTTGCAGGACCCCGGAGGGCGGGTGAAGCAAATTTTATTCATGCAAGCAGGGGCAGGCCCCAGTATTCTCACAGGTTAGTAGCAGCTGTTACTATCCCAGCTCTAGTTTCACAACAACCATTGTATCCTCAACAACAACAAATTTACTATCAGCAACCATCTCATTTTCCGCAACAGAGAACCTACAACAATAACAATAGCAACCAACAACAGCGTCCCTTCCAACAAAGGCCATCTCAGGCAAATAGGGTAATTGACCCTATCCCTATGCCTTATGCTGCTTTATTGCCACAACTCCTGAAGCTCAACCTGGTTGAGTTAAGGACGTTGGCACCACCAGATCCTCTTAATCTCCCAATGAATTATGATGTCAACGTTAGGTGTGCCTTCCACTCCAATGCACCTGGTCACAATACTGAGAAATGCAGAGCATTACAGATGAAGGTGCAAGATCTAGTCGATTCTAAGGCTCTCAATTTTGCACCTCCTCCGAACGTCAACAGAAATCCTATGCCTAATCATGGTGGGCCTAGGATTAATGCCATTGAAGAGGACCAACCATCTACATTAATTGATAATGTTGCACAAATTCAAACGCCACTGGCTGAAGTCAAAGTTCAACTTTTAAGATGCCAAGTGTTCCCGGGCTGTGGGGCCTACTGTGAATTGTGTAATGCAGCTAGTAATGGTTGTGAAAAGCTAAGAATTGGCATAGATGGCCTTATCCAAGATGGAATCTTGCAAATTACTTTAACAGCTCTTGCAGCAACTCTTGTCTCCACAACAATAGATTCTCCTACAACATCAACAATCATTCCTTCAGCAACAAATTCTCCTACAACTGCAACAACAATCATTACTACAGATTCATCAACATCACCAGCAATTACTCCATCCACCATTTCAACAAGTCAAATTTCAACAACTATTTCTTCTACAACATTAGCATCCATTTTACCAAAGGAATCTTCTACAACGCCAGCAAAAGTGAATGAAGATATCTCAACAGTTACAATCTACTATGACCCATCAAATTTTCCTCCCAGCAGTAATTTCCAGCAACAAATTGTGGCACCTCCTGCCAGACCTCCAGTCACAATATACTATGATCCTCACACCATTTCAGTTCCTTCTTCTGCAGCAATCAGCCCAGTTACCGTTACAGTACCGGGGCATGTTCCTTATGAAAGCAGTAATGCCATACCTTGGCATTATGGCTCTGATCTTTACTGCAATGGGGAGAAAATAACCTTGGATTCATCAAACTCTTCACCACAAATTGATAATGTTGGGGGAGGCATAGGCTTCACCAGAAGCTGACGCCTTTTTGCCTCACAAACACAAAGATCTAATGCTGAAGCAGAAGCTGCTGCTAAGGCAAAAGGAAAGAATGTGGTATCTGAAGAACCAACTGCCAAAGACACTCAGAAGACATCTTTTGAACAAGATGTAGACGAGTTCATGAGAATCATAAAAGGAGTGATTACAAGGTGGTGGACCAGCTTCACCAAACACCCTCCAAAATCTCCATATTATCACTGTTGATGTGTTCCGAAGCTCACAGGAACGCCTTATTGAAAGTCCTGCATGCAGCATACGTGCCGGAAGAGATTACTGTTATCAACTAGAAACTATGGTTGCAAATGTCAACACCAGTCATGGACTGGGCTTTACCAATGCTGACTTGACAACAGAGGGACGCAACCATAACAAGGCTTTGCATATCACCTTAGAATGCAAGGGTGTTGTTCTGTCTCATGTACTAGTGGACATTGGGTTGTCACTCAATGTTCTACCAAAGAAAGCCTTAGAGAAGCTGGAGTACGATGGCTTGGCATTGCGTCCGAGTAATTTGGTGGTGAGAGCATTTGATGGCTCTAAAAGATTTGTGCTTGGTGAAATTGATCTGCCTGTGTTGATTAGCCCACAGACCTTCAAAACTACCTTCTTTGTGATGGATATATAGTCGGCCTACAGATGTCTGTTGGGTAGACCCTGGATCCACGCCGCTGGCGCTGTTACGTCTACCCTTCACCAGAAGTTAAAATTCGAGTGGGAGGGCCAAATCATCACCATCTGCGGGGAGGAGGATATTTTTGTTAGCCAGCTGGCTACGTACAAGTACATAGAAATGGATGGGGAGATCCATGAGACCATGAGTCAGGGGTTTGAGTCCCTTAATATCAATGAAGCGTCTGCTGTGTCTGGGACTTCCATCACATCATATCAACAAGCTCGGAAGGTTGTTGAGAAAGGTACCGCTCAAGGCTGGGGCAAGCTGCTGCCAGTTGAGAAGAAAGAAGACCGATTCGGGTTGTGTTACAGACCAACTCGACAAGATCAACCAGAGGCTGCAACGGAGCCAAAGTTTGTCAGTGGGGGGATGCTCACCCCAGATGCTGTGAACAGTTTGGAAGATGAGTCAGAAGACGAACGTAACCTGGAAAGCTGGATACGTCCAAGGATCCCGGGGAACCAAGTCTCAAACTAGTCTTCCCAGGAAATTATAAGAGTTACTCCTGCAGAGTAATTATTATTTCCTGTCTTTAAGCATGCATTAAGTCCTGCATCTTGCCCAAGATGTCAGGGCTCATTTTGTAATCGGGCCATCTTGTATTTTGTGCAAACGATCAATTAATGAATATCAGGACATCTTTTGCAAATGAATCTTTTTCTCTCTCCGCTCACTGTTTTTCATTTTTTATTTTTTGTACAAAAATAAAATGGCAATGTTTTTCATAATAATAACTTCATTTTTACTTTTTTCTAAAACAGGATAAAACTGATCACTAAAATGAACAAATCTAAACCCTTGCAGAGAGTGCCCTCCAGACTGCACCGACAACACCGCTATGACTTCGTATGACTTTGACAATCTGATTAATCAAGCCGATGAAGGGGTTGAAGAAGATTATGAGCTACCTGAAGAACTAGCCAGGTTGTTAAGAAAAGAGGAGAAGGTTATCACTCCTCATCAGGAGGAAGTTGAGACCGTTAATCTTGGTACGGAAGAAGACTTGAAAGAAGTGAAAATCGGGGCCCGTCTGCAGGATTCAGTGAAAGAGCAACTTATTGACATGCTACGAGAGTATGTGGATGTTTTTGCTTGGTCTTATCAGGACATGCCAGGTCTGGATACCGACATTGTTGTGCACAAGCAGCCTCTAAAAGAAGACTGTCCGCCAGTAAAACAGAAGTTGCGTCGTACTCGCCTAGATATGGCCATGAAGATAAAAGAGGAGGTACAAAAACAGTGGGACGCCGGTTTCCTTGTTGTAACCAGTTACCCGCCGTGGGTTGCTAACATTGTACCTGTGCCTAAGAAGGATGGAAAAGTGAGGATGTATGTGGATTACCGGGATCTAAACAGAGCCAGCCCGAAAGATGACTTCCCTTTACCTCACATCGATGTATTGGTCGACAACACGGCTCAGTTCTCGGTGTTCTCCTTCATGGATGGATTTTCAGGATATAATCAGATCAAAATGTCACTTGAAGATATGGAGAAGACAACTTTCATCACACCCTGGGGCACATTCTGTTATAAGGTAATGCCATTCGGACTGAAGAATGTTGGTGCCACTTATCAACGGGCTATGGTAACATTATTCCACGACATGATCCATAAAGAAATTGAATGTTATGTGGATGACATGATTGCCAAGTCCCTCACAGAAGAACACCACCTGGTAAATCTATTGAAGCTATTCAAGCGTCTGAGGAAATACCAACTGAAGCTAAACCCCAACAAATGCACATTCGGAGTGCAATCTGGTAAGCTACTGGGATTTATTGTAAGTGAGAAAGGGATTGAAGTTGACCCTGATAAAGTTAAAGCCATTCAAGAAATGCCTGCACCAAAGACTGAAAAAGAAGTTCGAGGGTTTCTAGGTAGATATAACTACATTTCACGGTTCATATCGCACCTTGCAGCAACCTGTGAGCCCTTGTTCAAATTGTTAAGGAAAGAACAAACAGTCAGGTGGAATGAAGACTGCCAAAGGGATTTTGACAAAATCAAGGAATACCTATAAGAGCCTCCAATCCTTATGCCTCCAGTTGAAGGAAGACCTCTAATAATGTACTTGAAAGTATTAGAAGAGTCAATGGGGTGTGTGCTGGGCCAGCATGACGAGTCTAGTCGAAAAGAGTATGCAATATACTACCTAAGCAAAAGGTTTACCGACTGTGAACAACGTTATTCACTGCTCGAGAAAACATGTTGTGCTTTAGCGTGGGCTGCTCGCCGACTAAGGCTGTATATGTTGACCCACACTACTTTATTGATCTCCAAGATGGATCCGGTCAAGTACATTTTTGAGAAGCCAGCACTTACCGGAGGAGTTGCAAGATGGCAAATGATTCTCACAGAATATGACATCCAATACACATCCCAAAAAGCTATCAAAGGCAGTGTATTGTCTGATTATCTTGCTAAGCAGCCCATTGATGATTACCAGCCTATGAGATTTGACTTCCCTGATGAAGACATCATGTTCATAAAAGCAAAAGATCACGAAGAGCTTATTCACACTGAAAGGCCTGACCCAGAAGAAGAATGGACTATGATATTTGATGGTGTTGTTAATATGAATGATCATGGTATTGGTGCAACACTCATTACACCTAAGGGAGTTCACATGCCTTTCACGGAAAAACTCACCTTTAACTGCTCTAACAATGAAGCTGAATACGGAGCTTGTATTATGGGTCTTGAGGAAGCCATTGACCTCAGGATCAAGACTTTAACTGTATTTGGAGATTCAGCTCTGGTAATTAATCAAACCAACGACAAATGGTACACTCACAAGGAGCATCTGATACCTTACTGGGATTATACAAGGAGGTTACTCACATTCTTCACAACAGTCAAGCTCGAGTATATCCCTCGAGATGAAAATCAGTTTGCAGATGCTCTGGCTACCATTTCCTCCATGATCAAAGTTCAAGCTGCCAACTTTGTACCTAGGATTTCAGTATCCATACTTGACAGACCAGCGTACGTATTCTCAGCAGACCTTGCTAAAGATGATAAGTCTTGGTTCTATGACATCAAATGCTTCTTGGAGGATCAAACCTACCCACATGGGGCATCATCCAATGACAAGAAGACATTAAGAAGGTTGGCTGGTAACTTCTTCTTGAATGCTGATGGTTCCTTGTACAAAAGAAACTTTGATATGGTACTCCTCAGATGTGTTGATAAGACGGAGGCAGACTTGTTGCTGCAAGAGGTGCACGAAGGTTCTTTTGGTACCCATGCTGGAGGGAATGCAATGGCTAAAACGTTGTTAAGATCAGGCTATTACTGGATCACAATGGATGCAGACTGTTCTGTTTATGCCAGGAAATGTAATAAATGCCATATTTATGCAGATAAAGTGCATGTGCCTCCGAATCCTTTGAATGTGATGTCTTTACCTTGGCCCTTTGCCATGTGGGGCATTGATATGATTGGGAAGATTGAGCCGACTGCTTCAAATGGCCACAGATTCATCCTGGTAGCCATTGACTATTTTACCAAGTGGGTTGAAGCAGCTTCATATGCAAATGTCACCAGGCAAGTGGTATCCCGATTCCTGAAGAGAGACATCATCTATCGGTATGGAGTGCCCGAGCGAATCATTACTGATAATGGTTCCAACTTAAACAACAAAATGATGGCAGAACTGTGCCGGGACTTCAAGATCCAACACCACAATTCTTCTCCTTACAGGCCAAAGATGAATGGCGCTATGGAGGCAGCTAACAAGAATATCAAGAAGATTGTGCAGAAAATGGTGGTTACCTACAAGGACTGGCATGAAATGCTACCATTTTCCTTTCATGGGTACCGTACATCAATCAGAACATCCACTGGGGAAACACCGTATCAGCTTGTTTATGGTATGGAGGCAGTCCTACCTGTTGAAGTTGAATTACCTTCCTTGCGGGTACTAATGGATGTCAAACTGAATGAAGCAGAATGGGTCCAATCCCGGTACGAACAAGTGAGTCTGATCGAAGAGAAGAGGTTAGATGCAATCTATCATGGGCAGCTGTATCAGAAGAGAATGAAGAAAGCCTTCGATTAGAAAGTCAGGTTTCGGGAATACCAAGTGGGAGATCTTGTGCTGAAAAGACTCATCCCTCCTCATACGGACCACAAGGGCAAGTGGACTCCGAATTACGATGGATCGTTCATAGTAAAGAAAGTTTTCTCTGGTGGAGCACTGATGCTCGGCACTATGGATGGTGAAGACTTCCTGTCCCCGGTGAATTCATATGCAGTTAAAAAATACTTCGCATAAAATGACCCGCTGGACATAAAAACAGAATGTAAGTCCAGGAAAAAATAGGGCATCCCGGTGAGTCAAAAACAGAATAAAAGACTCGGGCAAAAATAATGGAAAATAAATAAAAAAATGTACACCCGCTGAGTTGAAAAGCCACATTGGACAGCTCAGGCAAAAATGGGTATCCCGGTGGATTGAAAACCCGAAAGGGCGATCCACGCAAAATAAGGGAATAAGCGAACAACTGCATTCTGAATTCGTCTGTATCACTTACAACATGGCAAGCTTCGAAAGGTTAAAGCATTGGTCAGAATCAACCTTCTTCAAAAGCAAGATGAGAAGAACGTCAATGTCATACAAGTCATAGCAAAAGGGAAGCACACTAAAGCGTCATCAACATTGTCAGCACCTTTTTGTTTCTCAATTTGTAACAATCTGCTCATTTCAGGGGATTTGTTTCTTTGACTGTACTTGCCAATTTAGGGCATGCAAATTAATAAAATCAGATTTTCAGTCACATTTCGTCTCGTACATTTTATTTTCATTTAAAAAAATGTCTGATGTCCTTATAATATTGATTGCATAAATACAAAGGCGTCTTTTCTAAATTACATGCTTACAGGAAATAGATTTGCTCCCGGGAGTGTCTAAACTCCTATGATGGAATCCAGTAAGGGATACCTCGGGGTACTTGTACGTTTCTTTGTCATACAGGATTGCAGGTATTCAAAGTGTAACATGGGGCATGAAAGTTTCTCCCCAGCAAGCTGTCAAATCATTATTTCCTCGACACGTCTTCCAAACAACATCAGAGGTGCTCTCTCCCCATCAGAGTTGTTGGACACCACTTCTCCAGCACTTTCTCTAAAGCAACATCAGAAGGGGCTCATTTCCCCAACTAAGTTCATCATCCTCAGCAGGATCCCCACAAAAATCACTAGGAAGGTCGTTCAGTGATCATTCCTCCCCAGCCAAGTGTTAGACAGGGAGCTGTCTCCCCGCAGAGCTGCAGCCTCTACCAGAAGAGCAATGTCTGAGGATCTCACAACAAAGTGACAAACGCTTTCGCAGACCCCAACTGAGCTCCCCGTCATCAAGGATAGGTCTATCAGTGACCTATTTCCCCAAGAAGAATAATCTGTATCAGATCTACCAATGATCTCATGCCCAGCTGGGATATCACTGCAAGAAAATCAATCGGAGATCTTCACAGCAAAGGGATCCGGATCCTGGATCGGTATCTTTGCATAATCATAGCATTCGCATCATATTTTCCCCCCAGAGTGTAGCATTCCGTCTAATACGAAGCATTACGGAAAAAGTCAAACATATTGCGTAATCATAAGTCAAGTTTCGAATCCAACACCCGTGTATATCAACATTCCATCAGCAATATATATACAAAGACCCAAAGTCACAGCAGAAAGCCAAAGCATCCCCTTTGCACTCACTAATACACATATATACCTCTTCCGACACTCACCTGTGCCATATACTCCCCTGCAGATATAAACCGCAAACAGATATCTATACACTCTTTGGACACTCGTCCGTGTCACCATCCCGCAACATGGTTTCCTAAACACTTATTATAAACCCAAAGACTTGTTTATAATACAATCTCATCGGCACCCGTCTGTGTCATCTTATCTCCTCAGATCGTCAGAATATCTCTTACTTATACACTTCCTCTTATGATACGCGTCTGTATCATACTCTCCCCAGCAAGTTGAACACTCGTCTGGGTCTCACTCATGCTTACTTTTTACTCATACAGATACTCGTCCGTATCTTGTATACACCACTTATCTTCCTCAGATTCGACACTCGTCCATGTTCTTTGTTAACCAGTTGGTACTCATCCGTATCATCATCTCTGAACATGCGTCAGCGTTTGTTTCTACCGATACTCGTCCGTATCATAGTCTTAAGGATGCTCGTCCGCATCTTTAATCTATACACAGTGTCAAACACTTTTACCTTTCATTTCTTGAATGTAGACACTCGTCCGTGTTTACCATTCCCTAGTAGATTTACTTTTCTTCTATCTGACATTCATCCTAGGTCATGATAAGTCCGGCAACCGTACCCTGCCAGGTGATCGTACTTCACCTTTCTGATGATCGTCCTTCATTATTTCCCTCGACGGAGTCTCTATTATTAGAACCCTTTCTTATCCGACATTCGTCCTATGTCGTGATATTTTAGCAGTCATCCCCTGCTAGGTGATCGTCCTTCACCTCTTGATGACCGTCCGTCATCATTTTATCCGATGGTAGTCTCCATCATTGATCTTGTTATCTGATATTCGTCCTATGTCATGGTAAACCCCGAGAGCAACCGTACCCTTCTAGGTGATCGTCCTTCACCTCTTGATGATCGTCCTTCATCATGCTTATCTGATGGTCGTCCCCATCGTCGACTCTTTCTATTCGACATTCTTCCTATGTCGTGATGCTTTCGGCAACCGTACCTTTCCAGGTGATCGCCCTTCACCTTGGATGACCGTCCCTCATCCTTATCCCCAATAGAGCAGTCGTCCCCTGCTAGGTGATCGTCCTTCACCTTTGATGACCGTACCTCATCATTTATTTCAATTATTTTATTAACCCAATGGTCATCCCCATCATTGACTTTAACTTTTAATCCCCATAGAATCTTGTTACTTTACTTGATGGCCGTCCCCATCATGGTCTCTTTATTTCCCCAGCGTATCGGCCGTCCCCGTCATTGCCTTATCCCCAGCAGTCGTCCTCTGCTCGACGGTCGTCCTTCATCACCTGTACTTTATAATTATACTTTACTTCCTTTTACAATCTATATCCCTTTTCTTCTTCACCCAGTGAGTGCAAATTTTGGACTGTCTTTGGTATTCAACCACAAGTTATCTTGTTTGCCTGTTAAGCCCGTCGCTTACAACCTGCACAGCTAACTCATGTTTGAATAGGGGCAGCTGTAAACACCCTAAATTTACCCTCACTAAGTTCACACCATGAATTGTGATCTTTTCATTTGCATAATTTCAATCATATCATATCATGTTGCATTTTTGTTTCACTACATTGGTTCAAAGTCATATGCATCTAGGGTTTGTGATTTGAGCAATCCATGAGCTATCTGAGCCACTCAAAAGGTTTTCAATCATTCCAAGAGGGTCCATGCATGTTCAATCATCATTTTATATCCCTCAAAGATCAAGCAAGTCAAAAAATCACAAGAACTGAGAAAGGCATGGAAGCAAAGCACAACTTAACTACACAGATGACCTAAAATTAGGGTTTTGGTTTCAAAGGCCATAACTCCAAATTTTTTGGTCATTATTTTTTCTATTGGTCTTTATATCTTATAAGGATCATACATACCAATGTTCATGAAGAAATTCAATGGGGAAGACATCTGATCAATAAATGACTTCTTGAACAAGTCTGTGTAAAATCAGGGCATCTGAGGCCCCCAATCATCCAACCAAAGGGTCTTCTCCATAATTTTGGGTGTATATGATCTTTATTTGATCTTAGAAGAAGTCATAAGTTCACAAAATTGAAGAATTTCAAGCCATTTGCAAAGTTTCCATTTTGGGAAAGTGACTTGTAATGCAAACTTGCCATTTTGGGAAAGTTTTTCAACCTCCTCTTTTTGATTCAAAAATGCTTCAAATGAAAAATTCTTAGTTATGAAAGTTGTAGATTGGATCATTCCCTTTTCAAAAAGTACAAGAACTTGATCTAATTCATCATAGAACTCAAGTTATGGCCTTGCAAAGTTGGGAAAAATCACTAAATTTCACTTATGTACCAAAGAGGGAAACTTGCAAAAACTCATACCAAAGAAAAATGTGACCTCTAATTGACTTCTAACCATTACAAAAACATGATACATGACCTATAATTCAGAATTGCCCAAAGAATCTCTCACTTTCATGCCTTGATCATCAAGTATTTCAAAAGGGGCCAAAACCTTCACAAATTGCAAAATGCCCCAAATCTTGACATCCACTTGTGCCAGCTCTTCAAATCAGCTTCCATGGACCTCCCTAAAGCCAGCTGACTCGAGCCATACCTCACAACTAGCCTGCCATGAGCCTATACCTCCAAGGACAACTTTCTTGACTTTATGCAATTTGAGCCATACCAGCACACACATCAGCACACACCAAAACTTCCCCTTATACATTTTTATTCGAAACTGATCCCAAAAGCCACAAACATCAAAACAAATTCCACAGAACAACTCACCATGAACCTCTAATCATTTCCCACCCTTCAATTTGCCCTAAACACAGCCACATCAAAAATACGATTTTCACCTCTCTTGACTTGAGCTTCAACAAACTTCACATAGAGGCCATATAAACTCCAACCAAGCATTGCAAACTCTTAAGGGGGATCATTGGAGGTGATTTGAAGCAAAGAACTGGTCAGAAAGCTCCAAATGTGAAAGCTCCAGTTCAGGTATCACCAAGAAATGTTGCTTATGCTTCACTAATCATGTTGTGCTTGTTGGTTTTGAAAATGATTGAGTTTTGAGCCTGAACCGTGTCTCTGAAAGTTTGACCTGAAAACTTGTTTGATTCTATTCTTGTTTATGTATAAATATAAATGAGTTTTTGTGCTTGATTCTTGCTTAGGGTGATTAGAAGGTGTGATCTGGAGTTTTAGAGGGTTTAAAATTTCCTAGGGAAGAAGTTAGCTTTTTGAACTCGCCGGAGAAGATGACCGGAACACTGTTCCGGTCACTTGAAAGTCATTAGGGTTTAATTGTGTAATTAGTGAGATTTGAATGTGAGCCGTCCAGATGCGCGCGTGGTATTTCCCTCCCTTTCCAGATTTAAATCTCAGCCTTTAGATCAACATACTTTCTATTTAATTAGTTTTTTATTTCATTTTTCCCATTTAATTTGCACGAATTTTAAAAAATAGTAAAATGCATCAAAAAATTCTAAAAAATTTTATTAAATCTTTTATGAATTTTCAGAACCTAAAAATATTTTTATTTTTATTTTTTGCATTAAAATTTTTTTTTTAAATCATTTAAATGATTATTTTTAATTAGTTAATGAAGATTAATTAATTAAAAATACATTTAGATATTTTAAAATCCCAAAAAAAATTCAGAGAACATTTTCAAACATTTAGAAACACTTACAAACTCACAAAACAAATTTCTTTTTGGTTTTAATCATGTTTTGCCAATTTCCATTTGAATTAGGGTTCTTTAATTTGAATATTTTTAACCCTATCTTCAAAAATTCTTAACTTTTGATCCAAGTTGAGTTTGTGAATGGTTCTTTTTGCATTGTGTTATGCATCCTTTCAAGAATCTAAAAACATTTTTGTTCCATTTTTATAATACATTTTCAATATGTTTGGAATTTTCCCTTTAGGATCACCCTTAAAACCCTAGAAACTTAGGAAAATCATAAGTCCTTTAGGTTTTAGCTTCTGACCTTCCCCTTTGGGCAGTGAACTTGTATAGGTTTAGGGTATCTTTGATTGCATGTTCAATTTTATATCTTGTCATTTGCTTCTGATTTAGATTTTTGCATCTCATGTTGTACATAAACCCTAATTTGTATCTTCATTTGCATTCATCCTCCACATGCTTGCATACATGAACTTGCCATAACATTTTGTGCATCCAAATGACATATAAGACATCTTAGGACATATTAGAATCATGTTTAATCATTGCATCATTCATTTTCCATGTTTTGCATCCATTTCATTCCATGTGCATTCATGAACTTTCATGCTCCTTACATGTCTCATTTGCATTCTCATCTCTTGTATGAACATCCATATCACTTGACATGCTTTCATACCATCTCATAAAATCATTTGCATCAGGAATGTGCTTCTGAATTTGGCTTTCATATTTGCATTTCATCTCATTTTAATTTCATTTCATTTCCTTTTGCTAACCTTTCAGGTGGTAAGTGTTTGAGAAGTGAATTTGCCTTCACTTCTTATAATCTCTTCTAATCTCTTTTATGCATCCATTGCTGCATTTTATCTTTGTATTAGAGTGAACTTTCGCATTCATGTTCCCTCCTCACTTTCTTTCTTCAAGCAACTTATCTCCTTAAGTGAAGTAAGTTGTCTTTCTTCTTTCTGCTTCTTTTCCTTCATCCTGCTTCTTCCATGGTGGCTTTTCTTTGAGGATCTTCTTGCAAGATTCATAAACCCTAGGAATACCCAAGCATGATCATAATTAGGGTTTGATTAGTCCCCCCATTAGTTTTACCTTTGTGTCATCTTTGTGTCTTCACTTCTCACCTCTTAATCAAGGACTAAACCTTAAAGGTTTTAAGGCTTTGTGATTAAGATTATGCCTGCATCCATCTATTAGGATGGAGTGTATAACTTTAATCCTAAGTGTTAAACCCTTAATGTGTTTAAATCCTTTAATCAATCCATCTAATAATCACTAACACATCAAGCTTGTAACTTGGGCCTTGCAATAGGGTTCTAATTCTTCCTTAAATGGTTAAGAAGGACTAACCCTAGTGTTAATGGACAAGTCCCCCTCAAGTTGTCTTATAAACCATGAAATCCACTTCTTAATCTTACCATTAACTAAAATCCATTTAATAAAGGTTTTTTTTGTCATGAGGTTAATCCCTAATCATGGATTAAGTTGAGGAGCCTTTCTCAGCTTAAATGTTCTCATCTATTATCCTTCTATTAGGATGGTGTAATGAGTCCATTAAATCTTTGATTATGGCTTAAACTCATTACTTAACACTAAACAAAAATACCAAAAACATCTAAATAAATGCAAATAGGTTAATGATCTTAATCCTACATCATGGTGGTTAAGTGTGAGGTGTTTACTTCATACTTGAGGTATTCTCATTACCCCTAACCAGAGGGAGGATGTGATGAGTTTACTAACCCTTGTTTCAGGCTTAAGCTCATTTTCTTATGACAAACACAAAAGCAATAAAAGATTGAAAACATAAAAAACAAACAATAATCGTCTCCTCCGGGATTCTTTTCTCATCATCTTCACTCACAAACAGAATTTGCTTCTTCCGTCTAATGCAAGACAGTTTGCACCTGAGCCAGACAAGTCATACACTTGAGCATAGATAAGTAGGCAGTTCATCAGTCAATTTGTCTTTCAGTCTCTTTGAGTCAAACTACGGTGTTCTAACTTCCTCATTGCACGAGAGGATACGTAGGCATAACTTAACAGTTATCGAACAAAAGTCTCTATATATCCCCCCCTCTTCCAGCATTATTATTTAAGCCTCATAGTCTTGAGCTTCATATTCTTTATCTGCACTGACACTTCTTCACTTCATTTCATATTCCTTACACACTAACACTTGTATTCTTTTCCAGCTTTTGCACACAAAATAGCACTGACACTACCCCTTTAAAACACAAACCTTTCAAGCGTGGATCCCGTCGAGTACGACAGACAATCTGGGTGCTAATACCTTCACAGGTTGTAACTGATCCCCTTTCTCAGTTTCTCTGGTTCGCAACCGTCTTATCCATCTTTTCTTAGGTTTATGCAGCATTACCTTTCCTTCGGGATAAAAATGTCTAGCTGGCGACTCTCTTCAGTTCATCTTCATGTTCTCTCTTTCTTCGACCGTTCGCGTCTGTACCCCTCTTGGCCCTGTGTCATTTGGTGGGAGCGACACTTTTGGATCCAAAATTCTGCATCAAGGCCCTTTTGCTTGTGTGAATCTTAGCACCGGATCTTCAAAGTTCTCCGCGAAATCTCTCATTTCCAGCTCAATCAACAACTACCAAAGCATACCTCAGCTTTATAGGTTGGTTAATTTCAGATCTAGCTATGTTTTAGCTTATTTGCATGCTTGTGCTTTAGATCCACCATGTGCTTGTGTATTTTCTTATGTTGCTTGAATTGATTGGTTGATTTGTAGCCGGATCTAGGTGTTAATGTTCATGAGCTTGATGATGCTAATTTATGTGAATTGATCCATTCATTTCATACTTAATTGATTGCTGGTCTGATGTGGAATTATTTGAATAAGTTGGTTTGAGCTGATTTTCTGTAGGAAATTGTTGCTATTTTTTCCAGTGTTAACCAGTTAAAGCTTTGGTTAACCAGTTAACGCACCTGTTTTCTGTGTAAATTGCTGCAGGTTTGGACTGGTTAACCGGTTAACGCTTTGGTTAACTAGTTAACACTGATGCAGAGTGCCATATTTGAGTTGTTTGGAGCTTGTTTGATCCCCTTACTTGTTTTAAATGCCATGGATCATTGTATGATCATATAATATAATTGTTTGGGGTGATTTGCTTCCTGGTTGATGCATTCTTCCATGTTCTCGACACGTAAATGCTTGTATGTGCAAAGTTTGACATGTTTGTTTAACTTGGTTTTCTAGAACTCTGAACATGCTAATTCCATGATTGTGTTGATGAACATATGCTGGATTTTTGCTAACCTTGCAGGGGCTTATGGTAAGAGAAGTGTGGATGTTCATTCACATTTCAACTCTTCATCCTTTATTTTTAAGTTGCTTACTCTTTGTGCTTTTTGATGTGCCTTATGCCATCATTTGAGGCAACTTTTTTCTTCCCACTTTATGAGCAACTTATCTCCTTTAGAGGAGTAAGTTTCTTGTTAGCTTTCCTCCTATTCTTCTTGCTCCTCTTTGGTTCTTCTTTTCTCTTAGGATAATTGAAACCTCACTAAACTTAGGACCACTTTTGCATGACAAATTCAGGTTTAGTCTTCCCCCATTTTAGACATTTGCCTTTTTTTCTCCTTTGGTTCTTTCTCATCTCATCTCAAAACATAACCTAAAAAACATTAATAAAAAAAGAAGTGACTTCTTTTGTAATAGCCTTATTCCATGGGGCCTATGTATTCATTCCATCTTGGAATAGTGCATTTGTCTAGCATGATGCACAAGTCGGATCTTGAAGTCATCTTCATCAAGAAAAACCCTAAAAAACACTTCTTCATTTTCAATCACTAAAACACCTAATAAATTCAACAAGTTAATGAATTTGGGCCCTTGCCTTTGGAAACAAGTCTTGGATAAGTTCTCCTTACTTGGTGTGCTTGTTTTATTATTCCATCTTGGAATGTAGTAACTGTAACACCCCAAATTTGCCCTCTCCTGTTTAGCATCATCATCATATCATAATCATCATCAGCATGTCATATCCTTAGCATATTGCATAGAAAAATGAAGCACAACATTTGCATATTCCAGCATAAGGCGTTTGACATCAGGGTCAAAGCCTAAGGAAAGGATTGAAGATAAAAATCAGATCAAAACGGTTAGCGTCGGGTGATTCCTGAGGTTTCCCACCAAAAGGAGGGAAATTCAAAATTCACTGGAGTTAACCGGTTAACGGATTGGTTAACCAGTTAATGGCCATGAATTTTGAATTTCCAGCAGCAAATTCAGCATGTATAATTTTTTTCCAATTTCCATTTTTCTGATTTTATTCATTTTTGAATTAATTGGAAATTAAAAGGAAGGATCTAGAGCACTTATCCAAGCCTAATCCCATTGCTAAATCCTAATCACACTACCAAACCATAATTTTGGATCCCAAGCATAATTTTTGGGCCCCAAACCTAAACCATATTTAATCATTTCTCTCCAAACCAAGAGGACCTCTCACTCGTTTTTCACTCCCATTCTGAATTAACTCTTCTCACTCACAATTCTCTCACTTTTCTTTCCCAATTTTCAAAATCACTCAAAGTTCCTCTTTGAAGATCACACAACCTTGCCTTAAGGTGTTTAGATCTTGGAACTAGACCTCCATCTATAGCTTCCTTGCTTCTTTTTGTTGGTTTAATTGGTGATTCAGATCTGGTTTGGGATCTATAAGTACTTTTGGATCCAAAATTCTGCATCAAGATCTTGTTCTTGCATTTATTTTGCACGGAGTGTGAAGCTTAACACCGGATCTTCAAAGTCTTGCGTGCGATCTATCGTTTTCAGCTCGATCAATAATTACCAAAGCATACCTCAGCTTTGTAGGTTGGTTAATTTCAGATCTAGCTCTGTTTTAGCTTATTTGCATGCTTGCGCTTTTGATTTGATCGATTGATTGGTAACCTAATCCATTTAGTATTTATTTATAAGATTGTTTGGAAAAGCTGGTTGTGAGCTAATTTTTGTAGGACTTGTTGTTGTTTTAACAGCGTTAACCGGTTAACGGATTGGTTAACCGGTTAACGCACTTGAATTGTGATGTTTTTATGCAGGTTTTGGCATGGTTAACCTGTTTATAGCTTTGGTTAACCGGTTAACACTGAAGCAGTAGGCCATATTTGCCTTATTTTGGGCATGTTTGATCCCCATACTTGTTTTAAATGCCATGGATCATTATATGATCATTGAATAGGATTATTTGGGTGATTTTCTTGCTGATTGATGCATGCTTCCATGTTCTCGACACGTAAATTCTTGTTTGTGCTATGTTTGGTATGATTGTTTGATCTTGGTTGGTATGAACTTTGAGCATGTCATTTCCATGATTCTATTGATGAACATGTGTTGGATTTTGCTAACACTTGTAGGGGCTCATGGTAAGAGAAGTGTGGATGTTCATCCACATTTCAATTCTTCATCCTTCTCTCTTTCTAAGTTCTTTCTCTTTGTGCTTTTGATGTGCCTTATGCCATCATGTGTTGCAACTCTCTTTTTCCCCTTTTAGGAGAAACTTATCTCCTTTAGAGGAGTAAGTTGCTTGCTAGCTCTTGCTTCCTCTTCTTCTTGCTCCTCTTTGGTTCTTCTTTTTCTTCATTAGGATAGTTGAAACCTCACTAACCATAGGACCACACTTTTGCATGATAACATTAGGTTTAGTCTTCCCCATTTTAGACTTTTTACCTTTTTCTCCTTTGGTTCTTTCTCTTCTCATCCCAAAACAAAACCTAAAAAAAACATTAATAAAAAGAAGTGACTTCTTGTGTAATAGCCGTATTCCATGGGGCATATGTATTCATTCCATCTTGGAATAGTGCATTTTTCTATCAAGATGCACAAGTCAGATCATGAAGTCATCTTCATCAAGAAAAACCCTAAAAGACACTTCTTCATCTTTAATCACTAAAACACCTAATAAATTCAACAAGTCAATGAAATTAGGCCCTTGCCTTTGGAAACAAGTCTTGGATTCGTTCTCCTTGCTTGGTGTGCTTGTTCTATTATTCCATCTTGGAATGTAGTGACAAGTACACATTCCATGGAAAAGAACTTGAGTTCATTCTCTTGTGCCACACAGTAAAAAGCTCTAAAAAACACAAACAAACAATAATCGTCTTTCCTTCGGGAATTCTTTTCTCATCTCCTTCGCTCCGTCCGCGAACTTTCTTCTTCTTGTCATTATGCAAGACGGTTACGCACTCGCCGTCTGAGCCTGCAACACCTGAGCATTGACATAGGCAGTTCAAACCTTAATTCACAAGCAATCTTTTCTACCCCTAGTTAGGGGAACTACGGCGTCTCTGATCCTCATGTCTAGTGAGGTACGTAGGCAGCGGGGTAGGGCCCGTTCGAGAACAATCTTTATTTTCCCTACATTTTTTTCCTTTTTGTTTTCTTTTATTTTCTCATTTCAGTTCATTTTCTTTTGTAGCAGCTTTCATCCCCTCCCCCTTTGAAACATTTTCTTTGCAAGTGTGGATCCCGTCGGGTACGGCGGACGATCTGGGGTGCTAATACCTTCCCATATCATAACCGACTCCCAATCTCAGATTCTTTGGTTCGTGGGACCCGTGTCCTTTCATTTCATTTTCTTCCAGTTTGTGCAGCATTACCATTCCCGTCCTTTCGGGATAAAAATGTCTGGCTGGCGACTCTATTCTTTCTTAGCCACTTTTGCGTATGTACTAGGATGGAAATTCGGGGAGCGATTGCTAGCGACTCTGCTGGGGATTCTGCCTAACCGGAGAATCTCTGGTTCCCCTGAGTGTCAATCCTAGCGCTTTCGGGTTTCCGTTTCATTGAGTGTTGGTTGTTTGTTGTTGCGTGTTTATTTTATTGTTATTTATTTACAATTTTATTTACAGCTTTATTTACAGTTTTCAGTATTTATTTTCATGCATCATATATATTATACTGGATTGTCTGGCTGTACTGGTTTCCTTTTTTCTGTGGGATTGGGAATTGTTACTGAGAGATAAGCTCGTAACCGGGGCTCGAGTGCACCATAGGACTTAGAGTGGACAGTCACTTTGGCTTCATGGCATTTTTCTATTTTGGTAGTAGAGAGTTCACACCCATACTTACGACCGTCTTGGAAATGTATTATGCCGGAATCTTTCTGGGGTAATACACAACCTCGATAATTATTTGCATCTGGGGACCGATCATTGAGGACCTTTGTGGAATCATCCCTCTCCAGTGGTGATAGTGGCAGACCATATTTTATGGAAAACCCATTCGCACTCGAGGGCCCACTTTGGAACTCGCATAGGATGGCCTAGTTCTTTTATAGGAACTCTGTCAAAGCATCTGGTCGTATGACGATAGTATTGTACCCTTCGGGATGAATGTACTATTGTTTCTCGATTCCAATGCTTGAAGTTGGGAACTTATAAAGGATGCTTGTTTTTCCCGGACTCACACTGAGGCCTCCCTGAGAAGTACATAATGCCAAACTGATTCCCTGATTTGGTCATGAGCCATTTCTCGGAAATGGTGAACGTATTATTGCTATTTGGCTTTGAGAGTCCGTGATGTTTGACCCGGAGCACATCCGTGAGATTGGGAGGGGTTTACAGGTTTGCAGGAACCCTCGACCTCATTATACCTCATTGCCAGTATAGTTTTATGATTTGATAAGGCTACAGAGATTTGGATCTTTGGTTTTGGGATTTATTTGAGACTAAATTCTCGTTCATGGGGATTTATTCATAGGATCTTTGTTCTTGGTCACTTGGGTCCCGTGTTCCGTATCCAGACAGTCCTAGTGGTTGATCATATGCATGCATTGCGTTTGCATCGCATCATACTTGCATTAACTGTTTGTGTTTCCATTACAGGTTATCCTTCATCTTTGTACTCAGTTCTGGTATTCATTGTTTCTCCAGATGACAGAAACCCAAGAGATACCCAGAAAAAGGAATGTTCATTACAGTTTCCCGCAACACGAAACTGAGAGTATTCAGAAACTGGTGGACTTGATGAGTGATAAGGTTTCAGATGATTTCAGAAGCCGGTATGGGAAGATATTGGGTTACATGAACAAACCTACTGTCGATCAGAGAGATAGTTTTCATTCTTTGTTGCAGTTTTATGACCCTCAGTTGAGAATTTTCGTGTTTACTGACTTCGTCTTGGCTCCCACCATGGAAGAGATTTCTGATATCCTAAAGATTCCTATCAAGAATGGTGTTCCCTATTATGATGTGGAGAGATGTCCCTTGTACAAGGACATTGCAGGTGCCTGTCATTTGAGTATGCTGAGAGTGAAGATGGAGTTAAAAGCCAGTAAAGGGAAGGGATTCAATCTGGATTTTCTTATCACAGAAGCCCATGTGTTTGCTTTGGGAGGAAAATGGTTAGAGTTCAGTGCACTGTTGGCATTAATGGTCTACGGGATAAGTCTGTTCCCAGGAGAGGAAGGATGGGTAAGCTTGGAGGCTATCACCCTGTTCATTAAAGGAAACCCGGAGCCTACCTTTTTGGGAGAATTTTACTTCGGCGTCCATCACAGGAATGAGAAGAGAAAAGGGTACGTGAATTGTTGCACTCCCGTGTTTGCTGAGTGGTTTGCTAAGAAGCTTCCAAAGTCAGGACCGTTCAAAGATCTTAAGCAAGATTGGGAGTGGGCTAGATGATTGATGGGGTTAACATCGGATGACATAGCCTAGGGATGTAGCAGAAACTTGGTAGGGAAGGAGTTTCTTACAAAGTGTGGTGAATTTCCCTATGTGCCGCTGTTAGGTAGAAAAGGAGTGATAAGTCATAACCCTGCGCTGTCCAGAAAGCAATTCGGTTATCCGCTGAAGGATCCTCCAATAGATGAAGAAATAGCAACGACTTTGTATTTCTCGGCTGAAGGTAATAAGCCGTTGGTTATTCAAGCATCCCAAGCTTGGAAGATGAAGGTTAGGGAGGGTAAGAAAGAATTTGGAAAGATAGACCCTAAGACATATCCCTCTTTTGCTGTTTGGATACAAAGGAGGGTCGATACCGTTTTCCTGCCGTTTTCAATTGAAGCTCTGCTATATCCAAAAGAGGTCCCGGTACAAACCACTGTTTCTCTTGAATATTACAAGAAGTTGGAAGCTCAGTTGCACGAGATTCGGGTAGAGAATTCTGAAATGGATAGTTTGTATCACCGTGCCAATCATGCTAAGCAAGAAGCGGAAGAAAAGCTACAGAAGACGCATGCTGCCTTAGAAGCTAAAGAAAAGGAGTTTGCTGGGAGAGAAGCTCATTTTCAGAGATTGGGTTTAACAGAGTCAAAGAAAGAAGCAGAGCATAAGAAGATTGTGAAGACTCTCAGAGAAGCTCGTCAATCCATTGCTTGGTTACAGGGCCAAAGAGAACAGAAGCAGAACATATACAAGGAAAAGGAAGAGTTATTTGAAGCACAAATGGAATTCAAGAAGGAAGAGGTCGAACAAGCCCACAAGATACGAAGGGAAAATACTCAGCAATTGGAACAGAGCCAACTAGCCTTGAAGGAAGCGATGAAGGAGATCGCAGATCTTAAGCTGAGAGCAGGCGTCAAGAAGAGCCAAACAGACGTGGTGACTGCAGCAGAGGAGCCTGATTTTTCTTTAGTTTAGGGTTTTAGTGTATTGTTGCTTGTATCTAGACTACCTACAGGCATGTTGTAGGAGTCTTTCTTTATCTTTTTGTCTTTTGCATTGAATTGTAACCCTTTGAGGGAATGTTGTTTTCGTCTATGACTCTGATTGTTGATAGTTTTGTTCATGCTATGCAATGATACTTTCCAATTACCATTTCTGAATGAGCAAAGTTGGTTGTCCTAAGCCACCAGGATCTGAATACTCCTCGAAAGAGTTTGAAAAAAGTTAGTTTCCAACAAAGTCATTTGGAGTATTTTTTGTCAAAATACCAAAACTAGGGCATATTAATGCCTGAGCATGGAAACACAAATAGTTACATTGCATGCATATAACGTGTTTGTTGTTTTGAAGGTATTTCTCCAGTGTTCTAACGTTCATGTCACTTTCAGGCACTATAGCTCCCAAGAAGGTTCAAAGACAGTCAACGATGCACATATACCCTACAAAGGTGAACAGAGAAAGAGCAATGGATCAGATGCAAACAGATCTGGCTGACTTGAGGACGAGAATGGAAAATTTCATGACCCTCATGGCTGGGATGGGTCAAATTCAAGAGCGTATGCGAGAGATGTTGGAGAACAATCAAGTCAGGAACAATGGGATAGTAGAGGGAGGTAATCGCAATGGGGCCGGCGCTCGTCATGTTGAAATCCCTGTGGTGCAACCAGGAGTTACTATTGTCAATGATGGAGTGAATAACCTGCAGATGGATGGGCATGATGAGCAGTTCACTTTGCTGGACGAGGCAGAAGGCCAAGGGGTTGACATGAATAGAAGGTTTGAAGAAATGGCTGAGCATATTCATGCCATTCAATCTCAGAGCTCTCTGGGGTTTGACATCACTGACTTGGGCTTGGTGCCAGGGTTGATAATTTCCTACAAGTTCAAGGTCCCCACTTTTGATAAGTACAATGGCGTGCACGAAAACTCATCTGCAGTCTTTTATGGGAAGGATTGTTGTGCATACAAATGACGAAAAGTTGTGGATGTATTACTTCCAGGATAGTCTTGTAGGAGCTTCCTTGGAATGGTACATGAAATTAAGCAGAGTCAATATTCGAAGCTGGAAGGATTTGGCTGAGGCATTTGTGAAGCAGTATCAGTATAATTTGGATATGGCTCCAAATCATACCCAGTTGCAGACAATGTCTCAGAATGCTAAGGAAGGGTTCAAAGAGTACGCCCAGAGGTGGCGTCAGCTTGCTGCTCGAGTGCAACCTCCCTTGCTAGAGAATGAAATGGCAGACATGTTTATGGGAACACGCTGCAAGGGGTATTTATTGAAAGACTGGCGTCTTGTTTGGAAACGAAGTTCAACGACATCGTGATTGCAGGGGAGAGGGTTGAGACTCTTCTGAAGATGGGGAAGATTCAGGACACTAGTGCAAGTAGCTCAAGCGGTGTGAGAAAGGCTTTCAGTGGACCTCCAAGAAGAAGGGAGGGAGAGACTAATGTTGTGTACGGTCGAGGTCGAGGCCGCGGATATAGAGGATCTTATGAGCTGGTGGCCGCCATCACCATCCCCATAGGTCCTGTGCAACAACAGCAACAGCAGCAACAACTGCAGCACAATAACTATCAACAAAGGCCTTATCAGCAAAGGCAAGCTCGTCCATCTAACAGGGTGCTCGAGGCTATCCCAATGACATACACGACACTGCTCTAGAGATTGTTGGAGTTGAATTTGGTTTAGTTGAGGACGTTAGCACCACCTCCACCTGGAGAACTTCCAATGGGGTATGATGCTAATGCAAGATGCGCATTTCATTCAGGATCTCCCGGGCACTCACCAGAGAAGTGCAGGGCATTGCAGCATAAGGTCCAAGACCTGATTGATTCAAAGTCAATTAACTTCGCATCGCCTCCAAATGTTACATCAAACCCCATTCCAAATCATGGAGGGGCTAGAATAAATTTCGTTGACAGTGGCGAGAGTTTGAATCTGATCTTGAATGTGGAAGAGGTGAAGACTTCGTTGTTGGTCATGAAGGACAGATTGTTGACAGGAGAGGTGTTCCCAGGTTGCGATTATGACTGCGAGGGTTGTTTGAGATCCGTTAATGGTTGTGGGGATTTGAAGGTGGGGTTGAAATCTTTGATCGACGAGGGGTCCTTACAGTTTGACAAAGTTGCTAACAGAAATGATTGTGTGCCTACAATGACGATTTATTTTGACCCTGCCGAAGTTCCTGTCCGGAGAGAGCCGGTGACCATTTATGTCCCCAAAGAGAGTCCAGTGACCATTACTGTTCCGGGACCAGTCCCTTATGCTAATAACAAGGCCATTCATTGGCACTATGGCTCAGACGTGTACGTGGAAGGTCAGAAAGTGGAGAGTCAAGCGGAGACAAGCGACCAGACTATTGTGAATGTCGGAAGAGTTGGGTGATTTACAAGGAGTGGGCGTCTCTTTTCTCCTCAAGCTCTTAGAGGCGATCCTGAAGCTGAAGTTGTTGCAAAGACTAAGGGTAAACAGATAGCAACTGAAGAGATGACAACTCCTGCTGCCGGTCAGGGCACTTTTGAAAAGGAAGTCGAGGAATTCATGAGAATAATTAAGAAAAGCGACTATAAGGTGGTTGAACAGTTGAATCAGACCCCGTCCAAGATATCCATTTTGTCATTGCTGATGTGTTCCCAAGCTCATCGAGAGGTTTTGCTGAAAGTTCTGCAAATGGCGTATGTACCATAAGAGATAACTGTCAACCAGTTAGAGGCGGTGGTAGCCAGCGTAAACGCCAGTCATGGGTTGGGATTCACAGATAGAGATCTCCCTCCCGAAGGACGCAATCACAACAACGCCTTGCATATCACCATGGAGTGTAAGGGTGCTGTTTTATCACACGCCCTGGTAGATACAAGCTCTTCTCTCAATGTACTCCCTAAGAAGGCCTTAATGAAGCTTAATGTTGATGGCATCGTCTTGCGACCTAGTGATTTGTGAAAGCTTTTGATGGGTCATGAAGATCTGTGTTTGGTGAGGTGGAGCTACCGGTGAAGATTGGGTTTAAGGTATTCAAAAGCACATTCTATGTTATGGATATTCAACCCGCTTATAGTTGTTTGCTGGGACGTCCCTGGATTCATGCTACCGGCGCAATGACATCCACGTTGCATCAGAAGTTGAAGTATGTGGTGGACGGCCAGGTTATCACTGTGTGCGGAGAAGAAAATATTTTCGTAAGCCATCTGTCAACCTTCAAGTATGTGGAAATGGATGGGGAAATCGATGAGACACTTTGCTAAGCTTTTGACACGGTTGTCGCTCCCACCAAAAGACACACATGTCAGAAGGGGTACAGACGCGAACGGTCGGCGAAAGAGGGATGAGAACACAGAGGAGTGAACACAAGAGAAAGAAAGAGTCGCCAGCTAGGCATTTTTATCCCTGAGGAAAGGTAATGCTGCATAAACCTAAGAAAAAAAGATGAATAAGACGGTTGCGAACCAGAGAGACTGAGAAAGGGGGTTGGTTACAACCTGGGAAGGTATTAGCACCCAAATTGTCCGTCGTACTCGACGGGATCCACGCTTAAAAGATTTGTGTTTTAAAGGGGTAGTGTCAGTGCAATTTGTGTATGAAGAGCTGGAAAAAGGATGTACAGGTGTCAGTGTAAAAGAAGTGTAAAGTGTGGTAAGTACAGTGTCAGTGTAAGAACAGGAATAAGATGCTCAAGATCATGAGGTTTAAAGAATAATGCTGGAAAGAGGGGGAATATACAAAAACTCTTGTTCGATAACTGTGAAGTTATGCCTACGTATCCTCTCGTGCAATGAGGAAGTCAGAACACCGTAGTTCGACCCAAAGAGACTGAAAGATGAATTGACCTGTGAACTGCTTACTTATCTATGCTTAAGTGTATGACCTGTCTGGCTCAGGTGCAAACTGTCTTGCATTATATGGAAGAAGCAAGTTCTCGTTTATGAGTGAGTGAGATGAGAAAAGAATCCCGGAGGAGACGATTATTGTTTGTTTTTGAGTTTTCAGTCTTTTATTGCTCTTGAAAGTTTGTCATAAGTAAATGAGCTTAAGTCTAACCAATGGATTAGCAAACTCATCACATCTTCCCTCTGATTAGGGGTAATGGGAATACCTTAAGTGTGAAGTCAGCATCTCACACTTAATCACCATGGTATGGGATTAAGATCATTAACCTATTTAGATGTTTTTGTTGTTTTTGTTTGGTGTTAAGTAATGAGATTAAGCCATAATCAAAGATTAAACAGACTCATTACACCATCCTAATAGAAGGATAATAGATGAGAATGTTTAAGCTGAGGATAACTCCTCAGCTTAATCCATGACTAGGGATTAAACTCATGACAAAACAAAGCCTTTATTAAGTGGATTTTAGTTAATGATGAGATGAAGAAATGATTTTTAGGGTTTGTAAGACAACTTGAGGGGGACTTGTCCATTAACACTAGGGTTAGTCCTTCTTAACCAATTAAGGAAGAATTAGAACCCTAATGCAAGGCCCAAGTTACAAGTTTGATGTCTTGATGATTATTAGATGGATTGATTAAAGGATTTAAACACATTAAGGGTTTAACACTTAGGATTAAAGTTATACACTCCATCCTAATAGAAGGATGCAGGCATAAGCTTAATCACAAAGCCTTAAAGCCTTTAGGGTTTAGTCCCTGATTATGAGATGAGAAGAGAAGACTCAATGAGACACAAAGGTAAAAGCTAAATGGGGGGACTAATCAAAACCCTAATTATTGTCATGCTTGGTTTTTCCTAAGGTTTGTGAGGTTTAGAAGAGAAATCTTCAAAGAAACCATCAGGAAGCAGATGAAAGGAGCAAAGAGAAGCAAAGTAACTTGCTTCATTTAAGAAGACAAGTCACTTGAAGAAAGAAGGTAAGATGAAGAAGAATGAGCAAGCTCAATCTCAAGCACAAGACAAAATGCAGCAATTATGCATAAGAGAGATGAAAAGAGATTGTGAGAAGTGAAGGCAAATTCACCTCTCAAAGTTACTTACCACCTGAAAAGTTAGTGAAAGGAATGAAATGCAATGCAAATGGGATGGAATGGCATGATGCAAACCAAGACCAGAAGCAAATGTATGATGTTAATGATGCTAAGAGATGATGCAAATATGAGGCAAGGCATGAGAATGATCATACAAACATATGGATGCAAATGAGGCATGCTTAGAACCATGGATGAACATGAAAAGTTATGGAATGCAAATGACATGTAACATGGCAAATGAAAGATGCAATGATCACATATGATTCTAACATGTCCTAAGATGTATTATGAATCAATTGGATGCACAAAATGTCATGGCAAGTCATGGTATGCAAGCAAATGGAAGATGTATTCAAATGAAAGCCCAAATTAGGGTTTATGATCAATACACAAAACAAAAATCAAAACCAGAAACAAACTTCATGATAAAAATTTGAAAATACATTCAAAGGAACCCTAAACCTATACAAACTCACTGCCCAAAGGAGGGGATCCAAATCTTAACCTAGTGAGAGTTATGAATTTCCTAAGATTGCTAGGGTTTTAAGGTACCTCATCAAGAAAAATGCCAAACAAAAAGGAAATGCAAGATCAATTCATGCCAATTTAAATGCTAAACAAGATACAATGCAAAAAGAATCATTGTCCAACTCTTAAAGATATAATGCTTTGAAATGAAATTAATTCCATGGAAAATTGTCAAAAGACATCAAGATCAAAAAAGAAATTTGGTTTGAGAGTTGGACAATGTTTCTAAATGATTTTTAATGTTTCATGAATTTTTTTGTGATTTTTAAATACCTAAAAGTATTTTTAATTAATTAATTCTCATTAATTAATTAAAAATAATCTTTTAAATGATTTAAAAATATTTTTAATGCAAAAACTAAAAATAAAAATGTTTTTGGTTTCTGAAAATTAAATGAACCTTTGGCAAAAAATTTCAGAATTTTTAAAGATGTTTTACTATTTTTAATAAAATGTAGAAAACAAATGAAATAAAATGAAAATAAAATTGAATTTAAACTGAAAATGAGAAAGTCAGCAGATCAAAGGGCCAGGATTTGAACTAGGACGCGCGGGAATTGACTAGGCGCGCATCTGGACGGCCAGCATTCAAATTCTCCTAATTATGATTAGTGCCCTAATCTGAACCCTAAACATAATCAGGTGACCGGAACAGTGTTCCGGTCATCTTCTCCGACGAGCCCCTCTTTCAATCTCTCTCAATACGCCATGAAACCTCTCAAATCTCTCCAGAATCAATCATTGACCATCACTAAACCTAAACCCCACCCTAAAATCCATTTATTTCCACTGAATCAAGAGAAATGAATCAAAACGGAAAACACACAAAAGTTTCAGAGATCAAATACATCCTACACACGCAACCATTTTCAAAGGTTCAAAGCTCAAAATGATCAGCACACCACATAGAATCAGTTTATAACTTAAAACGCAAGTTCTGGAAAAATGTTTGAGATGGCTACCTGAGATGGAACCTCCTGGTTATGAGCTTTCTGGCCTTTCCTTTGCTGCAAATCCACTCCTTTTAGTCCTCTGAAGATGAAATGAAGCTTAGGAAGCTTTGAGGATGGCTAGTTTGGGATATTGGCAGAGTTCTGTTCAAGGGGGGAGGAAATTGTGTTTTGATTTCAGTGAGTTTCAGGCTATTTTAATGGCTGGTTTGTGATCAATGAAGCAGGTGGAGATCAATGGTGAAGTTTGTTTGTGTGTTTGAAGCTTGTGTGATGAGTTTCGAAGGGTTTTGCATATGAGGTGAAAAATGGGAATGCTGTGTACTAGGAGCTTTCAGGCTTGTGTGTTGTGTGCTTTGGCTTGCTTTTGATTTGTATAAACAAGTGTGATAGGTCAGAGAGTGGGTGCTGGCCTATTGTGATTGGTATGGGCAAGTTGCCAAAATGTCAACTTGACTTGTACTTGAGGTATGGGCAATGGTAAAACTTGATTTTTGGCTTGTCTTGGCTCAGATGAGTTTAGGGAGAACCATGGAATTGTTTATGAGATAAATCAGCAAGTTGATCAAGGTTTGTGTAGTGTTTTGCAAATTTCACAAAGTTTGGCCCCTTTGGAAATTCTTGAGATTTAAGGCATCAAAAATGCAATGTTCTTTGGCCCATTCTGATTTTTAGAGGTCATGTGATCATGTTGTGAAGAATTTGTACACATTTGCGGCCTTTAGAACACTTGATCATACCATTTTGCAAAATGCCTCTTTGGTAGAAAACTTCAAATTATGTGATTTTAGCCAACTTTGACAAGCCATAACTTTTGATCCAAAATGAATTAGGTCAAGTTCTTGTACTTTTTGAAAAGGGAATGATCCATTCTATAACTTTCATGACCAAAGTTTTTTCATTTGAAGCATTTTTGAATCAAAAAGCAAGGGTTGAAAAAGTTTCCCAAAATGGCAATTTTCATTATAAGTCAACTTTCCCAAAAAATTAAATTAGCAAATGGCTTGAAATTCTTAAATTTTGTGAACTTCTAACATCTTCTATGATCAAATAAAGATCATACACAATCAAAATGATGAAGAACACCCTTTGGTTGGGTCATTGGGGGCCTCAGATGCCCTGATTTTGCACTGGCTTGCTCAAAAAGTCAACTCTTGATCAGATGACTTCCCCATGGAATTTCTTCATGAAAATTGATATGCATGATCCCTATACCATATAGAGACCAATAGAAACAAGAATGACCAAAAACATTGGAGTCATGGCCTCTGAAACCAAAACCCTAATTCTAGGTCATCTGTGCAGTCAAACCTGGCTCTGCTTCCATGCCATTCTCAGTTCTTGTGATTCTTTGACATTCTTGACTTTGAGAGGATGTAATATGATGCTTGAACATATATGAACCTCTTTGAAGTGCTTGATGATCTTTGGAGTGGCTCAAGAAGCTCTTGGATTGCTCAGATCACAAACCCTAGATGCAGATGACTTTGAAGCAATGCAGTGAAGCAAATATGCAATATGAGATGCTATGATTGAATTTATGCATATGAAATGATCACAAGCCATGGTGTGAATGGGTGAGGGCAAATTTGGGGTGTTTACAGCTGCCCCTATTCAAACATGAGTTAGCTGTGCAGGATGTAAGCAACGGCTTATCAGGCAAACAAGATAACTTGTGGTTGAATACCAAAGACAGTCCAAAATTTGCACTCACAGAATGAAGATGAAAAGGGATATAGATTGTAAAAGAAAATGAAGTATAATATAAAGTGCGGGCGACGGAGAACGATCGTCGAGCAGAGGACGGCTGCTGGGGAAAGAGCAATGACGGGGACGACCGACATGCTGGGGAAAATGCGGGAAATAAAGCAATGACGGGGACGGCCGACATGCTGGGGATATAAGAGATTATGATGGGGACGGCCATCAGGACTCTCTGGGGATTATAGGTAGAAATAAATGATGAGGTACGGTCATCAAAGGTGAAGGAAGATCACCAAGAAAAGGAAAAGGGACCACGACGGGGACGGCCATCGGGTTAAGGAATAAATGAAATAAATGATGAGGGACGGTCATCAAAGGTGAAGGACGATCACCTAGCAGGGGACGGCTGCTCTGAAAGGGATAATATGAGGGACGGTCATCTAAGGTGAAGAACGATCACCTGGCAGGGTACGGCTGCCAAAAATATCGCGACATAGGACGAATGCCGGATAAAAGGTCGACGATGGGGACGACCATCGGATGAGCATGATGAAGGACGATCATCAAGAGGTGAAGGACGATCACCTAGCAGGGGACGGCTGCTCTCAAGGTTTATCATGACATAGGACGAATGTCAGATAACAATATCAACGATGGGGACGACCATCGGATAAAATAATGAAGGACGATCATCAAGAGGTGAAGGACGATCACCTAGCAGGGGACGGCTGCCAAATATCACGACATAGGACGAATGCCGGATAAAAAGGATCAACTATGGGGACGGCCATCAGATGAGCATGATGAAGGACGATCATCAAGAGGTGAAGGACGATCACCTAGCAGGGTACAGCTGCTCTCAGGGTTTATCATGACATAGGACGAATGTCAGATAGAAAAGAAATTTTGCTTTGCTGGCGGCCTACTGGGGAATAGTAAACACGGACGAGTGTTTACATCCAAGAAATAAAAGGTATAAGTGTTTTGACGTTGTGTATAGATTAAAGATGCGGACGAGCATCCTTAAGACTTCGATACGGACGAGTATCAGGTAGAAACAAATACTGACACGTGTTCAGAGATGATGATACGGGCGAGTATCAACTGGTTAACAAAGAACACGGACAAGCGTTGATTTTGAGGGACTCTTCTGGGGAATAGTAGACACAGACGAGTGTCTATATTCAAGAAGACAAGAGTGTTTGACATAGTGTATGGATTAAAGATGTGGACGAGCATCCTTAAGACTTCGATACAGACGAGTATCGGGTAGAAACAAATACTGACACGTGTTCAGAGATGATGATACGGGCGAGTATCAACTGGTTAACAAAGAACACGGACGAGCGTTGATTCTGAGGGACTCTTCTGGGGAATAATAGACACAGACGAGTGTCTATATTCAAGAAGACAAGAGTGTTTGACACAGTGTATGGATTAAAGATGCGGACGAGCATCCCTAAGACTATGATACGGACGAGTATTAGGTAGAAACAAACGCTTGACGCATGTTCTGAGATGATGGTACGGACGAGTACCAACTGGTTAACAAAGAACATGGACGAGTGTCGAATCTGTGGAGTAATAAGTATGAGTGGTGTGACGACAAGTGTTTTAACTTGCTGGGGAGAGTGACACGGACGAGTGTCAAGAGGTATATTATAAACAAGTATGCTTTACAAAGTGTTTAGGTAATTATGCTGGGGAAAGTGACACGGACGGATGTCAAGAAAGTTATATATATATATAAGTATCTGTGAGTGCAAAGGGGGTGCTTAGGCTTTCTATTGGGGATATGACACGGACGGGTGTCAGGAAAGATATGTATTTGTAAGAGGAGTGTCTGTTCGTAAAGAATTGCCCGGGCGATTTTACTGGGGAATGATGACACGGACGGGTGCCACAAGGAGTATGTACTGTTGTTTGTGAGTGTAAGGCCACTGCTTTAGCTTTAGCTCTCCGCTGGGGAATCTGGGGAGCATTCTGTATATTGTTGATGGATTGTCAGTATTCACAAGTGTTTTGATTCAGACCATGGCTTATGATTATGCAATATGTTTGACTTTTGCCGTAATGCTCCGTATTAGACGGAATGCTACGCTTTCTGGGGTGAATATGATGCGAGTGTTATATTTATGCAAAAGATAACGATCCGGGGTTCGGATCCCGTTGCCACGAAGATCTCTGGTCGATCTGTTTGAAGTGGACATCCCAGCTGGGGATGAGATCATTGGTAGATCTGATGAGATGTATCTGCTTGGGGGAATAGGTCACTGATAGACCCATCCTTGGTAATGAGGGACCCAGCTGGGGTTTGTAGAAACTTCCATTACTCTGTTGTGATTCCTTCGCGTGTTGTACTTCCGGGTAGAGGTTGACACTCTGTGGGGAGGTGGCTCCCTGGCTTTTGCACTTGGCTGTGGAGGAATAGTAAATGGAAACTCGGCTGGGGAAGAAGAAAGACCAAGGGAAGGTCTTCCTGGAAATTTCTGTAAGGGGTCTGCTGAGGATGATACTTGACAACTCAGCTGGGGAGAAACCATTTCCGGTGCTAATTGGGAGATAGACTAAGTGGATAGTGATTAGCCAGCTTGTTGGGGCGGAGCTTACATGCACCATGTCGTGTTTTGGATAGTTGCAATCCTGCAAAGATAGAAACGTACAAGTAATCCCGAGGTATCCCTTACCGGATTCCATCATAGGAGTCTAGACACTCCCGGGAGCAAATATATTTCCTGCAAGCACGTATTCTTTAGAAGAGAAACATCTGTATTTATGCAATCAGTATCCTATAGACATCAGACATTTTGCAAATGAAAATAAAATGTACGAGACGAGACATGACTGAAAATCTGATTTTATTAATTCATATGCCCTGAATTGGCAAGATACAGTCAAAGAAACATATCCCCTAAAATGAGGAGATTGTTACAAATTGAGAAACAAAATATTGGCAATGTTGATGACGCTTCAAGGAGCTTCCCTTTTGCTATGACTCGTATGACATTTGACGTTCTTCTCGTCTTGCTTTCTGAAGAAGGCTGATTCTGAAAGAGGCTTGATCCTTTCGAAGCTTACCAAGTTGTAAGTGATACAGACGAATTCAGAATGCAGTTGTTCGCTTATTCCCTTATTTCGCATGGATCGCCCTTTCGGGTTTTCAATCCATCGGGATACCCATTTTTTGCCTGAGTTGTCCAATGCGGCTTTTCAACTCAGCGGGTGTACATCTTTTTGTTTATTTTCCCTTATTTTTTCCCGAGTCTTTTATTCTGTTTTTGACTCGCCGGGATGCCCTATTTTTGCCTGGACTCACATTCTGTTTTTTATGTCCAGCGGGTCATTTTTTTATGCGAAGTATTTTTTAACTGCATCTGAATTCACAGGGGACGGGAAGTCTTCACCATCCATAGTGCTGAGCATGAGTGCTCTGCCAGAGAAAACTTTCTTTACTACGAATGGCCCTTCATAGTTCGGAGTCCACTTGCCCTTGTGGTCTATATGAGGAGGGAGGAGTCTTTTCAGCACAAGATCTCCTACTTGGTACTCTCGGAGCCTGACTTTCTGATCGAAGGCTTTCTTCATTATTTTCTGATATAGCTGCCCATGACAGATTGCAGCCAATCTTTTCTCTTCAATCAGACTCAGTTGTTCGTATCGGGATCGGACCCACTCCGCTTCGTTCAGCTTAACATCCATCAGTACCCGTAGGGAGGGTAATTCAACTTCAACTGGTAGGACTGCTTCCATACCATACACAAGCTGATACGGTGTTGCCCCAGTGGATGTCCTGATTGACGTACGGTACCCATGCAAGGCAAACGGTAGCATTTCATGCCAGTCTTTATAGGTGACTACCATCTTCTGCACAATCTTCTTGATATTCTTATTAGCTGCCTCAACAGCGCCATTCATCTTTGGTCTGTAAGGAGAAGAATTATGGTGTTGGATCTTGAAGTCCCGGCATAGCTCTGCCATCATTTTGTTGTTTAAGTTGGAACCATTGTCAGTAATGATTCACCCGGGAACTTCGTATCGACAGATGATATCTCTCTTCAGAAATCGGGCTACCACTTGCCTTGTAACATTTGCATAGGAAGCTGCTTCAACCCACTTGGTAAAGGAGTCAATGGCAACCAAGATGAATCTGTGGCCATTCGAAGCAGTTGGCTCAATCTTGCCAATCATATCAATGCCCCACATAGCAAAGGGCCAGGGTGAAGACATCACATTCAGAGGATTGGGAGGCACATGCACCTTATCCGCATAGATCTGGCATTTATGGCATTTTCTGGCATAGGCACAACAGTCAGCATCCATTGCGATCCAGTAGTAGCCTGATCTTAGCAACTTTTTAGCCATGGCATGCCCTCCTGCATGGGTACCAAAGGATCCTTCGTGCACTTCGTGCATCAACAAGTCTGCTTCTGTTCTATCAACGCATCTGAGGAGTACCATATCAAAGTTTCTCTTGTACAGGGAACCATCAGTGTTCAGAAAGAAACTACCAGCAAGCCTTCTTAGAGTCTTCTTATCATTGGAAGATGCCCCAGGTGGGTATGTTTGATCTTTCAAGAAGCACTTAATGTCATGGAACCAAGGCTTATCATCTTTGACAACGTCTGCTGCAAATACATATGTTGGTCTGTCAAGTCTGGACACTGAAATTCGAGGCACAAAGTTGGCAGCTTGAACTTTGATCATGGATGAAATGGTTGCCAAAGCATCTGCAAACTGATTCTCGTCCCGAGGAATATACTCAAGCTTGACCGTTGTAAAGAAAGTCAATAACCTCCTTGTATAATCCCTGTAAGGTATCAGATGATCTTGGTGGGTGTACCATTTTCCGTTGGTTTGATTAACTACCAGAGCTGAATCTCCGAACACAGTCAAAGTCTTGATCCTGAGGACAATGGCTTCCTCAAGACCCATAATGCAAGCTTCGTATTCAGCTTCGTTGTTAGTGCAGTTAAAGGTGAGCTTTGCCGAGAAAGGCATGTGAACTCCCTTAGGTGTAATGAGTACTGCACCAACACCACGACCATTCATATTAACAGCCCCATCAAACATCATAGTCCATTCTTCTTCCGGGTCAGGCCCTTCGGTGTGAATAGGCTCTTCATGATCTTTTGCTTTTATGAACATGATGTCTTCATCAGGGAAGTCAAATCTCATAGGCTGGTAGTCATCAATGGGTTGCTCAGCAAGATAATCAGACAATACACTGCCCTTGATGGCTTTCTGAGACGTGTACTGGATGTCATATTCTGTGAGGATCATTTGCCATCTTGCAACCCGTCCGGTAAGTGCTGGCTTCTCAAAAATGTACTTAACTGGGTCCATCTTCGAGATCAATAAAGTAGTGTGGGTCAACATATACTGTCTCAGTCGGCGAGCAGCCCACGCTAAAGCACAGCAAGTTTTCTCGAGCAGTGAATAACGTTGTTCACAGTCGGTAAACTTTTTGCTTAGGTAGTAAATTGCATACTCTTTTCGACCAGACTCGTCATGCTGGCCCAACACGCACCCCATTGACTCTTCTAATACTGTCAAGTACATTATCAGAGGTCTTCCTTCAACTGGAGGCATAAGGATTGGGGGTTCTTGCAAGTATTCCTTGATCTTGTCAAAAGCCCTCTGGCAGCCTTCGTTCCACCTGACCGTTTGCTCTTTTCTCAACAGCTTGAACAAGGGTTCACACGTTGCTCTTTTCTCAGTTTTTGCTGCAGGCATTTCTTGAATGGCTTTGACTTTATTAGGGTCAACCTCAATCCCCTTCTCGCTTACAATAAATCCCAGCAGCTTACCAGATCGCACCCCGAATGTGCACTTGTTGGGGTTCAATTTCAGTTGGTACTTCCTCAGACGCTTGAATAGCTTCAACAGATTCACCAGGTGGTCTTCTTCTGTGAGGGACTTGGCAATCATGTCATCCACATAACACTCGATTTCTTTATGGATCATGTCGTGGAATAATGTTACCATAGCCCGTTGATAGGTTGCACCAGCATTCTTCAGTCCGAATGGCATCACCTTGTAACAGAACGTGCCCCAGGGTGTGATAAAAGTTGTCTTCTCCATGTCTTCAGGTGACATCTTGATCTGATTGTATCCTGAAAATCCGTCCATGAAGGAGAACACTGAGAACTGAGCCGTATTATCAACCAATACATCAATGTGAGGTAATGGGAAGTCATCTTTCGGGCTGGCTCTGTTCAGATCCCGGTAGTCTACACACATTCTCACTTTGCCGTCTTTCTTTGGCACAGGTACAATATTAGCGACCCACGGTGGATAACTAGTTACAGCAAGGAAACCGGCGTCCCACTGTTTTTATACCTCTTCCTTTATCTTCATTGCCATATCTGGGCGAGTACGGCGCAGCTTCTGTTTTACTGGCGGGCAATCTTCACTCAAAGGCAGCTTGTGCATGACAATATCGGTGTCCAATCCTGGCATGTCCTGATAAGACCAAGCAAACACATCCACATATTCCCGAAGCATATCAATCAGTTGCTCTTTCACTGAATCTTGTAGGCAGGCCCCGATCTTAACCTCTTTCACGTCTTCTTCCGTACCAAGATTAACTGCTTCAACCTCCTCCTGATGAGGAGTGATAACCTTCTCCTCTTGTCTTAACAACCTGGCTAGCTCTTCAGGAAGCTCATAATCTTCTTCAACCCCTTCATCAGCTTGATTGATTAGATTTTCAAAGTCATACGAAGCCATAGCAGTGTTGTTGTCGGTGCAGTTTGAGAGGCACTCTCTGCAAGGGTTTAGATTGTTCATTTTAGTAATTGATTTTAATCTTGTTTTAGAAAAAAAAGTGAAATGAAGTTTATCATTTTGGAAAACATTGCCATTTTATTTTTGTACAAAAAGAAAAAATGAAAAACAGTGAGCAGAAAAGAAAAAGACTCATTTGCAAAAGACGTCCGTTATTCATTGATTGATCTGTTTGCACAAAATTACAAGATGGCCCGATTACAAAATGAGTCTTGTCATCTTGAGCAAGATGCAAGACTTGATGCATGCTTAAAAAATACAGGAAATAATAATTACTCTGCAGGAGTAACCCTTATAATTTCCTGGGAAGACCAGTTTGAGATACGGCTCCCCGGGATCCTTGGACGTATCCAGCTCTCTAGGTTGCGCTCATCTTCCGACTCATCTTCCAAGTTGTTTACTGCATATGGGGTGAGCATCCCCCCACTGATAAAACTGGGCTTCTTAGCAGCCTCTGATTGATCTTGTTGAGTTGGTTTGTAACCCAACCCAAATCTGTCCTCCTTCTTCTCCACAGGCAACAGCTTGCCCCAGCCTTGGGCAGTCCCCTCTTCAACAACCTTCCTGGCTTGCTGATAAGATGTCATGGAAGTTCCAAGTACAGCAGATGCTTCATTAATGTTTAGGGCATCAAACCCCTGGCTCATGGTTTCATGGATCTCTCCATCCATCTCAATATATTTGTACGTAGCCAGATGGCTAACAAAAATATCTTCTTCACCACAGATGGTGATGATCTGGCCCTCCCACTTGAATTTCAGCTTCTGGTGAAGGGTAGACGTAACTGCGCCAGCGGCATGGATCCAAGGTCTACCCAACAAACAACTGTAGGCCGGCTGAATATCCATCACGTAGAAGGTAATTTTAAAAGTCTGTGGGCCAATCATCACAGGCAGATCAATCTCTCCTAGCACTGATCTCTTAGAGCCATCAAATGCTCTCACTACCAAATTACTTGGACGCAATGCCAAGCCATCATACTCCAGCTTCACCAAGGCTTTCTTTGGTAAAACATTGAGTGAAGACCCAATGTCTACCAGTACATGTGATAGGACAACACCCTTGCATTCTAGAGTGATGTGTAAAGCCTTGTTGTGGTTACATCCCTCAGTTGTTAAATCAGCATTGGTAAAACCCAATTCGTGGCTGGTATTGACATTTGCTACCACGGTCTCCAGCTGATTAACGGTGATCTCCTCTGGCACATATGCTGCGTGCAAGACTTTTAGTAATGCATTCCGGTGAGCTTCGGAACACATCAGCAGGGATAAAATGGAGATTTTTGAGGGAGTTTGGTGAAGCTGATCCACCACTTTGTAATCACTTCTCTTTATAATTCTCATAAACTCGTCTACATTTTTTTCAAAAGATGTCTTCTGAGTTTCCTTGAGAATGGGTTCTTCAGATATTACACTCTTTCCCTTTGCTTTGGCAGCAGCTTCTGCTTCAGCATTAGGTCTTTGTGCTTGCGAGGCAAAAAGGCGTCCGCTTCTGGTGAAGCCTCCGCCTCCCCCGAAATTATCAATCTGTGGAGAGGAAGTTGAAGAGTCCAAAGTGATTTTCTCCCCATTGCAGTAAAGGTCAGAGCCATAATGCCAAGGGATGGCATTACTGCTTTCATATGGAACTGGTCCAGGTACCGTGATGGTAACCGGACTGACTGCAGCAGAGGAGGGTGTTGAAATAGTGTGCGGATCATAGTAGATGGTGACTGGTGACCTGGCAGGAGATGCCATTGTTTGTTATTGAAAATTGTTGTTAGGAGGAACAAATGACGGATCATAATAAATGGTGACTGTTGAGATATCTGTTGGCGTTGTAGAAGATTCTGAATAAAGGGGTGCTGATGTTGTAGAAGGAATGTTTGTTGACGTTTGATTTGTTGATATGATGGACGGAGCCATTGTTGATAGTGCTGATGAATTGGCTGGAATGATTGTTGTTGCAGTTGTAGGAGACTCAGGAATTGTTGTCAGAGAGATTGCTGGATTTGTAGGTGCTGATGTTGTGATTTGAAGTATGCCACTCTGGATAAGACCATCTATGTCGCTTCTCAAGTTGTCACACCCGTTTACCGAAATGTTGCAATAACCACAACCGAGCTCACACCCGGGGAACATCTGGCATTCTAGGAGCTGAGCTTTAATTTCTACCAGAGGTGTCCGAATCTGCCCAACACTGGTTATTAAGAAAGACGGCTTATCTTCCTCAATAGCATTAATTCTTGGTCCTCCGTGGTTGGGCATGGGATTCTTGTTGACATTTGGCGGGGGTGCAAAGTTTAGAGCTTTAGAATCTACCAAGTCTTGTACCTTCATTTGTAAAGCCCTGCATTTCTCTGTACTGTGGCCAGGTGCATTGGAATGGAAAGCACATTTGGCGTTGGCATCATAATTTCTTGGAAGACTGGATGGATCTGGTGGTGCCAATGTTCTTAACTCAACCAAGTTGAGCTTCAGGAGTTGTGGCAATAAAGTGGCATAAGGCATAGGGATTGGATCAATCACCCTATTGGCCTGAGATGGTCTCTGCTGAAAAGGTCTTTGCTGATTGTTGTTGCTGTTGTTGTTGTAGTTTCTCTGAGGCGGATATTGAACTTGTTGTTGGTAGTGGGGTTGTTGTTGTGGTTGATATGCTGGTTGCTGAGGAATCGGAGCTGGAATAGTGACAGCTGCCACTGACCTATGAACATACTGCGGTCTGCCCCTGTTGGCATGAATAGCATTAGTCTCACCGGTTCTCCTAGGCCCCACAAAAGTTTTTCTGGGATTGCTGGACGAGCTCGCACCATTATCAGAAATTTTGCCCATCTTTAATAGGCTTTCAATCCTTTCTCTAGCTATGACTACGTCAGCGAAGCTGGTGGAAGAAAAGGCAGCTAGCCTGTCAATATATGTCCCTTGGAGGGTATTCATGAACATGTCGGCCATTTCCCTTTCCGACATGGGTGGCTGGACAGAAGCAGCAAGCTGTCTCCACCTCTGGGCGTATTCCCGGAAGCTTTCCTTGGATGATTGAGACATTCCCATCAGGAGGGTCCTGTTAGGAGCCATATCCAAGTTGTACTGGTACTGTCTGATGAAGGCCTCAGCTAGGTCCTTCCAGCATCTGATGGTTGCTCTGGTCAAGTGAGAGTACCATTCCCTTGAAGCCCCTGTCAAACTGTCTTCAAAGTAAAACATCCACAGTTTTTCATCCATGGTGTATGCCTTCAGCCTTCCCAGAAAGGATTGCAAGTGGGTTCGTGGACAGGAAATTTTGTTGTACTTCTCGAAGCACGGGGGTTTAAACTTGTGGGGAATCCTTACCCCGTCCACTAATCCCATATCCATGACATCAAAGCCCAGGGAATTCTGAGACTCCAAACATCTCAATTTCTCAGCAATTTCATCAAGCCTTCTGTCATAGGCTTCATCCCCAGCTCCCATTACAGTGAATTGATCCTCTTGGGGGTCTTCTTGTAATACTCTGCCCGTAGTAGCATTCCCTTGCACATTAGCAGGGATGTTGATCTCTGGATGAAGATGAGGCCCATACACTGGTGGATTAACATGAGGCTGAACCCTCTCATTGTTGCTCGTTCCTCCAGTCCCCAGATGGGGTTCTTCCTGGGTCTGCCTTTCTACCAATGCCCTTAATCTTTCTTGGCTTTGAGCCAAGCCATTCATCACCTCCATGAACTGGGTCATCTGGTTTCTCATTTCCAACCTCTCATTGGCCATTTGAGTCCTGACTTCTGTAAGATCCTGCTGTACTTGGTCCATATGTATACCCGGAAGGTTGTTGCGAGTAGGATATCTGTGCGGACGGTTGAGTGGAAACACCCGACGGCGAGCAATAATTCCTGAATCACAACAGAGTTAGTAACAAACAAAACAAAAACCTACAAAACAAAACAAAAGTTAGTATGCAATGCAATATGCTTATTTGTTTCCAAGGTATCCGGCTTGGCATTTGGTTTTGACCTTTCCAGACCCCTGAGGAAGGTGCTTTGATGTTGCTCGGGAGAAAGAGATTCAAATGAAACAAACTAATATATTACAAAATGGTGAATCGTACATAGCTTGTTTTTTACAATACATGCCCTCTGAGGGATCAAAAATACAACATAAAAGAAAAGTACATCCAATGAAAGCAACAACAAGCAAAAAGTCAGACACCAAAACCAAACTCACCCTCCTTAACTTCCTTCAGAAGTGCTTTAGTTACAGGATCAGCTGGATGCTCTGTGAGGTTTCTGATAAGAAGATTCCTGGTGGCAATAGCAGTAGTCAGCTTCTTGTGTCTGCCTTGGTCCTTTGACCTCTTCACACCAACCCTAAGCTTCAATTCTGAGATCTCCTTCTGGGCTGCTAGCAGGGCTTCCTGTTGTTTCTTTTCATTAGCCTCCAATTGCTCAATCTTGTCCTGGGTTCTCTTATCTTCCTGAGTGCGAGCTTCAATGATCCTGACCCACCTAGCTTGGCTTTCTTTCAGGTAGAGATCAGTCCTAGCCTTCTGAAACTGGGCCTCTTTACAAGCATTCTTCAAAATCTGCTCTCCAGCTCTTGACTTCTTGATGTAGTCCTTTGTTTTTTCAATCTTGGCTAGATGCTCCACCTTAAGCTTTTCTAACCTTTCAATGTCCATACGACCATCACTCCTCTCCCAGAGGGTTCTCTTTAGGGCTTGAGACAAATTCTCATTCCTCTCTTTCAGTTTCTCAAACTCTTTTAGGCTGACAATGGCTGGAGGTGGTGCTGTGGATGGTCCAGGTGCATCCTCAATGGTGAAAGGCATCCCAGAAAGCTGAGCCCTTGCATGAGACCATTCATAATACTGAGCTAAGGCCACATTGCTGCATCTCCCAAGAATGGCCATCCCTTTGGTCTGGATGTTGTCCCAAGCCCAGGATGCTTGTATGACAATAGCTAGATTAGGCTTTATCTCACAATACAGGGTTTCAGCCAAGTCCTGTACTTTAGGAGGGTGAACCAGAGCATAGCCCAACTGTTTTTTGAATAGCAAAGGGTTGTAGTTGATGCAACCCTTCACTCCTATCAGAGGTACATTGGGGAACTGCCCACAACTAGTAATGATGTCCCTGCCCTTGGTGCTCTGGGTGCACCACCTGATGCCATCTGAGGTCAAAGCAATAAGTCTTCTAGCCCAATTCTTCTGTTGGTGAGGATTCAGGAAGGCATCAGTCTTGGGCAAGTGTTTGAGCAGCCAGGTATCGAACAGGGGAGCACAGCATCTCACCAACCTTCCTCTTTGCTTCCCATTCCTTTGGTGAACAGAGTAGTAGAAATCTCCCAGCAATGTGGGCACTGGGTTCCTCAGAATGAAGAGATGAATGGCATTCTTGCTGATAAACTTAGGCTCATCTGCAAAAAGTATAACCCCATATATACTGAGGGCTAACAATGCACAGACTGCCTTCCATTCTCCCAAGGAGGCCTTCAGGATAGCCTGAGAAGTCAAGAAATCCAAGTGTAGACCAGAGATTCCAGCCTTTGTTGTCATGTTCTGCTCAATCAGAATAGGTTCTAGATACAGTGCTTTTGCCACTTCTTCATTACTGGGAAAAGCCATCTCAGGGTTAAAGGGGACACCACCCCTGACAGGTGCTCCAATCAGTGATGAAAACTCCTCCAACAGAGGTCCCAACTGAAAATTCTGAAAAGTGAAGCATCTCAAAGGAGGATCATAGAACTGTAGGCAAGTGTGAATCAAGCTCCTCTAAGAAGGGTCCAAATCCATAACCATGTCAAGGATGCCTCCATAATGTTCTCTGAATAATGGTATATGGTCTGGAGTGATAAGGGCCTGGACCTTCCTGATGCCAGTCAGCTCAAGCTCAAAGAAATGATATGAGATGTTGCTTTTCTTGGGTGCCATGTCTACTGATGAAGAGCTGAAACAAATACTGATGATGGAGACTAACACTGGAGATGAACCACTGATAGGCTGATACTGGTGATGCAGGTGACTGAAGCAGGTAGCTGATAAAGATAGCTGAAGCAGAAACTGATGAACAGGGGTCTATGCAGATGAAGGGGTCAAAACCAAGCCAAATATGATGTGGATACCCTGAAAAACAAATAAACAAATGTTAAATGATGCAACGATGATGTATGTAGATGATATGCAAGGGTTTGTGATCAAGCTGGATCTGATTAACTGTCATGATATAAGTCCATGTATGTTCAAGAAGTCCAGATGGAGGTTCAAAAGTCCAGTAACCAAGGTGGGGGACTCAAATAAAGAGTCACATGTCCAGGGTTAAAATCACAAGAACTGTCCAAAAATGGAGTACTCTTAAACATAATAAGTATCAGGGTATGATGTGGCCAATGGTTCCTGCAAACCTGTAAACAGCCCAACCCCCTCACAGGTGGTGTTCTAAAACAAGGATCCTCAGACTTGGATCAGTTATGAGAAGTGTAAACACTTCTAACCCGGAGGTACAGTGTTTACAATAACCATAAAAGATCCTCCTCTAATTCACCTCAGTTTCTGAAGGTCAATAATAAAGGTCATCCAGACTTAGCAGGCTTCCCAGATAGCCCTAGCACTACAGGAGATCTGTAGCACAGAGTTCTCAAGAAGAAACCCATATCTGAACTGTGTTTCATATTGCCGCACCAGACCAAAATGGAATGGGAAAGAACATGAACCACTCTAGCCTAGGTGTCACTCAGGTACCAGGTATAGGACCTTAAACTCTCAATAGAACCCCACCCACCAAAGCAACAAAACCAGATCCAGCCAGATAACAGTATGACAGTATGATATATAAAGCTGTAAAGAAAGCAATAAATAATTGTACATAAAGCAGTAAATAAAGCAAATATACAAACACAAATAGCACATAACACCCCAGTAAACACAAATCAAACAAGCGCTAGGAGGAACCCACAAAAAGAACCAGAAGCCCTGGTTACAGTATAAGCTTCCCCAACAGAGTCGCCAAGCTGTCGCTCCCACCAAAAGACACACAGGTCAGAAGGGGTACAGACGCGAACGGTCGGCGAAAGAGGGATGAGAACACACAGGAGTGAACTCAAGAGAAAGAAAGAGTCGCCAGCTAGGCATTTTTATCCCTGAGGAAAGGTAATGCTGCATAAACCTAGGAAAGAAAGATGGATAAGACGGTTGCGAACCAGAGAGACTGAGAAAGGGGGTTGGTTACAACCTGGGAAGGTATTAGCACCCAGATTGTCCGTCGTACTCGACGGGATCCACGCTTAAAAGATTTGTGTTTTAAAGAGGTAGTGTCAGTGCAATTTGTGTATGAAGAGCTGGAAAAAGGATGTACAGGTGTCAGTGTAAAAGAAGTGTAAGGTGTGGTAAGTACAGTGTCAGTGTAAGAACAGGAATAAGATGCTCAAGATCATGAGGTTTAAAGAATAATGCTGGAAAGAGGGGGAATATACAGAAACTTTTGTTCGATAACTGTGAAGTTATGCCTACGTATCCTCTCGTGCAATGAGGAAGTCAGAACACCGTAGTTCGACCCAAAGAGACTGAAAGATGAATTGACCTGTGAACTGCTTACTTATCTATGCTCAAGTGTATGACCTGTCTGGCTCAGGTGCAAACTGTCTTGCATTAGATGGAAGAAGCAAGTTCTCGTTTATGAGTGAGTGAGATGAGAAAAGAATCCCGGAGGAGACGATTATTGTTTGTTTATGAGTTTTCAGTCTTTTATTGCTCTTGAAAGTTTGTCATAAGTAAATGAGCTTAAGTCTAACCAATGGATTAGCAAACTCATCACATCTTCCCTCTGATTAGGGGTAATGGGAATACCTTAAGTGTGAAGTCAGCATCTCACACTTAATCACCATGGTATGGGATTAAGATCATTAACCTATTTGTGGTTATTTAGATGTTTTTGTTGTTTTTGTTTGGTGTTAAGTAATGAGATTAAGCCATAATCAAAGATTAAACAGACTCATTACACCATCCTAATAGAAGGATAATAGATGAGAATGTTTAAGCTGAGGATAACTCCTCAGCTTAATCCATGACTAGGGATTAAACTCATGACAAAACAAAGCCTTTATTAAGTGGATTTTAGTTAATGATGAGATGAAGAAATGATTTTTAGGGTTTGTAAGATAACTTGAGGGGGACTTGTCCATTAACACTAGGGTTAGTCCTTCTTAACCAATTAAGGAAGAATTAGAACCCTAATGCAAAGCCCAAGTTACAAGTTTGATGTCTTGATGATTATTAGATGGATTGATTAAAGGATTTAAACACATTAAGAGTTTAACACTTAGAATTAAAGTTATACACTCCATCCTAATAGAAGGATGCAGGCATAAGCTTAATCACAAAGCCTTAAAGCCTTTAGGGTTTAGTCCCTGATTATGAGATGAGAAGAGAAGACTCAATGAGACACAAAGGTAAAAGCTAAATGGGGGGACTTATCAAAACCCTAATTATTGTCATGCTTGGTTGTTCCTAAGGTTTTTGAGGTTTAAAAGAGAAATCTTCAAAGAAACCATCAGGAAGCAGATGAAAGGAGCAAAGAGAAGCAAAGTAACTTGCTTCATTTAAGAAGACAAGTCACTTGAAGAAAGAAGGTAAGATGAAGAAGAATGAGCAAGCTCAATCTCAAGCACAAGACAAAATGCAGCAATGATGCATAAGAGAGATGAAAAGAGATTGTGAGAAGTGAAGGCAAATTCACTTCTCAAAGTTACTTACCACCTGAAAAGTTAGTGAATGGAATGAAATGCAATGCAAATGGGATGGAATGGCATGATGCAAACCAAGACCAGAAGCAAATGTATGATGTTAATGATGCTAAGAGATGATGCAAATATGAGGCAAGGCATGAGAATGATCATACAAACATATGGATGCAAATGAGGCATGCTTAGAACCATGGATGAACATGAAAAGTTATGGAATGCAAATGACATGTAACATGGCAAATGAAAGATGCAATGATCACATATGATTCTAACATGTCCTAAGATGTATTATGAATCAATTGGATGCACAAACTGTCATGGCAAGTCATGGTATGCAAGCAAATGGAAGATGGATGCAAATGAAAGCCCAAATTAGGGTTTATGATCAATACACAAAACAAAAATCAAAACCAGAAACAAACATCATGATAAAAATTTGAAAATACATTCAAAGGAACCCTAAACCTATACAAACTCACTGCCCAAAGGAGGGGATCCAAATCTTAACCTAGTGAGAGTTATGAATTTCCTAAGATTGCTAGGGTTTTAAGGTACCTCATCAAGAAAAATGCCAAACAAAAAGGAAATGCAAGATCAATTCATGCCAATTTAATCCTATAAACTACATGCTAAACAAGATACAATGCAAAAAGAATCATTGTCCAACTCTTAAAGGCTAGGCAGAAATGAATTTTTGAAGATTGAATCAAAATAATGCTTTGAAATGAAATTAATTCCATGGAAAATTGTCAAAAGACATCAAGATCAAAAAAGAAATTTGGTTTGAGAGTTGGACAATGTTTCTAAATGATTTTTAATGTTTCATGAATTTTTTTGTGATTTTTAAATACCTAAAAGTATTTTTAATTAATTAATTCTCATTAATTAATTAAAAATAATCTTTTAAATGATTTAAAAATATTTTTAATGCAAAAAATAAAAATAAAAATGTTTTTGGTTTCTGAAAATTAAATGAACCTTTGGCAAAAAATTTCAGAATTTTTAAAGATGTTTTACTATTTTTAATAAAATGTAGAAAACAAATGAAATAAAATGAAAATAAAATTGAATTTAAACTGAAAATGAGAAAGTCAGCAGATCAAAGGGCCAGGATTCGAACTAGGACGCGCGGGAATTGACTAGGCGCGCATCTGGACGGCCAGCATTCAAATTCTCCTAATTATGATTAGTGCCCTAATCTAAACCCTAAACATAATCAGGTGACCGGAACAGTGTTCCGGTCATCTTCTCTGACGAGCCCCTCTTTCAATCTCTCTCAATACGCCATGAAACCTCTCAAATCTCTCCAGAATCAATCATTGACCATCACTAAACCTAAACCCCACCCTAAAATCCATTTATTTCCACTGAATCAAGAGAAATGAATCAAAACGGAAAACACACAAAAGTTTCAGAGATCAAATACATCCTACACACGCAACCATTTTCAAAGGTTCAAAGCTCAAAATGATCAGCACACCACATAGAATCAGTTTATAACTTAAAACGCAAGTTCTGGAAAAATGTTTGAGATGGCTACCTGAGATGGAACCTCCTGGTTATGAGCTTTCTGGCCTTTCCTTTGCTGCAAATCCACTCCTTTTAGTCCTCTGAAGATGAAATGAAGCTTAGGAAGCTTTGAGGATGGCTAGTTTGGGAGATTGGCAGAGTTCTGTTCAAGGGGGGAGGAAATCGTGTTTTGATTTCAGTGAGTTTCAGGATATTTTAATGGCTGGTTTGTGATCAATGAAGCAGGTGGAGATCAATGGTGAAGTTTGTTTGTGTGTTTGAAGCTTGTGTGATGAGTTTCGAAGGGTTTTGCATATGAGGTGAAAAATGGGAATGCTGTGTACTAGGAGCTTTCAGGCTTGTGTGTTATGTGCTTTGGCTTGCTTTTGATTTGTATAAACAAGTGTGATAGGTCAGAGAGTGGGTGCTGGCCTATTGTGATTGGTATGGGCAAGTTGCCAAAATGTCAACTTGACTTGTACTTGAGGTATGGGCAATGGTAAAACTTGATTTTTGGCTTGTCTTGGCTCAGCTGAGTTTAGGGAGAACCATGGAATTGTTTATGAGATAAATCAGCAAGTTGATCAAGGTTTGTGTAGTGTTTTGCAAATTTCACAAAGTTTGGCCCCTTTGGAAATTCTTGAGATTTAAGGCATCAAAAATGCAATGTTCTTTGGCCCATTCTGATTTTTAGAGGTCATGTGATCATGTTGTGAAGAATTTGTACACATTTGCGGCCTTTAGAACACTTGATCATACCATTTTGCAAAATGCCTCTTTGGTAGAAAACTTCAAATTATGTGATTTTAGCCAACTTTGACAAGCCATAACTTTTGATCCAAAATGAATTAGGTCAAGTTCTTGTACTTTTTGAAAAAGGAATGATCCATTCTATAACTTTCATGACCAAAGTTTTTTCATTTGAAGCATTTTTGAATCAAAAAGCAAGGGTTGAAAAAGTTTCCCAAAATGGCAATTTTCATTATAAGTCAACTTTCCCAAAAAATCAAATTTGCAAATGGCTTGAAATTCTTCAATTTTGTGAACTTCTAACATCTTCTATGATCAAATAAAGATCATACACAATCAAAATGATGAAGAACACCCTTTGGTTGGGTCATTGGGGGCCTCAGATGCCCTGATTTTGCACTGGCTTGCTCAAAAAGTCAACTCTTGATCAGATGACTTCCCCATGGAATTTCTTCATGAAAATTGATATGCATGATCCCTATACCATATAGAGACCAATAGAAACAAGAATGACCAAAAAAATTGGAGTCATGGCCTCTGAAACCAAAACCCTAATTCTAGGTCATCTGTGCAGTCAAACCTGGCTCTGCTTCCATGCCATTCTCAGTTCTTGTGATTCTTTGACATTCTTGACTTTGAGAGGATGTAATATGATGCTTGAACATATATGGACCTATTTGAAGTGCTTGATGATCTTTGGAGTGGCTCAAGAAGCTCTTGGATTGCTCAGATCACAAACCCTAGATGCAGATGACTTTGAAGCAATGCAGTGAAGCAAATATGCAATATGAGATGCTATGATTGAATTTATGCATATGAAATGATCACAAGCCATGGTGTGAATGGGTGAGGGCAAATTTGGGGTGTTTACAACGGTAAATGTCAGTAATTTGTCTCCAGCAGTTCAGAGCAGTGAGAAGGAAATGACTCCTATATACTCCTACAAGCAAGCTAGGGAGGTAGTTCAATCTGGAAATGCCCAGGGCTGGGGCAAGTTGCTAGAAGTTGAAAAGAAAGACGAAAAGTTTGGTCTCGGATATCAACCTGGCCAGTCCAGCTGGTCGCATGGAGGTAAGCCCATAGCATTCACCAGCACTGGAATTCTTGACTACAACCATGTTTGTGCAACCGATGCCGACGGGGATAGTGATTGTGACTTGGATAATTGGATTCACCCATGCATAACTGGGGAGGAGCTCCGGAACTGGTCTGCTGAAGATTTTGTTCAAGTTACATGGCAGTCAAAGTAATTTTCTTTTTTTCCATTTTTATCATACTGCATGTCAAATCCTATACTCTGCCCAGGGTGCACAGATCCATATGTAGGGCCACCATGTTTTTAATGAATTATGCTTTTCCAATGAAATAAAGGACATTTTTCAAGCAAATTGTGTTCTCTTTCTTTCGTTTTAAATTTTTCATAAAAATAAAATAAAAATAAAATGGCAATGTTTTTCTTTCCTGTGTTTTTGTGTGTTTGCGTCTCCTTCAGATTCTGAAGTAAGCACATCTTGTGCAGTGTTGATCATTCGGATTCCTGTGACAACGTTCCTGCTATGATTATGCATGACTTCGACATTCCTATCTACCAAGCTGATGAAGGGGTTGAGGAAGACTGTGAACTCCCAGAAGAATTAGTCAGGTTGTTGAAACAAGAGGAAAGGGTCATTCAACCTCATCAGGAAGAAATAGAGATCATCACATCGGGAATGAAGACGTGAAAAGCGAGGGAAAGATTGGGGCCAGTCTGCAGGCCGGGGTAAAGAAGGAGTTGATTGGTATGCTACGTGAATATGTGGATATCTTCGCCTGGTCGTATCAGGATATGTCAGGGTTGGATACTAACATCGTTGTGCACAAGCTGCCATTGAGGGAAGACTGTCCTCTAGTGAAACAAAAGTTGAGAAGAACTAGCCCCGATATGGCTATGAAGATCAAGGAGGAAGTTCAAAAGCAGTGGGATGTCGGGTTCCTTGTTGTGACTAGTTACCCACCTTGGGTAGCTAACATCGTGCCTGTACCAAATAAAGATGGCAAGGTCTGGATGTGCGTCGATTATCGGGATCTAAACAGAGCAAGTCCAAAGGATGACTTTCCATTACCTCACATCGATGTGCTGGTAGATAACACCGCTCAGTTCTCGGTATTTTCTTTCATGGATGGCTTCTCTGGGTATAATCAGATCAAGATGGCACCGGAAGACATGGAGAAAACAACGTTCATTACCCCGTGGGGTACATTCTGCTACAAGGTTATGCCCTTTGGATTGAAGAACGCCAGGGCAACGTATCAATGGGCTATGGTAACTTTGTTCCATGATATGATACATAAAGATATTGAATGCTACGTGGACGACATGATTGCCAAGTCCCGGGACAAAGAAGAGCATCTGGTCAATCTCAAAAAGCTGTTTGACAGGTTGATAAAGTATAAATTGAGGTTGAATCCAAACAAGTGTACATTCGGAGTAAGTTCCAGTAAATTGCTAGGTTTCATTTTTAGCTAGAGAGGAATCGAGGTAGATCATGCAAAAGTAAAAGCAATACAAGATATGCCTGCACCGAAAATAGAAAAAGAAGTGTGTGGGTTTTTGGGGAGATTGAACTACATTTCTCGGTTCATATCTCATCTAACTGCCACATGCGAGCCAATATTCAAATTGTTAAGAAAAGAGCAAATGGTCAGGTGGAATGAGGACTGTCAAAGAGCATTTGAAAAGTTAAAATAATATCTGCAGGAGCCTCCGAATCTTATGCCTCCCGTTCCAGGACGGCCGCTTATCATGTATTTGACTGTGTTAGAAGGGTCGATGGGGTGTGTTCTAGGCAAACATGACGAGTCTAGTCGAAAAGAGTATGCTATTTACTTCCTTAGAAAAATGTTTACCGACTGTGAATACCGTTATTCGCTGCTGGAGAAAATTGTTGCGCTTTGGTATGGGCTGCTCGCCGACTGAGGTAGTACGTGTTGACCCATACCACATTGCTAATCTCAAAAATGGACCCCATCAAGTATATTTTCGAGAAACCAGCATTAACCGGAAGGGTTGCAAGGTGGAAAATGATCTTAACAGAGTATGACATACATTATACCTCACAGAAAGCCATCAAAGGAAGTGTATTGTCAGATTATCTTGCACATCAACCGCTTGAAGACGGCTATCAGCCGATGAAGTTTGATTTCCCTGATAAGGACATCGTGTACCTCTAGGCAAGAGATTAAGAGGAACCACTTCCGGAGGAGGGGCCAGACCCTAAATCCAAATGGAAGTTGATGTTTGATGGGGCAGTCAATATCAACGGACGTGGAGTTGGGGTCGTTCTTATCACTCCCGAAGGTGTTCACTTTCCCTTCATTGCCAGAATCACTTTTGGTTGCACCAACAATGAATCGGAATATGAGGCATTCATAATGGGAATAGAGGAGGCTATTAATCTTCGGATTAAGACCCTCGATGTATTCGGAGATTTAGCCCTCGTTATCAACCAGATTACCGGCAAGTGGTATACACATCAAGAACACTTAATTCCTTATAGGGATTATGCCAGAATACTGTTGACGTACTTCACAACGATTAAGGTTCAGTACATACCACGAAATGAGAATCAATTTGCCGACACATTGGCTACTCTATCTTCGTCCATCAAAGTCTTATGTTGGAACTATGTGCCCAGGATTGACATTTCCAGGCTTGACACACCAGCTTATGCTTTCTCTGTAGACACGGTGTCTGATGAGAAACCTTGGTATTTTGATATCAGGCTTTTCCTAGAAAAACAAGAATACCCAGTTGGGGCATCATCCAATGACAAGAAGACCTTAAGACGACTTGCTGCTAGCTTCTTCTTGAATACAAATGGGGTTTTGTATAAGAGGAACTTTGACATGGTCTTGCTCAGATACGTGGATAGACACGAAGCAGACCTGGTAATGCAGGAAGTCCACGAGGGACCTTTTGGTACACATGCAGGAGGACATGCAATGGCTAAGAAGTTGTTGAGATCAGGGTATTATTGGTTAACAATGGATGCAGACAGTTCTTCGTACGCCCGTATATGCCACAAGTGCCAGATTTAAGCAGACAAAGTGCATGTTCCTCCTAGCCCGCTCAACGTTATGTCATCTCCTTGGCCCTTTTCTATGTGGGGCATTGACATGATCGAGAAGATAGAGCCTACTGCTTCAAACGGTCATCGTTTCATCTTGGTTGCGATTGATTATTCACCAAATGGGTTGAAGCAACATCTTATGCCAATGTCACTCGTCAAGTGGTAGCCATATTTCTGAAAAGAGACATCATTTGCAGATACGTAGTGCCCGAGCGAATCATTACTGATAATGGTTCCAATTTGAACAACAAGATGATGGCAGAACTGTGCCGGGACTTCAAGATCTAACATCACAATTCTTCTCCTTACCGGCCAAAGATGAATGGTGCGGTAGAGGCAGCAAACAAGAATATTAAGAAGATTGTGCAGAAGATGGTTGTCACTTACAAAGATTGGCATGAGATGTTACCATTCGCACTGCATGGGTACCGAACGTCAGTCAGGACGTCAACTGGGGCAACTCCTTTTTTATTGGTGTATGGCATGGATGCAGTCTTGCCTGTTGAGGTAGAAATCCCTTCATTGCGTGTGGGTACGTGCCCGATATGATAAGTTGTGTCTAATTGAGGAAAAGAGATTAACGGCTATCTGTCATGGTCAAATTTATTAGAGGAGAATGAAGCGAACATTCGACCAACAAGTACGTACTCGGGAGTATCAAGTAGGCGAGCTTGTGCTCAAGAGGAAAATTCCTCCAAGTTCAGATCACAGGGGCAAGTGGACCCCAAACTACGAAGGCCCATTCATAGTGAAGAATGTTTTCTCAGGTGGGGCGCTGATGCTCACCACTATTGATGGAGAAGACTTCCAATCCCCTGTTAACTCGGACGCAATTAAAAAATACTTCGCATAAATAGAACCGCTGGACACAAAAAAAAGAGAATTAAGGTCCAGGCAAGAAAAGGGCATCCCGGCGATCTAAAAACAGAATAAAAAGCTCGGGCAAAAGTTAGGGAAATAAAGAAAAAATATGTACACCTGCTGAGTTGAAAAGCCACATCGGACAGCTCAGGCAAAAAAGGGTATCCCGGTGGATTGAAAACCCGAAAGAACAATCCACGCAAAATAAGGGAATAAGCGAACAATTGCGATCCGGGTAATCTGAACCAAGTTACCGTTTCATACAGTCTGACAATATCAGAAGGACATGAATCAATCCCTCATCTTCTTCAGAAAGAAAATGCAAGAACAAAAAGTCTTGAAGACATGCTGGTCATAGCAAGAAGGAAACTCATTGGAATGCCGCGTACATTGCCATTAGGATAGTTTCTTTTCTCAATTTAACGGTAGCTACCTCTTTCCAGGTAGTTGCTTCCTGATGTAAAACTTTTCCTATTCAGAGGCCATTCAATAAATGAATATTCAGTCATAAAGCCGTGTTGTGTCGTGTTTACTTATTTGCAAGAAAATGTCCCGATTTTTTGGCAAAAAGAGCATTGCATTTGAAACATGTTGATTCTTCTGGAGAAGAATCGACATGACAGGGAAATAGTTAAAATCTTTGAATGTCGGGTGACAATGGATGAACAGATCATGCCATGCACGTCCCCAGGGCACATGTGTGTATACTATTGTTGCAGGTTTTTGCATGGCGATATTGCACTTCCCCAAACAGAGAATGCTCCCCGAGTGAGCTATAGTAGTGAAATCCCTTGCAGAATTTCAAATCGAATCAAAGATGGTACACTCCCCAAGTGGTATTTCTTCACAAGAAAGATGTGTTTACCCCAGTAGAGTTCCGATGGAATATTCCCCAGCTGAGTTAGAGCGAGCTGAATCCTCAGCAGAGTTTTCAGGCCCAACCGAAGAGATTTGTGGTGGTCAGAAATCTTTCCCCAGCAAAGACAATTTGACTGGGTATTCCCCCCAATCGGGTCGGGAGGTCGTCTCTTCCTCAGAGTTCATGATTGGTATGCAACCATCATGAAATATCCCCAGCGATTAGCCAATTTATTTTTTGCCGATGTAACAGGGTATTGCAGACATCTGTCCACATTTTCTCATCCGCCAAGTGTTGCCAGGAGATCTTGATTGTTTCCCCAACGGAATTCCAGGGTTAATAGAACAGTTCTTCTCCAGCAAAGTCCCCATATGGAGTCAGCGATAAGGTTTCCCCAGCGAGCGACTGAATGCCTGATGTCCCCATAGAGTTAGAATTGTCAGAATTCTCTCCCCAGCAAGAGTTATTTAACCGAACAGTTTCTCCAGCGAGCAGTTCTTGTTTTCCCAGTAAAGTCCCCAGCTAGGGTCTGACCAAGCATCTTCCCCATTATAGTCTGAAGGTCTTCATTTCCCCGCAGAGTTCATAATTGAGATTCACTCCCGTCATTGGAGTATTCCCCAGAGAAACTGTCAGTCCATTTTGGCCATGTGATGACGCAAACCGTCATTCATCTCCCCAGTCAGAGTTAGGTATCGGCAAAGCCTTTGACCAGAATTCCCCTACAAAGTCAGGATTATATGTTGCCAATCAGGGTATTTCGAAGTGTGCTCGTCTGCATCTCCTGATACTCGTCTGTGTTGGGCATTTCGAAGTGTGCTCGTCTGCATCTCCTGACACTCATCTGTGACGGGTATTCGTTTTGTGCTCGACTGCATTTTTCAGCACTCGTCTGTGTTTTGGTATCTACTGGTTGCTCGTATGCATTCCCAGCACTCGTTTGTCTGTGAAAAATTATCCCTGGCAGGGTCGTGTTTCTTTCTAGGCTTTTAATTGCTCGTCTGCAATTCTCAGTGCCCGTCTGTCTTTATTGACTGGTCGTCAACAACTTTCAACACTCGTCTATGTTTGACATTTGTTTATTGCTCGTCTGCATTGCCCCAACACTCGTTCGTGTTTGCATTCTACTCGTTACTTGTATGCTTTCCTCAGCACTCGTCTGTGTTTGATATTTGACGGATGCTCGTCTTTTGGCTCGTCTGCACTCCCCAGCACTCGTCTGTGTTTGATATTTGCCGGAGGTCCGTCCATACTTCCCAGCACTCGCTCGGTCGTGAGTTTTATCCCCGGTAGAGTCGTTCTTATTACAGGGATGTCATTGCTCGTTTGCTTTCCCCAACAGTCACTTATGGTTGGTAAATACTGATGCTCGTCCGCACCATCCAGCACTCGTCTGTGTGTAATATCTATTTATTGCTCGTCTGCATTCCTCAACACTCGTCTGTGTGTAACCCCTGTTTGGTGCTTGATACTCGTCTGTGTTTGAAAATTTGGTTGGTTGCTCATATGCTTTCTTCGGCGCTTGTCTCTGTTAGTTATCTATTTGAAGCTCGTTGGATACTCGTCTGTATCGCCCCCACACTCATCTGTGTCAACTTATATTTGTATGAATGTTGTTTTGATATTTGCTCTGGTCCTTGTCTGTATCGCTACTCCAAGTGATCGTCTATGTTGGATTTATGGTATTCGTCTATATCAGTGGCTGATATTCGTCCATATCATCGCTTGAAATGCTCGTCTGTGTTTCTGAGATCATCGTCTGATATTCATCCGTATCATTGACTTATGGCACTCGTCTGTGTTCTCTTGATGATGGTCCAATACTCATCTGCGTTGAAGAGGTTTGAAGTCCCGACGGTGGGATTAAACGTCAAAATGTTTACTGGTCCTGGCGTAACAGGTTTATCCGAAGGAGGTTCGTATGTCTCAAGCACCGCTTATCTACGCAAGATTTGTGAAGAGGGTTCGTCAAATCCTAGTGTTGCACCTGGCGTAACAGGTCTGCTTGAAGAAGACTCTTCTGTATTAAACCATATGTCTATGGATAACATATGAAGAGGGTTCGTCTATCCTGATTATGCATGTCTATCCCGCAGACTTAAATGCATCACCGGTCCTGGCATAACAGGTTTATCCGAAAGAGGTTCGTCTATCTCAGGTCATATATTGCAAGATGAATAAGGGCTCGTATGTCCAGCACCTGGCGTAACAGGTTCATTTGAAGAGGGCTCGTATTTCCAGCACCTGGCGTAACAGGTTTGTTCGAGGAAGACTCGTCTGTCTAGGTTTTTCTATCCGAAGTAACAATTCAACTTGGAAGGAGCTCGTCTGCTTTTTCCCCACTTTAGTTGCCAACGCGTCATTTGGTTGGGTTTATTTACCATTGCTTGCATTCTCCAGCAGAGTGCAAATTTCAGGTCTTCTTGGTATTCAACCACAGTTCATCTTGAACGGTCGATAGTCGTGCTACCGTCCTTTTCAGATTAACAGTTGCTTGAATAGGGGCAGTTGTAACACCCCAAATTTGCTCTCTCCTGTTTAGCATCATCATCATATCATAATCATCATCAGCATCTCATATCCTTAGTATATTGCATAGAAAAATGAAGCACAACATTTGCATATTCCAGCATAAAGCGTGTGATCAATCATCAGGGAAACTCAAAGATCACGAGGCAGGTTACAAGGTTGACATTAGGGTCAAAGCCTAAAGAAAGGATTGAAGATCAAAATCAGATCAAAATGGTTGGCGTCGGGTGATTCTTGAGGTTTCCCACCAAAAGGAGGGAAATTCAAAATTCACTGGCGTTAACCGGTTAACAGATTGGTTAACCAGTTAACGGCCACAAATTTTGAATTTCCAGCAGCAGATTCAGCATGTGTGTTTTTTGTTCCAATTTCCATTTTTCTGATTTTATTCATTTTTGAATTAATTGGAAATTAAAAGGAAGGATCTAGAACACATGTCCAAGCCTAATCCCATTGGTACATCCTAATCACACTACCAAACCATAATTTTAGATCCCAAGCCTAATTTTTGGGCCCCAAACCTAAACCATATTTAATCATTTCTCTTCAAACCAAAGGGACCTCTCACTCATTTTTCACTCCCATTCTGAATTTTCACTCTTCTCACTCACAATTCTCTCACTTTTCTCTCCCAATTTTCAAAATCACTCAAAGTTCCTCTTCGAAAATCACACAACCTTGCCTTGAGGTGTGTAGATCTTGGAACTAGACCTCCATCCATAGCTTCCTTGCTTCTTTTTGCTGGTTTAATTCGTGATTCAGATCTGGTTTGGGATCTAGAAGTGCTTTTGGATCCAAAATTCTGCATCAAGATATAGTTCTTGCATTTATTTTGCACAGAGTGTGAAGCTTAGCACCGGATCTTCAAAGTCTTGCGCGAGATTTATCTTTTTCAACTCGATCAACAATTACCAAAGCATACCTCAGCTTTGTAGGTTGGTTAATTTCAAATCTAGCTCTGTTTTAGCTTATTTGCATGCTTGCGCTTTAGATCCTCCATATGCTTGCGTATTTGCTTGTGTTGCTTGATTTGATCGATTGATTGGTAACCGGATCCATGTATTAATGTTCATAAGCTTGATGATGCCATTTAATGTCAATTGATACATTAATTTCAAGTTCAAATGCTTGCTGGTCTGGTATAATATTGTTTGGAAAAGCTGGTTGTGAGCTGATATTTGCAGGATTTGTTGTTGTTTTAACAGCGTTAACTGGTTAACGAATTGGTTAACCGGTTAACGCACCTGAATTGTGCTATTTTTATGCAGGTTTTGGCATGGTTAACCGGTTAACGCTTTGGTTAACCGGTTAACACTGAAGCAGTAGGCCATTTTTGCCTTATTTTGGGCATGTTTGATCCCCATACTTGTTTTAAATGCCATGGATCATTATATGATCATTGAATATGATTGTTTGGGTATTTTCTTGCTGATTGATGTCTGCTTCCGTGTTCTCGACACGTAAATTCTTGTTTGTGCTATGTTTGGCATGATTGTTTGATATTGGTTGATATGAACTTTGAGCATGTCATTTCCATGATTCTATTGATGAACATGTGTTGGATTTTGCTAACACTTGCAGGGGCCCATGGTAAGAGAAGTGTGGATGTTCATCCACATTTCAATTCTTCATCCTTCTCTCTTTCTAAGTGCTTTCTCTTTGTGCTTTTGATGTGCCTTATGCCATCATGTGTTGCAACTCTCTTTTTCCCCTTTTAGGAGCATCTTATCTCCTTTAGAGGAGTAAGTTGCTTGCTAGCTCTTGCTTCCTCTTCTTCTTGCTCCTCTTTGGTTCTTCTTTTTCTTCATTAGGATAGTTGAAACCTCACTAACCTTAGGACCACACTTTTGCATGACAGCATTAGGTTTAGTCTTCCCCATTTTAGACTTTTTACCTTTTGCTCCTTTAGTTCTTTCTCTTCTCATCCCAAAACAAAACCTAAAAAAAACATTAATAAAAAGAAGTGACTTCTTGTGTAATAGCCTTATTCCATGGGGCATATGTATTCATTCCATCTTGGAATAGTGCATTTGTCTAGCATGATGCACAAGTCGGATCATGAAGTCATCTTCATCAAGAAAAACCCTAAAAAACACTTCTTCATCTTTAATCAATAAAACACCTAATAAATTCAACAAGTCAATGAAATTAGGCCATTGCCTTTGGAAACAAGTCTTGGATACGTTCTCCTTGCTTGGTGTGCTTGTTCTATTATTCCATCTTGGAATGTAGTGACAAGTACACATTCCATGGAAAAGAGCTTGAGTTCATTCTCTTGTGCCACACAATAAAAAGCTCAAAAAAACACAAACAAACAATAATCGTCTTTCCTTCGGGAATTCTTTTCTCATCTCCTTCACTCTGTCCGCGAACTTGAATCTTCTTGTCATTATGTAACACGGTTACGCACTCGTCTTTCGAGCCTGCAACACCTGAGCACTGACATAGGTATTTCAAACCTTAATTCACAAGCAATCTTTTCTACCCCTAGTTAGGGGAACTACGGCGTCTTTGATCCTCATGTCCAGTGTGGTACATAGCCAGCGGGGTAGGGCCCGTTCGAGCACAATCTTTATTTTCCCTACATTTTTTTTCTCTTTGTTTTCGTTTCTTATCTCATTCCAGTTCATTTTCTTTTGCAGCAGCTTTCAAACCCTCACCCTTTGAAACATTTTCTTTGCAAGTGTGGATCCCGTCGGGTACGGCGGACGATCTGGGGTGTTAATACCTTCCTAGATCGTAACCGACTCCCGATCTCAGATTCTTTGATTCGCGCGACCCGTGTCCTTGCTTTTCGTTTTCTTTCGGTTTGTGCAACAGTACCATTTCCGTCCTTTCGGGATAAAAATGCCTGGATGGAAACTCTATTCTTTCCGTGCCACTTTCGCGTTTGTACAAGGATGAAAATCCGGGGAGTGACAGTAACAAATACACATTCCATGGAAAAGAGCTTGAGTTCATTCTCTTGTGTCGCACCAATAAAAATGCTCTAAAAAACACAAACAAACAATAAGCGTCTTTCCTTCGGGATTTCTTTTCTTATCTCTTTCGCTCCGTACGCGAACTTGCTCCTACTTGTCATTTTGCAAGACGGTTACGCACTCGTCGTTCGAGCCTGCAACACCTGAGCATTGACATAGGTAGTTCAAGCCTTAAGACACAAGCAATCTTTTCTACCCCTAGTTAGGGGAACTACGACGACTCTAATCCTCATTGTCCAGACGAGGTACGTAGGCAGCGGGGTAGGACCCGTTCGAGCACAATCTTTATTTTCCCTACATTTTTCCTCTTTGTTTTCTTTTCAGTTCTTTCCTCATTCCGGTTCATTTTATTTTTCGCAACAACTTTCATTCCTTCACCCTTTGAAATAGTTTCTTTGCAAGAGTGGATCCCGTCGGGTACGGCAGACGATCTGGGGTGCTAATACCTTCCCAGGTCGTAACTGACTCCCGAGCTCAGTCTCTTTGGTTCGCAAGACCTTTGTCCTTCCTTTTCGTTTCTTCTGGTTTGTGCAGTATTACCATTCCCGTTTCTTCGGGATAAAAATGCCTGCCTGGCGACTCTACCTCTTTTCCGCGCCACTTTCGCGTTTGTACCAGGATGGAAATCCAGGGAGCGACACTATGGTAACCTCATCCTAAAAAAATACAAACAAAGTTCCCACCTTAGTTAGGCGAACTATGTCGACTCTGATCCTCATTATCCCGATGTGGTACGTATGTAGCGGGGTAGGGCCCCTTCGAGCACATTCTTTATTTTCCCTACATTTCCCCCTCTTTCTTTCCATTCTCTAATCCCTTTCTCAGTTCCCTTTCTCATTCCATTCCAGTTCCAACAGCAGTTTTATTCAGCAGCATTCTTATTTCTCACCCTTTGAAGCAAGCAAGCAAGCGTGGATTCCGTCGGGTACGGCGGACGGTCTGGGGTGCTAATACCTTCCCAGGTCGTAACCGACTCCTGTACCCAGATCTTTGGTTCGCAGGACCTTGTCCTTTCCTTCTTTCTCAGATTTGTGCAGCATTACCTTTCCCGTTACTTTGGGATAAAAATGCCTGGCTGGCGACTCTAACCTTTCCGCGCCACTTTCGCGTTTGTACTAGGATGAAAATCTTGGGAGTGACAGCTGGTGACTCTGCTGGGGACTGAACCCAGAATCTCTGGTTTCCCTTGTAGAGTCAATCCTAGCGCCTGTTTGGTTTTGTTTCTTTGGTTGTTTATCTGTTTGCAGCTGTGTGCTTTAGTTTAGCTTTACTGTTTTCATTTACAGTTTTACTTTTTAGCTTTACTTTACCGCAATTATTTACTACTTTCAGTATTTATTTTCCATGCATCATATATACTGGATTGTCTAGACTGTGCTGGTTTCCATTTTTTCTGTGGGGTGGGAGTAACTATGAGATAAGCCAAATACTCAGCTTGAGTGCACTATAGGATTAGCGTGGACACGTTGTACTCACATGGTTACATGATGAGTGACGACGTGTTCCACACCCAGTTTGCGGCTGTCTTGGAACTATCTTGTGTGGGGGTTCTTCCCCACTTCGGGATACAACATTGAGGGTTATGTGCAGCTGGGGACCAATCATTGAGAACCTTAGTGGAAACAACCCTCTCCAGTGATGACAGTGGCAGACCACATTTGTTTGCAAACCCACTTGCATCCGAGGGCCCACTGGGAACTCGCATAGGATGGCCTGGTTCTCTCATAGGAACCCAGTTAAGGAAAATTGTTCATATGACGATAGTATTGTACCCTTTAGGATGAATGTACTATTGTTTCTCGATTTAGTGCTTGAAGCTGAGCACTTATGAGGGATGCTTGTTTTCCCCGTACTCAGCTGAGACCTCCCTAGGTAGTATATAACGCCAAATTGATTCCCTAATTTGGTCATGAGCCATTTCTCGGAAACGGTGAACGTATTATTGCTATCCGGATTTTAGAGTCCGTGATGTTGACTCAGAGTAGCATACCCGTGAGATGGGAGGGGTTTACAGATTTGCAGGAACCCTGAAACTTCCAACATACCCGTTTTTCCAGCATTATTCAGTATTATGATCAGGTTCCACATGGTCCTTTGTTTTTGAGATTCGGGGCTTTGGTAGCACTGTTATTATGACTCATCAATAGCACATGACTATCTTTTCAGCACCAACATTGGACCAACGATATCCAGACCTTTGATCACATGCCAGTGCATTGCATAAAATCCTTTGCATGCTTGCATTACTAACACATGCTTACTCATTTGCAGGGTCGCATGTCGCATCCTCATGAACATATCATACGCATTTACTGCATGATTTGCATAATTTTCATTTTTACAGGTTATTCGGACTTCCTAACTTATTCAACTTTAGGAAATATAGCTGGTCAACGCATTCATCGGTATCCAACAAAAAGAAACCGAGTGAGAATGGCTGAACGAATGCAGACTGATCTCAATGAGCTCCGACAGAAGATGGATCAGTTCATGGAAATGACGACATTTCTCAGAATCAAGAGCGTTTCAGGTTGATGGTTGAGCAACCCCGTGTGAATGCTAATACTAGAACACCGACTGAGAATGTGGATCCTAACGCTACCCGTAACGGAGGGCCAAATCTAAATAGGATTGTGGACCGTAATGAAGACACACAAGAGGACCAGTTCACTCTACTGGATGTTGATATGGGTAATATGAATGAGGTCAACAATCGAAGGTATGAAGAGCTGGCAGAGAAGATTAAGGCCATAGAATGTCAGAATTCCCTAGGCATCGATGTAACTAGTCTTGGGTTAGTTCCAAGAGTCAGAATCCCTCCCAAGTTCAAGTTGCCATCATTTGACAAGTACAATGGCAGCATGTGCCCTAGAACTCATATTCATGCATACTTTGGAAGAATCTTGGCTCACACTGATGACGAGAAACTTTGGATGCATTTCTTCCAAGATAGTTTATCTGGAGCTTCATTGAGCTGGTACATGAAGCTGATCAGGGTCTATATCCGATGCTGGAAATATTTAGCTGAAGCTTTTCTCAAGTAGTATCAATACAATATTGATATGGCTCCAAACCGCACTCAGTTGTAGAACTTGTCTCGAGGACCTAAAGAAAGTTTTAAGCAGTATGCTCAGAGGTGGCGTGAGCTGGCCGCACAGGTTCAACCTCCATTGCTTGATCGGGAAATGGCAGACATGTTTATGGGAACTTGCAAGGTGCATACTTGGATCGTCTGGCCGCTTGCCCGTCCATCGGTTTTGCTAATATTGTCATCGCTGGAGAAAGGATAGAAAATTTCCTGAAATTAGGAAAGATCCAGGATGCAAGCAGTGCTGGTTCTTCTGGTGTGAAGAAACCTTTTGGCAATGGCCAAAGACGAAGAGAAGGCGAGACCAATGTTGTGCATAGGGGCCGAGACAGAGGTCGTTCGCAAGGTTACTACCAAATAGTTGCAATGATTATTACGCCACAGGTTCAACCACAACCTCAAGGTCAGCAATATCAGGCACAAAGACCAAATCAGGAAAGAACAAGAGCGAGAAACTGCAGACTTGATCCCATCCCATGCCCATATGCTGCATTGCTTCCAGAGCTGCTAACGTTGAACATGGTCGAGCTTCGTACCATGAGAGCTCCTTATCTGATAATCTACCTCCAAAATTTGATGCAAATGCCATATGCAAATTCCATTCGGGTGCCCAGGGGCATAATATTGAGAAATGTTGGGCTTTTCAGGATAAAGCACAAGACCTAATTGACTCCAAGGCGATCAATTTTGCTCCTCACCCAAATGTACTCCAAAATCCAGTGCCTAATCACAATGGATCCGGTGTCACGGTTGTTTTACCAGATGGTCCATGCTAAGCCGGAATCTTAAAAAAGCAAATAAAGCCATCAGTATTCAGATACTCTCAGCAATGACAACTTTTTGTTTGTTTTTCTTCAATGCATTTTCATCCCTATTGAGGGGAACTATGTCGCTATGATTCTTCATTGGTCATGGGTCAATGGAGATACGTAGGCAGAAGATCGTCAGGTCTTTCCGAGCAACCTTATAAGACAACTTTACTTTCCAGTTCACTCTTACCTTCAGATGTCTCGTGTCAGCGTCAGAATAACTAGAAGAAGAGGTATGATTCCCATTATTGGGTATACGGCAACACCTTGAAGATTACAAGTCCGTGAGAAAGCTATTGATCACTGAAAGTATCCAAGACTGACAGGTCCAGACAGAGTCAAGCCTCCTTAACAACGACAATATTCAGCTTCTTTACTTCATTTTCATTTGTAGTTCCTTTTATTTTCAAAACATTTGTATACATGTATGAAAGTTGTTTGCTTTTGAATGTTATCAATGATAAAACTCACATGTTTTTCTTGAAGTAATTCATTCGCATTTACTTATAATTCTATATATGTACATCACAATACCAATTGTCATGCTTAAAGTCTATGAGGGAGAATGACGAAGAAATAATGCAAGAATCTCTAATTGTGTGCTCTCGAATAAGACCCTGTTGATGATGTACAAGCTTTGTTTCAAATCCCTAACCACTAGAGATATAAGGGAGATAGACCCTCGCTAACCCCCTTGAGCCTTGAAGTAGGAGTTTCTTCTCGCATGAAAAACCCTCACATGTAACCCAGGGGCAGGGTAGATGTCAGCTAGTCGGACCAAGCGTTCAGGCTTTCATAAAATAGTGTATTTGAGGATCCATTACATTCCACTATGCTAATCAAGAGGTCTAAAGACCAAAAACCACAATGGTTATCCAAATCAAGAGGTCCAGAGATTGGAAGCCACAATGGTTATCCTTCACCGACCAAAGAATGAGGCAGTCACAACCCTCACAAAGCAATCAAGACAAATAGTGTCACACGATTTGTTCAAAAAAAGGAAAGAAATGAAAAGCCCGCTAAGTCGAAACTTGAAAACAATGGACTTAGGCAAAAGTTAGGGCATCCAGCTGGACTTTACAATCAAATATTCACAAGAATCAGTCCAGGAAAAAGTTAGGGATAAGTAAAATAACGCAAAAGTGAAAGACGAAAAGGATTACACAAGAAAGATCCTTAAGCAAGAACAAAGCCATGTGGCACAGACACGAAAGGCAAAGGGGTGATTGACTCCAAATAACAACCTGATTGGTGCTTAAACTGTTAGTAGCAATGGTTCCTCAACTATCACAAAACCCTTATGAAAGGTGAGCGCTTGCGAAAATTATCTGAACATAGGAATGGAGAACATCATGAAGAGGGGTGGGCACAAATAATTTCGAGCCTATATCCTTTGTTTCTACAAACCGTGAACCAGGGCACTATACAACCCTCAAAAGTCCTAACTGAAGCAGGGTTATTTTGAGAGCGTACTACCACGAGGCTGCGTTCCTGATTCCTATGAGTTGTGCTAAAATATACTTGTTGGTATTGCATGTACATACTTTCATATATTCAAAAACGAGGTTGTATCTTAACCAGTGATTTGCTCACCAAGGTTTGAGACCCCTTTTCAAAACTTCAAGATTAACATGTGTGTTGCATTAGAATTTCCGTTCTCAGAATAAACATTTTTCTACTTGCATACATTTGTTTGACATCATAAAAAGCTCACATGTGGAAATTCAGTCCAGAAGCATAGGCTTGCCAAGTTGAGAAGTCTAAAACTTCTGAAAGATAGCCACGTCGAGGTGCCCATTTCCGAGAAAACTCCATTGATTAAGGACTTTCCTAACCAGTCATGATAAGAAGCAGCCAACCTGGGGCAATCACTCGAGATTCAGATCTCTCCTAGAGCAATTAGTCAAAGACTCATACTGGGGCAAGGCACCCAATCGCATGAGGATTCATTCTTTCCCGAAGACAAATAATCGGAAGTTCAGAATAACTGGGCAATTATACTCCTGAAGAGTTTAAAGACACCAAGTCTTTTGTAAAATCCTCTTAAGGTAAAGCTCGAATCAAAGAAAATGATCCCTAGAACGAGACTACTTGAAATCTTTCCTCCTCATCAGGATGCGGTTCAGTTTTGTTATCCCAACAGACACATGGAAGTTATCCCCAGTAAAGTCGTCAAACTTTTCTTCAACAGGTTTCCTTGATCTTATTTCCCAGCAGATCTCAAACCAAATCTTTCTCTTCCCCAGCAGAGAAATATTCCCAGCAGATCTCAAACCAAATCCTTCTCTTCCCCAGCAGAGCAATATTCCCAGCAGATCTCAAACCAAATCCTTCTCTTCCCCAGCAGAGCAATAAGGATCATCCCTAGCAAGAGTCGTCTTCCCGTAGTGAAGCACTTCTAATAAGAATCCAGAAATTCCCAGAAGTTAGCTGAACGGTTCCCTTCCCCACAGAGGGTTGGAAAATTCAGGTAGACAAGAGAGTTCTCCTCACCAGAGCCTTGACAGGTCTTCCCCCGGCTAAGTTGAAAAGTTGTCGATTCCCCAGCGAAATCTATGGGGAGAGATTCAATCCCCAACAGTTGAGGCATCCCCTAGAAGGGTCTTCAAATCTAAAGTCCAATGTATTTTTGGAAAAGGTAATAAGTCGAGAGAGACTAGTCACACTCTTCTCCAACAGAAATATCGGCAATCATCTATATTCCCCTCAGAGTCAACAAGGATCTGTTATTTCCGCATCAGGAATTCCCTTTGTACCTATCCCCCAGTGTCATGGGGCATCATGTCATACAGTGAAACATATGCATGCTCAATCCAAGGTTTATATCCAAAGTCCACCCGCAGCGTGGAAACTTATCCAAAGTCCAACCGTAGATTGGCCAAAGTCCATCCTCTGGGTGGCAAATTCTTAAAGTCTAGCCGCAGACTGGCCAAAGTACATCCTCTGGGTGGGAAATTCTAAAGTCCCCCGTAGTGGGCCAAAGTCTCCCGTAGTGAGCAATCTTCCCCCGTAGTGTGGCGAATTTCAAAAGTCCCCCGTAGTGGACCAAAGTCTCCCGTGGTGAGCAATCTGCCCCCGTAGTGTGGCAAATTTCAAAAGTCCCCCTTAGTGTGGATAAACATTGAAGTCTCCCGTAGAGGGCCAAAGTCTCCTGTAGAGAACAATATGCCCCCGTACTGTGGAGAATTTCCAAAGTCTCCCGTAGTGAGCAAAAGTCTCCTGTAGTGAGCCAAAGTCTCCCGTATCGAGCAGCAGCCCCCGTAGTTGGCAAAACATTGAAGTCTCCCGTAGTGAGAAAAAGTCTCCTGTAGTGAGCCAAAGTCTCCCGTAGCGAGTAGCAGCCCCCGTTGTGTGGAAAAACATTGAAGTCTCCCGTAGTGAGCAGAAGTCTCCCATAGGTGAGCAATGTGCCCCCGTAGTGTGACGAATTTTCAAAGTCTCCCGTAGCTGAGCAATGTAGCCCTGTAGAATGGTAAGATTTCCAAAGTCTCCCGTAGCTGAGCAATGTATCCCCGTAGAGTGGCAAAGTATTGAAATCCCCCGTAGTATGGCAAAGCTTTCGGAAAACCACCCATTGTGTGGCATGTCATTAATAGCCCAGCAAAAGTCCACATGTAGCTTGGCAAATCAGCAATCTCCCAACGTTATTCTAAAACATTCACCAGTTCACTTTTCTTTACATCAAGATACTCCCCAAGCAGAGTTCAGATGGTTGGGTTCATTTCCCTTGTCTTCTTCCACCGAGTGCAAATTTTCTGGTTGTTTTTAGTATTCAATCCCTGCATACTTCAAACTTCTGAAAGCGACTGCTATCATCCATTCAAGTCTACAGTGATTGAATAGGGGCAGCTGTAACACCCCGAAATTTTCCCTCTTATTTATTATCAACCTCGAGCGATTTACGCTTCATTCCCGCATCATTTTGCATATCATTGCATCGCATTTGAAAAAAATAAATAAATAAACCATCATCCTTTGCATACACATGAGGTGTGTGGTTGATCGAGGCTTGCCAAACATTGGAGTTCAAGAGAAAAATTATATCCCAAAAATAATCCAAACCACTTCCAAGCTAACCAACCAAAAAAGGGAGATTTCACATTTCCCTCCATTTTCCTTCCATTTTCCTTCCACTTTCCTTCCACATTTCCTTCCACATTTCCTTTCATTCTTTCCCCTCTTATTTTTCCACTTCAATTCCACTCCTTTTCCCTTGGATGCTTCTACCATGTTCTACAACCTTCTAGAGTATTCCATGGAATATTCCGAGGAATATTCCAAGGAATATTCCCTCTCCAACCCTAACCCTAACTAACTACAAACCTAACTTCATTCCTAAACCTAATTCCATTCCCAAATTTAGCTCCAAGCCTAGCCTCTATATAATCATTAATCACTTCAATGCAAAAGGTTGCCAAGTTTTGTTCCCAATTTTTCACTTTCTCGCAATTTCTAGAATCACTTTTTCTCTCTCACTTTTTCCTCCATTTCCCTTTTCACCAAAGATTTTTGAAGAAGCTCTTCAAGTTTCACATTGAAACTTGAAGATCTTAAAGCTTAACCTCCAACCTCCATTGGATTGTGGATTGTAGAAGAAGAAGTTACTGATTTATGTGAAGATTTTGACTTATCGGAAGAGTAAGAAGGCTCAAGCATTAAGAACGCATTTATTTTGCGCATTCGCGAATTCTTCGGATTTCTCTTCGATCAAGCTCTGATTCTTGCAATATTTATCGAAGCACTTCTCCGCTTTGTAGGTTGGTAATCTAAAACCATGCTATCTATAATTTATTCTCTCCATCTCGCCATTTCGGCATTCTTTAAGTCCTTTTCGTATTGCTTATGTTTGATTACGTTTTTGTTACATTTTGCTTGCGATTTGTGGTTTTTAATTGATTAGAAGTTAGGTTGTAGCTTGTTATAGGTTCTAGCATGTGTTAATAAGCCCTAATTGAGTAGAAATTCATGTTAACATGATTAGATGTGTGTTAGGGATGTTTAGAAGTAAGTTTGTGGCCAAAACACTTATTTCAATGCAAATGTTCCCTTTCTGTTCAGTGTTAACCGGTTAATGCATTTGGTTAACCGCTTAACGCGTGCGTTTTGCCACAAATTAGTGTTGTCTGGGGTCCGTTAACGGGTTAACCAATTTGGTTAACCGGTTAACGCTGTTGGATTTTGGTTTTATAGCTTATTTGCTTGCTTTTTCTTGCCTCCTTGTGCCCCTAATGTTCATACATGTTTAGGTACTAATTTTAGGGAATTTTCAAGGTTGATTTTGACATCTCATTCCCCCATTTCGAGTCGTTTCGACGTGTTTCCGTTCATGTTTCATATTATACGTTTATGTTTTCATTTGTGTATAATTTGACTCATTGCATTTTATTGCTATGTCTATGCATCATTTGGCATGTAAATAATCATGTTGCATTATGTTTTTGCATCTTTTGCACAATTCGTTAACCATGTATGTATGTGCATTTGGTTGCATTTGGTTACATGTTTGATCATATCGTTCACATCAATTCAATTCTGAATTTTGAATTGAGCTTGGCATTCTTGTTGATCTATCATGTTGCATATTCATGATCAATGCTCATTATGTTCATATGCCATGTTCATGTGCCATATTTTGCATACTTGTTGCATAATCAATCATGTGGTGCATTCTTGCATAATCCTCCCGAAATAATTATGTCACTCATTTGTGTATGTTGATCTATGTTCAAATGAATATTCATGATGAATTGGTACATTTTTCATTATGTTTTTGCATTAAAAAATGAAAATAATCAAATCTGCATTTTACATTTCATTGCTGACTTTCATATAGGTTGTAAGCACCCCAAATTTGCCCTCACCCATTCACACCATGGCTTATGGTCATCTCATATGCATAAACACAATCATATCATCTCACATCTCATTTTTGATTCACTGGATAGTTTCTAAGGCATCTGCACCTAGGGTTTGTGATCTGAGCAACCTCAGGGCATCTTGAGCCACTCCAAAGGCCACCAATCAACTCAAAGGGGTCCATGGGTGTTCTTATATCATATTTCATCTCCTCAAAGTCAAAATTGCAGAGGAATCACAAGAACTAGGGTTTGAGTGGATGCAGGGCTAGTTTGAACTGCACAGTTGACTGAAAATTAGGGTTTTGGTTTCAGAGGCCATAACTCCAAATTTTTTGGTCATTCTTGTTTCCATTGATCTCTATATGGTATAGGGAGTATGCATATCAATTTTCATGAAGAAATTCCATGGGGAAGTCATCTGATCAAGGGTTGACTTTTCAGACAAGCCAGTGTAAAATCAGGGCATCTGAGGCCCCCAATGACCCAACCAATGGGTGATCTTCATCATTTTGAGTGTACATGATCTTTATTTGATCATGGAAGAAGGTTGAAGTTCATAGAAATCAAGAATTTAGGGTTTTTGCAAATGTTGACTTTTTGGGCATAGTTGACTTTTCAAGAATGCATCATTTTAGGTCATTTTTCAAGCCATGATTTTGGATCCAAAAATGCTTCAAATGGAAAAACTTTGGTCATGAAAGTTGTAGATCTCATCTTTCCCTTTTCAAAAAGTACAAGAACATGATCATATTCTTCTTGGATCAAAAGTTATGGCAATGCAAAGTTGGCTAAAATCATTAATTTTCAAGGCATGCTTCAAATGGAAATTTGGCAAGATCATGAACCAATGCATTTTGTAACTTCCAATTCATTTCAAATCATTACACAAACATTATATGAGCCCTAAAAATCAGAATGGGGCCAAGTTTCTACATGGTTTGGTTTGTGTAACAAGGATTTCTTTCATGTGAACCATAAAACACCAAGTTGCAAAACTCATGATCACATCTCACCAACTTGATACATTGGCTGCTGAACCAAGCTAGCCTCACATACACCTCATGCTGCGCAGCCCATGCCCATTGTACTTAGCTCTAGCTTAGCCCATGCCTTCTCTTACAAGAATTGGACTTTTTGCAAAAGGTGACTTACCAATCAATAAAGCACATGTCTTGTCAACTGACCAATGAGAGAGAGTTATGTGGACAATTTGCAAGCAAGACATAACACAAGGCAAGGCTGAAACATCCTCATTCATCACATACACAAAAACTCACCATCTTGCAACTTGCTTCGATTTCCTCTCCACAGCCACTAAACACTCAAGCCAACTTCACCAATCATCTCACCTTGCTCCATAGACCTCAAACCACCCAAAGCACAAGCCTGAAACAGCCAGAACATCCCACTGCCATTCTTCACCTTCATTTTGCAGTTTCATTCGAAACTCTCACCCTAGCTCACAAACAGCCAAACAAACCTTGCAGACCTTCTCCACATATCATTTGGACCTCAAACAACCATCCACAATGACCTGAAAGAGCCTGAAACACCATAGCCATTTCTGACTGAGCTTGAAGCAGGAGCTTTCGAAACTCACTATCCAGCCAACTTAAACTCCTTTTGAGTATTCAAACATCTTCTGGAGACCAAGTGGAGTAGTTTGCACTGAAGGAAGTGGCCAGAAAGTCCTTAAACTGAAAGCTTCGAATCTCAGGTAGCCTGAAATTTATTTTTCCAGAAATCATTTCTCTTGTTACAAACTTGTTCTATGTGATTCACTGATCATCCTGATGTCTTTGTTTTCGAAAATGGCTTTGAAATGAGCATTTAATTTCTCTCTGAAGCATGCGTGCCCTAGTTTTCTTTTTCTTCGATTCAGCTTATTTAGGAAATATAAATGTGTTTTAGGATAGGGGTTTGATTCGTGAGGATGTGAGGATCATTTACCAGGTCTTAGGTTTCATTTTTGATACGATTTGAGAGGTTTGGGAGGTTTTCAAGTGAGCTGCTCGCCGGAGAAGACGACCGGAAGTCTTCTCCGGCAGCCTGAGTTTGATTAGGGCTAATTGTCATTAATTAGGCAACTTTGAATCTGGTCCCTTGGATGGACTCTCCCGCGCGCGAATGAAAGGCTGAGATGAGCCATTAGAAACCTTAATCTTAATTATCCATTTAATTCCTGATTAATTAATTCATAATTTTAATTTAACCAAGTTTGAATCTGGACCACAAGATCACGCGCCAAGTCAATGGTCCCCTCCCCAGATTGCATCTCAGCCATCCTTTCCTTTGACTTTTGTTTTTATTTGATTTTTATTCATTTTTATTTCATTAAACTTGCATAATTATTTTAAAATAGTTAAAAATTCTTAAAAATTATGAAACTTTTTCTTTAAAGTTTTATTAATTTTCAAGACCCAAAAATATTTTTATTTTATTTTTTATCATTAAAAAAGTATTTTTAAATATTTAAAAGATTATTTTTAATTGATTAATGGGAATTAATTAATTAAAAATACTTTTAGGTATTTAAAAATTACACAAAAATTCATGAAATGTTCTAAGACATTTAGAAACATTGTCCAACCTTCAAACCAAATTTCTTTTTTGATCTTGATGCATTTTAAGAATTTTTCATTGAATTAAATCATTTTTTATGCATTATTTTGATCATAAGTTCAAAAAATCATTTCTGCCTATTGGAGAAGGTTGAGACATTGATTCTTCTTGCATTGTGTTATGTTTAGCATGTATTTTCAAAGATAAAATGGCCATGATTTGTTTCCTCATTTTCTAATTGTTTGGCATTTCTTTTGTTAAGAACACTAAAAAACCCTAATAACTTAGAAAATTCATATCTTGAGTTTGGTTAGGAGTTGGAACCTCCCCTTTGAACCTTGGTTTAGCATAGGATTAGGGTTTCTTTGAGTGCCATTTTCCATTTTTTATCTTAGGGTTTGCTTCTGTTTTGAGTTTTTGTTTGATGTTTGATCCATGAACCCTAATTTGGGCTTTCTCTTGCATCCTTCTTGTATTTCCTTGCATAACATGACTTGTCTTTGCATTTTGTGCATTCTTGTGATTCATTTGACATCTTAAGACATATAGAAAGCATCTTTGATCATTGCATTACATATTTGCCATGTCATTTGCCTTGTATGCTTCATAACATTTCATGCTTGTTCATGCTCCTTAGCTTGCATCATTTGCATCCATAATCTTGTATGAACATCCCCATGTCTTGCCTCATGTTTGCAGCACCTCATAACATCATTAACATCATGTGCATGCTTCTGGTTTGGTCTAGCATCATGCCATTCATCTCATCTTGCATTGTTTTGCATTTCTTTCTAACATTTCAGGTGGTAAGTAAACTTGAGAAGTGAATTTGCCTTCACTTCTCATAACTTTTCTTTTCATCTCTCTTGCATCCATTGCTGCATTCTTATATGTGTTTGAGATTGAGCTTGCTCATTCTTCTTCTTCCCACTTTCTTTCTTCAAGTGACTTGACTTCTTGAATGAAGCAAGTTGCTTTGCTTCTCTTGATCCTTTCATCTGCTTCCTGGTGGTTCCATTGAAGATTGTTCTTGCAAACCTCACAAACCTTAGGAACAACCAAGCATGAAAATGATTAGGGTTTTGATTAGTTCCCCTTAGTTTTATCTTTGTGTCTCTCTTGAGTCTTCTCTTCCCACCCCATAATCAGGGACTAAACCCTAAAGGCTTTAAGGCTTTGTGATTAAGCTTATGCCTGCATCCTTCTATTAGGATGGAGTGTATAACTTTAATCCTAAGTCTTGAACCCTTAATGTGTTTAAGTCTCTTAATCAATCCACTTAATAAGTATCAAGACATCACACTTGTAACTTGGGCCTTGCATTAGGGTTCTAATTCTTCCTTAAGTGGTTAAGAAGGACTAACCCTAGTGTTAATGGACAAGTCCCCCTCAAGTTGTCTTACAAACCATAAAATTCACTTCATCATCATACCATTAATCTAAAATCCATTTAATCAAAGGCTTGTTTTGTCATGGGTTTAATCCCTAATCATGGATTAAGTTGAGGAGCTTTCCTCAACTTAAACATTCTCATCTATCATCCTTCTTTTAGGATGGTGTAATGAGTCTGTTTAATCTTTGATTATGGCTTAACCTCATTACTCAACACTAAACAAAAACACCAAAAAACATCTAAATAATCACAAGTAGGTTAATGACCTTAATTCTACACCAAAGGTGATTAAGTGTGAGAATCCGACTTCACACTTAAGGTATTCTCATTACCCCTAATCAGAGGGAGGATGTGATGAGTTTACTAACCCATTGGTTTAGGCTTAAGCTCATTAACTTATGACAAACTTTCAAAAGCAATAAAAGACTGAAAACTCAAAAACAAACAATAATCGTCTCCTCCGGGATTCTTTTCTCATCTCATTCACTCACAACCGAGAACTTTCTTCTTCCGTCTAATGCAAGACAGTTTGCATTTGTGCCAGACAGATCATACACTTGAGCATAGGCAAGTAAGCAGTTCACAAGTCAATTCATCTTTCAGTCTCTTCGGGTCGAACTACGGTGTTCTGACTTCCTCATTACACGAGAGGATACGTAGGCATAACTTAACAGTTATCGAACAAAAGTCTCTGTATATTCCCTTTCCTTCCAGCTTCATTCTTTTAGCCTCATTATCATGAGCATTTCACCCCTTTCTCTCTTACACTGACACATCATTTATACACTTCACACTCACTTTACACTGACACCTGTACATCTTTTCCAGCTATTTTATACACAAAATGCACTGACACTACCCCTTTAAAGCACAAATCTTTTAAGCGTGGATCCCGTCGAGTACGGCGGACAATCTGGGTGCTAATACCTTCCCAGGTTGTAACCAACCCCCTTTCTCAGTCTCTCTGGTTCGCAACCGTCTTATCCGTATCTTTCTAGGTTTATGCAGCATTACCTTTCCTCCGGGATAAAAATGCCTAGCTGGCGACTCTATTCATCTCCAGTGAGTTCACGGCTGTGTGTTCTCATTGTTCTTTTCGCCGACCGTTCGCGCTTGTACCTGGATGCAAATCTTTGGGAGCGACAGCTTGGCGACTCTGCTGGGGACCCTTATACTGCAACCAGGGCTTCTGGTTCTTTTTGTGGGTTCCTCCTAGCGCTTGATTGATTTGTGTTTACTGGGGTGTTATGTGCTTGTTTGTGCTTGTATTTATTTCTGTTTATTGCTTTATGTACAGTTTGCTTTACTGCTTTCTTTACTGCATTTATATATCATATTGTCATTGCTGCTGGCTGGATCTGGTTTCTTGTTTTGGTGGGTGGGTGTTCCATTGAGAGTTAAGGTCCTATACCTGGGACCTGAGTGACACCTAGGCTAGAGTGGATCATATTCTTTCCCATTCCATTTCGGTCTGGTGCGGGAATATGAAACACGGTTCAGATATGGGTTTCTTCTTGAGAACTCTGTGTTGCAGATTTCCTGCAATGCTAGGGCTATCTGGGAAGCCTGCTAAGTCTGGATGACCTTTTAGTATTGACCTTCAGAAACTGAGGTGAATTAGAGGAGGAATTGTTATGGTTATTGTAAACACTGTACCTCCGGGTTAGAAGTGTTTACACTTCTCATAACTGATCCAAGTCTGAGGATCCTTGTTCTAGATCACCACCTGTGAGGGGGTTGGGCTGTTTACAGGTTTGCAGGTGCCTTGACCTCAGAATACCCTGTTACTTTGACTTTGTTAAGAATGCTCCATGTTGGATAGTTCTTGTGATTCTAAAACCCTGGACATGTGGCTCTTTATTTGAGTCCCCCACCCTGGTTACTGGATTTATAGACCTCCATCTGGAATTCTTGAACACATATGGATCTATACCAAGGCAGTTAATCAGATCCAGCTCAGTCACAAACCCTTGCATTTCATTTGCATACATATTCATTGCATCATATTAACATTTGCTTATTTGTGTTTCAGGGTATCCACCTTCATCTGGTTTTGGTTTTGACCCCATCTGCATCATTGACCTATTTCCACCAGCACTTGCTTCAGTTTGTCAGCCATATACTTCAGTGACTTGCACTAGCCATCCAGTGGCCCACTCCTCAGCATCTTCATCAGCACTCTACTCAGTCCTCAGCATCATGGCTCCAAAGAAAAGCAACATCACCTATCATTTCTCCCAACCAGACTTATCAGACATCAGGAGGATCCAGACCCTGATCACTCCAGATCACATGCCTTTGTTCAGGGAGCATTATGGGGATATACTTGGCTTGGTCATGGATCTGGACCCATCTCAGAGAAGCCTGATCCATACCTGTATTCAGTTCTATGACCCCCCATTGAGATGTTTCACCTTTCAAGACTTTCAGTTGGGTCCTCTTTTGGAAGAATACTCATCTTTGGTTGGTTTGCCTATCAAGAGGGAAATCCCTTTCAACCCTGAAATGGTCTTTCCCAGCGATGGAGAGATAGCAAAAGCTTTGCACCTGGAGCCTTTTTTGATTGAACAGCATATGACCTCTAAAGCTGGGATCCCTGGATTTCATCTGGACTTCTTAATTTCTCAAGCTAGTTTGAAGGCCTCCCTGGGGGAGTGGAAATCTGTCTGTGCTCTGTTGGCCTTAAGTGTGTATGGAATTGTGTTGTTTGCAGATGAGCCTCGATTCATTAGCAAGAATGCAATCCATTTGTTCATCCTGAAGAACCCAGTGCCAACTTTACTGGGTGATCTCTATTACTCAGTCCATCAGAGAAATGAGAAGCAGAGGGGAAGATTAGTGAGGATTTGTGCTCCATTATTCCATGCTTGGCTTCTCAGGCATCTACCCAGGACAGATGCATTTCTCAACCCTCATCAGCAAAGCAACTGGGCTAAGAGACTCACTGTTCTCACTTCAGCAGATATCAGATGGTGTACTCAGAGCACCAAGGGCAGAGATATAATCACAAGCTGTGGGCACTTTCCCAATGTGCCCTTAATAGGGGTCAAGGGAAGCATCAACTATAACCCTCTGCTGTTCAAGAGGCAATTGGGCTATGCACTGGTTCATACTCCTAGGGAACAAGACTTGGTTGAGACCCTCTACTGTGAGAACAAGGTTAGTTTGGCTGTTGTTAGACAGGCTGCCTGGGCCTGGGATCATGTTCAAACCAAGGGAATCACCATTTTGGGGAAGTGCAATAATGTGGCATCAGTCCAATATTATGAGTGGTCCCATGCTAGGGCCCAATTCTCTGGAATGCCCTTCACCATAGAAGACATGCCTGAGTCATCTTCAGCACCACCCCCTGCCACTATCAGTTTGGAAGAGTTTGAGAGTTTGAAGGAAAGAAATGAGAAGTTAACCCAGGCTTTGCAGAAGACCCTCCGGGAGAGGAGTGAAGGTGTAAGGGAGATTGAGAGATTGGAGAAGTTAAGAGTGGAACACTTGGCTAAAATTGAGAAGTCTGGAGATTATATCAACAAGTCCAAAGCTGGTGAACAGATTCTGAAGAATGCTTGTAAAGAAGCCCAGTTTCAGAGAGCAAGAACAGACTTGTATTTGAAAGAGAGTCAGGCCAGGTGGGTCCGGATCACTGAGGCCCGTACTCTAGAAGACAAGAGAGCTCAAGACAAAATGGAGCAGATGGAAAAAGCCCTGGCAGCAGCCCAGAAGGAAATATCAGAGCTAGAAATCAGAGCTGGAGTGAAGAGGTCTAAGGACCAAAGTCAGAATAAGAAATTGACTGCAGCTGTTGCAACAAGAAACCTTCTCATCAGAGGTCTCACGGAACGTCCGGCTGATCCTGTGACCGAAGCACTTCTCAAGGAAGTTCGTGAGGATGAGTTTGGCCTTGGAGTTTGATCATTTGCTTGTTGTTGTTCCTTTTCCATGTACTTTTGCTTTTTGTGATGTATTTTGGCCCCTTTGAGGGTTTGTGTTGTAAAATGAACAAGTTGTATTATTTCACCCTTTGTAATATATTTGTGTTGGTTTCTATCTGGGTTCACTTCAAAAGCAATTTCAACAGCAGCATCTTCGAGGGTCTGGAAGGGTCAAAACTGAAGGCCAAACCGGATACCTTGAGAACAAATAAGCATAACTGCATTGCATGCTAACCCCTTTTGTTTGTTTTGTAGGTTTTTTGTTTTGTTGTTGCTAACCTCTGTTGTGATATTCAGGAATTATTGCTCGCCGCCGGGTATTTCCCCTCAACAGGCCACACAGGTACCCAACTAGAAACAACCTTCCGGGAATTCAGATGGATCAGATGCAACAAGACCTTACAGAGGTCAGAAATCAGATGGCAAACGAAAGGTTAGAGATGAGAACGCAGATGACGCAGTTCATGGAAGTTATGAACAACATGGCCCAGAGCCAGGAGAGACTGAGGGCCATGGTGGAGAGGCAAAATCAAGAGGAGCCTCATGTAGGAACTGCAGGCACCAGTAATAATGAAAGGGTGCAACCCCATGTTAATCCCCCTGTGTTTGGCCCACATTTGCATCCTGAGATCAACATTCCTGCAAACGTTCAAGGCACGGCCACTGCAGCCAGAGTACTCCAGGAAGACCCTCAAGAAGACCAGTTTACTGTAATGGGTGCTGGAGAGGAAACTTATGATAGACGATTGGAGGAAATAGCTGAAAAGTTGAGATCACTGGAGTCTCAAAATTCTTTGGGTTTCGACGTCATGGACATGGGTTTGGTAGACGGGGTCAGGATCCCCCATAAGTTCAAACCTCCTTGTTTCGAAAAGTATAATGGGACTTCATGCCCCCGGACTCATCTACAATCATTTCTGGGAAGGCTGAAGGCCTATACAATGGATGAGAAACTTTGGATGTTCTACTTCGAAGATAGCTTGACTGGAGCTTCTAGGGAATGGTATTCCCATCTGACAAGAGCAACTGTGAGATGCTGGAAGGACCTGGCAGAGGCCTTCATCAGACAATATCAATACAATTTAGACATGGCACCCAACAGGACCCTCCTAATGGGAATGTCACAGTCTTCGAGGGAGAGTTTCCGAGAGTATGCCCAAAGGTGGAGGCAACTGGCTGCTGCTGTTCAACCACCTATGTCTGAACGGGAAATGGCAGACATGTTTATGAACACTCTCCAGGGAACGTATATTGACAGGTTGGCTGCTTTCTCTTCCACTAGCTTCGCAGATGTTGTCATAGCTGGGGAAAGAATTGAAAGCCTGTTGAAAATGGGTAAGATCTCTGATAACGGTGCAAGCTCGTCCAGCAGTACAAGAAAGCCTTTTGCAGGCCCGAGAAGAGCTGGCGAGACCAATGCCATTCACACCAACAGGGGTAGGCCCCAATATGTTCCAAGGACAATAGCAGCAGTCACTATCCCTGCTCCAGCTCATCCTCAGCCAGTCTATCAACCTCCTCAACAAAACTTCCAACAACAACCTCAGTATCAGCAGAATCAGTATCCTCCAAGGAACTACAACAACAACAACTCCAACAATAACAATCAACAGAGGCCATTCCAACAGAGGCCATCCCAAGCTAACAGAGTGATCGACCCGATCCCAATGCCGTATGCTGCCTTGCTGCCACAACTTCTGAAACTCAACCTAGTTGAGCTAAGAACGTTGGCACCTCCGGATCCCAACAGTCTACCAAGGAACTATGACTCCAATGCTAGGTGTGCTTTTCATTCCAACGCACCTGGTCACAGTACAGAAAAATGCAGAGCTCTGCATATGAAGGTACAAGACTTGGTAGATTCCAAGGCTCTGAATTTTGCACCTCCTCCCAATGTCAATAAAAACCCTATGCCAAACAATGGTGGTCCCCGAATTAATGCTATTGAAGAAGACCAACCGTCTTATTTAATAACTAGTGTGGATCAGATCAGGACACCATTGGTGGAAATCAAGGCTCAACTCCGCGAAAACCAAATATTTCCGGGGTGTGAACTAGGGTGTCCCTATTGCAATATTTCATGGAATGGGTGTGAAGACCTGAGGAATGGCATTGACAGCCTTATTCAGAGTGGCTTGCTACAGATCACTACGTCATTTCCGACAAATCCAGCAACTTCATCAACAACAGTTTCAGACCCTCCTACAACTGCAGCAACTATTGTTCCCGACAATTCATCAGCACCATCAACAAGTACTCCACCCGTCCTTCCAAATGGTCAGTTTTCAACAGTTTCTCCTGCTACAACTTCAGCTTCATTCCATTTCGAATCTCCATCAACAACAACAACAGTCCTTCCAACAGAACCTCCTACAACACCAGCAATCAATCATGAAGATGTCTCCACTGTTACCATATTCTACGATCCTGAAAATAATTCCGCCTACCATTCAGAAGGTGCTGCTCCCATCAGAGCACCAGTTACAATCTTTTATGATCCACAAACAATTACATTACCTTCAGCAGCAGCAATCAGTCCAGTCACTGTCACGGTGCCTGGACCAGTACCATATGAAAGCAATAGGGCCATCCCTTGGCACTATGGCTCTGACGTGTACTGTGAAGGAAAAAGAATCACTCTTGAAACATCGGCACCTGCACCACAAGTAGATAATGTGGGGGGAGGCGGAGGCTTCACTCGAAGCGGACGTCTCTTTGCTCCACCAATGCAAAGACCTACTGTCGAAGCAGAAGCTGCTGCCAAGGCAAAAGGAAAAGGCCCGGTGCAGGAAGATCCAGCTGCCAAAGAAGCCCTGAAGACTCCATTCGATCAGGAAGTTGATGAGTTTATGCGGATCATCAAGAAGAGTGATTATAAAGTTGTGGATCAGCTTCACCAGACGCCATCCAAAATCTCCATCCTCTCACTGCTTATGTGCTCCGAAGCCCATCGGAATGCATTACTTAAAGTCCTGCACGCAGCTTACGTGCCTGAGGAGATTACTGTCAACCAATTGGAAACCGTGGTTGGAAATGTTACTGCTAGCAATGGGCTAGGGTTTACCAATGCTGACCTGACAGTGGATGGCCGCAACCACAACAAAGCCTTGCACATAACCATGGAATGCAAAGGAGCTGTCCTTTCTCATGTGCTGGTGGACACAGGTTCTTCCCTGAATGTCTTACCAAAGAAGGCTCTGGTGAAGTTAGAATATGATGGATTGGCTTTGAGACCCAGCAACCTGGTGGTAAGAGCCTTTGATGGTTCGAAGAGATCGGTTCTGGGAGAGATTGAGCTGCCTGTGACAATTGGCCCACAGACCTTTAAAACTATCTTTTATGTGATGGACATTCAGCCCGCCTACAGCTGTTTGTTGGGTAGACCCTGGATTCACGCCGCCGGCGCAATAACGTCTACCCTTCACCAAAAGTTAAAATATGAGTGGGAAGGTCAAGTTGTCACAATCTGTGGGGAAGAGGATATTTTCGTTAGCCATCTGGCTACCTACAAATACATTGAGATGGATGGAGAGATCCATGAGACAATGAGCCAAGGTTTTGAAGCCTTGAATGTCAATGAAGCATCTGCTGTGTCGGGGATCTCCATGTCGTCTTACCAACAAGCCCGGAAGGTTGTTGAGGAAGGAACTGCCTTAGGCTGGGGCAAGGTCTTAGCTGTGGAGGAGAAGAAGGACAAGTTTGGGTTGGGTTACAAACCAACTCAACATCAAGCAAAGGCTACTGCAGAGCCAGGTTTTGTCAGTGGGGGAATGCTTACCCCCGATGCTATCAACTGCCTGGAAGACGAGCTGGAAGAGGAGCGCAATCTGGAGAATTGGATTCGTCCAAAGATCCCGGGGAGCAGTGTCTCGAACTGGTCTTCCCAGGAAATTATAAGAGTTACTCATGCAGAGTAATTATTATTTCCTGTATTTTTATAGCATGCATCAAAGTCTTGCATCTTGCCCAAGATGACAAGACTCATTTTGTAATCAGGGCCATCTGTACTTTTGTGCAAACAAGATTAAATCAATGAAATATCAGACATCTTTTTGCAAACAAGTCTTTTTCTTTTCTGCTCACTGTTTTTCCATTTTTCTTTTTGTACAAAAATAAATGGCGGTGTTTTCAAAATGATAACTTCATTTCACTTTTTTCTAAAGCAAGATTAAAATCAATCACTAAAATGAACAAACTTAACCCTTGCAGAGAGTGCCCTCCAGACTGCACCGACAACAGCACGGCTATGACATCGTATGACTTTGACAATCCAATCAATCAAGCTGATGAAGGGGTTGATGAAGAGTATGAGCTTCCTGAAGAGCTAGCCAGGTTGTTGAGACAAGAGGAAAAGGTCATTACCCCTCACCAGGAGGAGGTTGAAGTGATTAATCTTGGTACAGACGAAGACGTGAAAGAAGTCAAAATCGGGGCCTGCCTGCAAGACCCAGTGAAGAGACAACTGATAGATCTGCTTCAAGAGTATGTGGATGTGTTCGCTTGGTCGTATCAAGACATGCCAGGGTTGGATACCGACATTGTTGTGCACAAGCTGCCTTTGAGAGAAGAATGCCCTCCAGTCAAACAGAAGCTACGCCGTACTCGTCTAGACATGGCTATGAAAATCAAGGAAGAGGTACAAAAGCAATGGGACGCCGGGTTCCTTGCTGTAACTAGCTACCCGCCGTGGGTTGCTAATATAGTACCTGTGCCTAAGAAAGATGGCAAAGTAAGAATGTGTGTTGATTACCGGGATCTGAACAGAGCCAGCCCGAAGGATGACTTCCCATTACCTCACATTGATGTATTGGTGGATAGCACGGCTCAGTTCTCGGTATTCTCCTTCATGGATGGATTTTCAGGGTATAATCAGATCAAGATGTCACCTGAAGACATGGAGAAGACAACATTCATTACACCTTGGGGCACGTTTTGTTACAAAGTGATGCCATTCGGGTTGAAGAATGCTGGTGCAACCTATCAGTGGGCTATGGTGACATTGTTCCACGATATGATCCACAAGGAAATAGAATGTTATGTGGATGATATGATCGCCAAGTCCCTTACAGAGGAAGATCACCTGGTGAATCTGCTCAAGTTATTCAAGCGACTGAGGAAGTACCAACTGAAGTTGAACCCCAACAAATGCACATTCGGGGTGCGATCCGGTAAGCTGCTGGGCTTTATTGTAAGCGAGAAAGGGATTGAGGTTGACCCTGATAAAGTCAAGGCTATTCAAGAAATGCCTGCACCGAAAACAGAGAAAGAAGTTCGAGGGTTCTTAGGTCGATTGAACTACATCTCGCAGTTCATATCTCACCTTACAGCGACCTGTGAACCTTTGTTCAAATTGTTAAGAAAGGAACAAACGGTCAGGTGGAACGAAGATTGCCAGAAGGCTTTTGACAAGATCAAGGAATATTTACAAGAACCTCCAATCCTCATGCCGCCAGTTGAAGGAAGACCTCTGATTATGTACCTGACAGTATTAGAAGAGTCAATGGGGTGTGTGCTGGGCCAACATGACGAGTCTGGTCGAAAAGAGTATGCAATATACTACCTAAGCAAAAAGTTTACCGACTGTGAACAACGTTATTCACTGCTCGAGAAAACTTGCTGTGCTTTAGCGTGGGCTGCTCGCCGACTAAGACAGTATATGTTGACCCACACTACTTTGTTGATCTCAAAAATGGATCCAGTTAAGTACATTTTCGAGAAGCCAGCTCTTACCGGACGGGTTGCAAGATGGCAGATGATTCTCATGGAATACGACATACAGTACACATCTCAGAAAGCCATCAAGGGCAGTGTACTATCTGAATATCTGGCTGAGCAACCTATTGAGGACTACCAGCCTATGAGATTTGACTTCCCTGATGAAGACATCATATTCATAAAATCAAAAGATCACGAAGAGCCTATTCACACTGAAGGGCCTGACCCGGAGGAAGAATGGACTATGATGTTTGACGGGGCTGTTAACATGAATGGCCGTGGTGTTGGTGCAGTACTCATTACACCTAAAGGAGTTCACATGCCTTTCTCGGCAAAACTCACTTTCAACTGCACTAACAACGAAGCTGAATACGAAGCTTGCATTATGGGTCTTGAGGAAGCCATTGACCTCAGGATCAAGACATTGACCGTATTCGGAGATTCAGCTTTGGTAGTCAATCAAACCAACGGAAAATGGTACACCCACCAAGATCATCTGATACCTTACAGGGATTATACAAGAAGGTTACTGACTTTCTTTACAATAGTCAAGCTTGAGTATATCCCTCGGGACGAGAATCAGTTTGCAGATGCTCTGGCTACCATTTCATCCATGATCAAAGTTCAAGCTGCTAACTTTGTACCTCAGATTTCAGTGTCAAGACTCGAGAGACCAGCGTATGTGTTTGCAGCGGATATTGTAAAAGATGATAAGCCTTGGTTCCATGACATTAAGTGCTTCTTGGAGGATCAAACATACCCACCTGGGGCATCTTCCAATGATAAGAAGACTTTGAGAAGGCTTGCTGGTAGTTTCTTTCTGAACACTGACGGGTCTTTATACAAGAGGAACTTTGACATGGTACTCCTCAGATGTGTTGACAAGGCAGAAGCAGATTTGTTGATGCACGAAGTGCACGAAGGATCCTTTGGCACCCATGCAGGAGGGCATGCCATGGCTAAGAAATTGTTGAGGTCAGGCTATTACTGGATCACAATGGATGCAGACTGTTGTGCTTATGCCAGAAAGTGCCACAAATGCCAGATCTATGCAGATAAGGTGCATGTGCCTCCCAATCCTTTGAACATAATGTCTTCACCATGGCCCTTTGCCATGTGGGGCATTGATATGATTGGTAAGATTGAGCCAACTGCTTCGAATGGCCACAGATTCATCCTGGTCGCCATTGACTATTTCACCAAGTGGGTTGAAGCAGCCTCATATGCAAATGTTACAAGACAAGTGGTAGCCCGATTTCTGAAGAGAGATATCTTCTGTCGGTACGGAGTGCCCGAGCGAATCATTACTGATAATGGTTCCAACCTAAACAACAAAATGATGGCAGAGCTGTGCCGGGACTTCAAGATCCAACATCACAATTCTTCTCCTTACAGGCCAAAGATGAATGGTGCTGTTGAGGCGGCAAATAAGAATATCAAGAAGATTGTGCAAAAGATGGTAGTCACATACAAAGACTGGCATGAAATGCTACCGTTCGCCTTGCATGGGTACCGCACGTCAATCAGAATATCCACTGGGGAAACACCGTATCAGCTTGTGTATGGTATGGAAGCAGTCCTACCTGTTGAAGTTGAATTACCCTCTCTACGGGTACTAATGGATGTTAAACTGAGTGAAGCAGATTGGGTTCGGGCCCGATACGAACAACTGAGTCTGATCGAAGAGAAAAGATTGGCTGCAATCTGTCATGGACAGCTATATCAGAAGAGAATGAAGAAAGCCTTCGATCAGAAAGTCAGGCACCGAGAGTACCAAGTAGGGGATCTTGTGCTGAAGAGAATCCTCCCTCCTCATACAGACCACAGGGGCAAATGGACTCCAAACTATGAAGGACCATTCGTGGTAAAGAAAGTTTTCTCTGGTGGAGCACTGATGCTCAGCACCATGGATGGTGAAGATTTCCCGTCCCCTGTGAATTCAGATGCAGTTAAAAAATACTTCGCATAAAATGACCCGCTGGACATAAAAACAGAATGTAAGTCCAGGCAAAAATAGGGCATCCCGGCGAGTTAAAAACAGAATAAAAGACTCGGGCAAAAGTAAGGGAAAATGAATAAAAATGTACACCCGCTGAGTTGAAAAGCCGCATTGGACAACTCAGGCAAAAATGGGTATCCTGATGGATTGAAAACCCGAAAGGGCGATCCATGCAAAATAAGGGAATAAGCGAACAACTGCATTCTAAATTCGTCTGTATTATCTACAACTTGGTGAGCTACAAAGGATCAAGCTTCAATCAGAATCAACTCTCTCCAGAAAGCAAGACGAGAAGAACGTCATTGTCATACGAGTCATAGCAGAAGGAGGAAGCTCCTCGAAAGCGTCGTCAGCATCGCCAGCATTTTGTTTCTCAATTTGTAACAGTCTCTTCATTTCAGGAGATATGTTTCTTTGACTGTATCTTGCCAATTCATGGCACATGAATTAATAAAATCAGGTTTTCGGTCATGTTTCGTTTTTACATTTATGTTTTGCAAAGAGTTGTCTGATATCTCTAAAAATACAATTGCATAAGTACAGATGCCTTTCTCTAAAAATAAAAACACATGCTAGCAGGGGATATACTTACTCTTGAGAGTGCTTGACTCCTATGACGGAATCCAGTAGAGGATACCTCGGGACCTTTTGTGCGTTTCCTTATCTTTGCAGGACTGCAGGTATCCAGAATGCAACCTGGGGCATGCAGGTTACATCTCAGCAAGTTGGCAAATCATTATCAACTCGGTCTATCTTCCACGTGGCACTGGAGAGTGCCCACCTCCCCAGCAAAGGTGCCAAATCAACAAACAGGCTTAACACTCAGGATGTTTTCTCCCCGGCCGAGTTGCCTCTCATTACTCTCCCCAGCTGAGTTATCAACAGCATTCCCCAGCTGTAGTGCCAACCTTTCTTCCTCAGCAGAATGCAGAAGTCAGGGAATCATCTCCCCCACAGAATCCCCAGCCTCTATTCAGAAGAGCAACGCACGGAGAAGTCACAACAGAGTACGGAAAGCTTCTACAAACCCCAGCTGGGTCCCGTATTATAAGGATATGTCAATTAGTGACCTATATCCCCAAGCAAATGCATCATTAGATCTACCAATGATCTCATCCCCAGCTGGGATGTTCACTTCAAGCAGATCAACCAGAGATCTTCGCGACAACGGGATCCGAATCCCGGATCAGTGCCCCCTTTGCATAATCATAGCATTCACATCATACTATCCCCTCAGAGCGTAGCATTCCGTCTAATACGGAGCATTACGGCAAAAATCAAACGCATAGCATAATCATAAGCCATGTTCTGAATTAACATTTGTGAATAATAAACCGTTCATCATCATGATACAGAAAAATCCCCACCAGAGTCCCCGGCAAAAGCAGTTGCCTCACAATCACAAACACCAGTATATACTCCTTTTGGCACCCGTCCGTGTCATCTTTCCCCAGTAAAGTCGCCTGAACACTCTTTACAAACAAATCACCCATATCACAGATACGTCCTGACACCCGTCCGTGTCATACCCCAGCAGAAAGCCAAAGACATCCTCTTTGCACTCACATATACTTATATACATTTTATTGACACCCGTCCGTGTCATATCCCCAGCACAGTCGCTTACACCTTTCATCACCCATACATTTGTTAATATTATACTTTTCCCTCTTGACACTCGTCCGTGTCACTCTCCCCAGCAGTTAACACTCATCTATACAATACAATGCTCATTACTCATGGTACACCTATACAGATACTCGTCCGTATCTTGTATACATCATCACTATCCCCACAGATTCGACGGTAGTCTTTGTTCTTTGTTAACCAGTCGGTTCTCGTCCGTACCATCATCTCAGAACATTGCGTCTAATGTTTGTTTCTACGAGATACTCGTCCGTATCATAGTCTTAAGGGTGCTCGTCCGCGTCTTTAATCCGTACACCGTGTCAAACACTTATGTCTTCTTGGATATAGATACTCGTCCGTATCTACTTTTCCCCAGAAGAGTCCTTTCAGATGCAACACTCGTCCGTGTTCTTTGTTAACCAGTTGATACTCGTCCGTATCATCATCTCTGAACATGTGTCAGTTTGTTTCTACGTGATACTCGTCCGTATCATAGTCTTAAGGATGCTCGTCCGCATCTTTAATCTATACACAATACCAAACACTTATACCTTTTGTTTCTTGGATGTAAATGCTCGTCCGTGTTTACTATATCCCCAGTAGATCACCAACAAATTTTCTTTTTATCTAACACTCGTCCTGTGTTATGATACCTTTGAGAGCAGCCGTACCCTGCTAAGTGGTCGTCCTCCACTTCTTGATGGTCGTCCTCCATCATGCTCATCCGATGGCCGTCCCCATCGTTGATTTTAGCAGCCGTCCCCTGCTAGGTGGTCGTCCTCCACCTCTTGATGATCGTTTTCATCAACTTTATCCAATGGCCGTCCCCATTGTTGATTTTGGTTATCTGACATTCGTCCTATGTCATGAGAAACCTCGAGAGCAGCCGTCCCCTGCTGAGTGGTCGTCCTCCACTTCTTGATGGTCGTCCTCCAATCATCCACTCACCATCTTGCAACTTGCTTCGATTTCCTCTCCACAGCCACTAAACACTCAAGCCAACTTCACCAATCATCTCACCTTGCTCCATAGACCTCAAACCACCCAAAGCACAAGCCTGAAACAGCCAGAACATCCCACTGCCATTCTTCACCTTCATTTTGCAGTTTCATTCGAAACTCTCACCCTAGCTCACAAACAGCCAAACAAACCTTGCAGACCTTCTCCACATATCATTTGGACCTCAAACAACCATCCACAATGACCTGAAAGAGCCTGAAACACCATAGCCATTTCTGACTGAGCTTGAAGCAGGAGCTTTCGAAACTCACTATCCAGCCAACTTAAACTCCTTTTGAGTATTCAAACATCTTCTGGAGACCAAGTGGAGTAGTTTGCACTGAAGGAAGTGGCCAGAAAGTCCTTAAACTGAAAGCTTCGAATCTCAGGTAGCCTGAAATTTATTTTTCCAGAAATCATTTCTCTTGTTACAAACTTGTTCTATGTGATTCACTGATCATCCTGATGTCTTTGTTTTCGAAAATGGCTTTGAAATGAGCATTTAATTTCTCTCTGAAGCATGCGTGCCCTAGTTTTCTTTTTCTTCGATTCAGCTTATTTAGGAAATATAAATGTGTTTTAGGATAGGGGTTTGATTCGTGAGGATGTGAGGATCATTTACCAGGTCTTAGGTTTCATTTTTGATACGATTTGAGAGGTTTGGGAGGTTTTCAAGTGAGCTGCTCGCCGGAGAAGACGACCGGATGTCTTCTCCGGCAGCCTGAGTTTGATTAGGGCTAATTGTCATTAATTAGGCAACTTTGAATCTGGTCCCTTGGATGGACTCTCCCGCGCGCGAATGAAAGGCTTAGATGAGCCATTAGAAACCCTAATCTTAATTATCCATTTAATTCCTGATTAATTAATTCATAATTTTAATTTAACCAAGTTTGAATCTGGACCACAAGATCACGCGCCAAGTCAATGGTCCCCTCCCCAGATTGCATCTCAGCCATCCTTTCCTTTGACTTTTGTTTTGATTTGATTTTTATTCATTTTTATTTCATTAAACTTGCATAATTATTTTAAAATAGTTAAAAATTCTTAAAAATTATGAAACTTTTTCTTTAAAGTTTTATTAATTTTCAAGACCCAAAAATATTTTTATTTTATTTTTTATCATTAAAAAAGTATTTTTAAATATTTAAAAGATTATTTTTAATTGATTAATGGGAATTAATTAATTAAAAATACTTTTAGGTATTTAAAAATTACACAAAAATTCATGAAATGTTCTAAGACATTTAGAAACATTGTCCAACCTTCAAACCAAATTTCTTTTTTGATCTTGATGCATTTTAAGAATTTTTCATTGAATTAAATCATTTTTTATGCATTATTTTGATCATAAGTTCAAAAAATCATTTCTGCCTATTGGAGAAGGTTGAGACATTGATTCTTCTTGCATTGTGTTATGTTTAGCATGTATTTTCAAAGATAAAATGGCCATGATTTGTTTCCTCATTTTCTAATTGTTTGGCATTTCTTTTGTTAAGAACACTAAAAAACCCTAATAACTTAGAAAATTCATATCTTGAGTTTGGTTAGGAGTTGGAACCTCCCCTTTGAACCTTGGTTTAGCATAGGATTAGGGTTTCTTTGAGTGCCATTTTCCATTTTTTATCTTAGGGTTTGCTTCTGTTTTGAGTTTTTGTTTGATGTTTGATCCATGAACCCTAATTTGGGCTTTCTCTTGCATCCTTCTTGTATTTCCTTGCATAACATGACTTGTCTTTGCATTTTGTGCATTCTTGTGATTCATTTGACATCTTAAGACATATAGAAAGCATCTTTGATCATTGCATTACATATTTGCCATGTCATTTGCCTTGTATGCTTCATAACATTTCATGCTTGTTCATGCTCCTTAGCTTGCATCATTTGCATCCATAATCTTGTATGAACATCCCCATGTCTTGCCTCATGTTTGCAGCACCTCATAACATCATTAACATCATGTGCATGCTTCTGGTTTGGTCTAGCATCATGCCATTCATCTCATCTTGCATTGTTTTGCATTTCTTTCTAACATTTCAGGTGGTAAGTAAACTTGAGAAGTGAATTTGCCTTCACTTCTCATAACTTTTCTTTTCATCTCTCTTGCATCCATTGCTGCATTCTTATATGTGTTTGAGATTGAGCTTGCTCATTCTTCTTCTTCCCACTTTCTTTCTTCAAGTGACTTGACTTCTTGAATGAAGCAAGTTGCTTTGCTTCTCTTGATCCTTTCATCTGCTTCCTGGTGGTTCCATTGAAGATTGTTCTTGCAAACCTCACAAACCTTAGGAACAACCAAGCATGAAAATGATTAGGGTTTTGATTAGTTCCCCTTAGTTTTATCTTTGTGTCTCTCTTGAGTCTTCTCTTCCCACCCCATAATCAGGGACTAAACCCTAAAGGCTTTAAGGCTTTGTGATTAAGCTTATGCCTGCATCCTTCTATTAGGATGGAGTGTATAACTTTAATCCTAAGTCTTGAACCCTTAATGTGTTTAAGTCTCTTAATCAATCCACTTAATAAGTATCAAGACATCACACTTGTAACTTGGGCCTTGCATTAGGGTTCTAATTCTTCCTTAAGTGGTTAAGAAGGACTAACCCTAGTGTTAATGGACAAGTCCCCCTCAAGTTGTCTTACAAACCATAAAATTCACTTCATCATCATACCATTAATCTAAAATCCATTTAATCAAAGGCTTGTTTTGTCATGGGTTTAATCCCTAATCATGGATTAAGTTGAGGAGCTTTCCTCAACTTAAACATTCTCATCTATCATCCTTCTTTTAGGATGGTGTAATGAGTCTGTTTAATCTTTGATTATGGCTTAACCTCATTACTCAACACTAAACAAAAACACCAAAAAACATCTAAATAATCACAAGTAGGTTAATGACCTTAATTCTACACCAAAGGTGATTAAGTGTGAGAATCCGACTTCACACTTAAGGTATTCTCATTACCCCTAATCAGAGGGAGGATGTGATGAGTTTACTAACCCATTGGTTTAGGCTTAAGCTCATTAACTTATGACAAACTTTCAAAAGCAATAAAAGACTGAAAACTCAAAAACAAACAATAATCGTCTCCTCCGGGATTCTTTTCTCATCTCATTCACTCACAACCGAGAACTTGCTTCTTCCGTCTAATGCAAGACAGTTTGCATCTGTGCCAGACAGATCATACACTTGAGCATAGGCAAGTAAGCAGTTCACAAGTCAATTCATCTTTCAGTCTCTTCGGGTCGAACTACGGTGTTCTGACTTCCTCATTGCACGAGAGGATACGTAGGCATAACTTAACAGTTATCGAACAAAAGTCTCTGTATATTCCCTTTCCTTCCAGCTTCATTCTTTTAGCCTCATTATCATGAGCATTTCACCCCTTTCTCTCTTACACTGACACATCATTTATACACTTCACACTCACTTTACACTGACACCTGTACATCTTTTCCAGCTATTTTATACACAAAATGCACTGACACTACCCCTTTAAAGCACAAATCTTTTAAGCGTGGATCCCGTCGAGTACGGCGGACAATCTGGGTGCTAATACCTTCCCAAGTTGTAACCAACCCCCTTTCTCAGTCTCTCTGGTTCGCAACCGTCTTATCCGTATCTTTCTAGGTTTATGCAGCATTACCTTTCCTCCGGGATAAAAATGCCTAGCTGGCGACTCTATTCATCTCCAGTGAGTTCACGGCTGTGTGTTCTCATTGTTCTTTTCGCCGACCGTTCGCGCTTGTACCTGGATGCAAATCATTGGGAGCGACATAGGTGTTGTAAAATACATGTTGTTTGTTATGTTTGCATGCTGTATGTAACTTTCTACACCTATCTTTTCATGTTGTATGCTGGCTGTAGAAAGTTACCTTGTGTTGTGCATTGTTTTCATAGCTGGTTGTTACTTTAGAGGCTGTAGTAGGTGCTGAATTTTTGTTTTAATATTTTTTTTAGTTCTCTAGAATTAAGATAGAGTTTAGATTGAGTCCTAGAATTATTAGGATTTAATTGTTGTGAGTTTTCTTTATTATTTTTAATAAAATGCACACTAATATTTGTTTTGTAGGGAGGGAAAGGTATGTTTCCTTACATCTTATCCTTTTAATTTTTTATGCATTTTCTTTATGCATTTAATTCACTTTTTCCTTCCATATTTGTGATTGGTAGGATTTCTCCCTTTGTTATGATCAACTTATCTTCCTTAGGAAGTAAGTTGCATCCTTTTTCTTCTCTATTTCCCTTTTTTTCCTTAGGATTAGAAAACTTCACAAACCATTAGGATCTCCCTTTTGAATATAATAACTAAATTAGGGTTGAGTCTTAGTTCCCTTAGTTTTTGCCATTTGCAATTTGAGTCTTTCTTTCTCACCTCATGAAGAAAATAATAAAATACTTAATAGAAATCGAATGTTCTTATACCCCATGAGACTTTGTTGTGGAGTACTTATACGCGTCCTGTTTCAGGGCGAGGTGTAAGTATTTACCACGATGGATAGGTCTTAGTATGAGAATGTTCACAAACAAATTCCAAAACACTTCTCATAAAAGACAACAAACAAAGACATCACGTCTTCTCTTCTCATCTCCTAATCTTTACGGACAAATGCGACTTGCCTCGACAGTTCAAACAAAGATACAGTAAACACCCTCGAGTCAGAGCTGGTAACACGTGAGCTAGAGCAATGGTAACTTCATCCTCAAAAAATACAAACAAAGCTCCCAACTTAGTTAGGCGAACTACGTTGACTTTGATCCTCATTATCTCGATGTGGTACGTAGGCAGCGGGGTAGGGCCCGTTCGAGCACATTCTTTATTTTCCCTACATTTTCCCCTCTTTCTTTCCATTCTCCAGTTCCTTTCTCAGTTCCCTTTCTCATTCCATTCCAGTTCCAGCAGCAGTTTTATTTAGCAGCATTCTTATTTCTCACCCTTTGAAGCAAGCAAGCAAGCGTGGATCCCATCGGGTACGGCAGACGATTTGGGGTGCTAATACCTTCCCAAGTCGTAACTAATGGGGCGAAGACGTGATGTGTCTAACGGTATCTGAACTGCAAGTGCACAGCCTATCGCAATAGTAATAAAAGATGTCGAACCCACAGGGACTTTGTAATCACTCTAGTGCTAGAAGGTCTGCTAGTTTAGCCAAGGCAGAAATTTGTCACGGTTATGGTTTTAAGGATTAAAAACGGGAATTAAACTTAATTAAGGAAATAATGAGAAGGCGGTCGACATGTAATAATATTAACCTATGCGGGTAAATCTAATATAGGCTTATAAAGATGTTTCACTTAAATGATTCTGTAGAGATTACCAGTTTAAAAACCCTCGACTCACACTCTCGTGGTCTTATCTCAGGTCTTACTCCTAAAGCCCTATGTCTGCTCTCGCTAGCCCATAAGTGTTTAGAAAATAATTTTTGAAAACTTAATAAGTCTAATTCGTTTTAAAGCGCTCTCGCTGTATTTAAATCGAATGCCTAACTTTAGCTATCCAGTTAAAATCTCACACTCTCGTGGTCTCGACCTAACCTATTTCACTTCTCTTACTCTCATAACAAAAAGCTTGATTTTAATTATAAAAAGTCACAGCCAGAATATAAGTTCGTAATTATTTTTAGCTTAGATTCGATTCATCCGTTTGGTTGCTTTATTACATACCGACTCGATTAATTTAGCTACTCATATTAATTAAAACAACAGACAACAACAAAATGAAATTAATAAATATTAAAACATGCATTATATAATGATAACAGAAACTTAACATAAATAAATAAACTTAATATTAATTGAAAAACAAAAACCTGAACAAATGAATTCTTCGGCTCCTTCTTCCACAATTTGGCAAGCTTGGAGCGTCGGAATCGAAATAAAAGTAACGAAATCTAAGCCTTAAAGAAATCTAATTAAAATAACAATTTCCTAATGTTAGAAATTGTTATTAAAGGGTTTGGAAATTAAAAGAAAAGCAGCAAGAACAAAAGCTGGAAATAAAGCTGGGTTGTAAAAACGGCAGAGCTTCCGCATAAAATTTCAGTCAAAAACTCTGTACTTTCTTCATTTGATTCTTTGATATTTATAGAAGAGAATTTTGGCAGTTGAAGAGTAGGAGCGTGGGCTTCGTTTCTTCAGTTTTGAGAAAATCCAGGAGACATGGTTTACTGGGCGTTGTTGAGGTTGAGAGAAAATAGGAGTCTCAGAAGACTCTTTCTATTCGTTGCGCGTTCTCAATTTTATTCGAATAAATTAAATAATGCTTGTCACGTTCGTGACATGGTGTAACGGGCAGATTTCCTCATATTAGCGCGTCACGGTCGTGAGAATATTGTGACGATCATGATACCTCTAAAAGGCGTGTCACGGTCGTGAGTCATTGGTGACGACCGTGAGAGCAACAAATTATGCAGTTTTTAGAAGAATTGATTTCTCTCTTTTCTTTTCATGCTAATTTTTGTTCCTTTGATCTTTTTCCATACTTTTGGCTCTAGACATATTATACCTACAATGTGACATAAAAACTCGAAATAATCGGGAGTTAAAAGGACTAATGTATGATAAAACGGACTAAAAGCATAGCAATAATACGATACGATTTCTCGTTATCAGTAACCGACTCCCGAACCCAGATCTTTGGTTCGCAGGACCTTGTCATTTCCTTCTTCCTCAGGTTTGTGCAGCATTACCTTTCCCGTTCCTTCAGGATAAAAATGTCTGGCTGGCAACTCTACCCTTTCCGCGCCACTTTCCTGTTTGTACTAGGATGAAAATCCTGGGAGCGACACTATGAGATTTTACTTCCCTGACAAAGACATCATGTTCTTAAAAGAAAAAGATTTTGAAGAGCCTGTTCATACTGAATGGCCTGACCCAAAAGAAGCATGGACTTTGATGTTCGATGGGGTAGTTAATTGCAACAGTCGTGGGGTTGGTGCAGTACTTATCACACCCAAGGAAGTCCATATGCCTTTCTCAGCAAAACTCACCTTTTCTTGCACTAACAACGAAGCAGAATACGAAGCTTGTATCATGGGTCTTGAGGAAGCCATTGACCTCAGGATCAAAACCTTGAATGTATTCGGAGATTCAACTTTGGTAATCAACCAGACCAACGGCAAGTGGTACACTCATTAAGAGCATTTGATTCCCTACTGTGACTATACGAGGAGATTGTTGAGCTTCTTCACAACAGTTAATCTTGAATACATCCCTCGAGATGAGAATCAGTTTGCAGACGATTTGGCTACCATTTCATCTATTATCAAAGTACAGACTGCTAATTATGTGCCTCAGATTTTGGTATCCAGACTGGACAGACCGGCATATGTATTCTCTGTGGACACTGTCACTGATAACAAGCCTTGGTACCATGACATCAAATGCTTCTTGGAGAATCAGACATGCCCACCTGGTGCATCATCGAATGATAAGAAGACATTAGGAAGGCTAGCCGGCAGTTTCTTCCTCAATACTGATGGTTCTTTGTACAAGCGAAACTTCGACATGGTCCTGCTCAGATGTGTTGACAAGAAGGAAGCATACCTACTAATGCACGAAGTACATGAAGGTTCTTTCGGTACCCATGTCGAAGGACATGCAATGGAAAAGAAGTTGTTAAGATCGGGTTACTATTGGATCACAATCGACGCAGACTGTTGTGCCTATGCCAGAAAATGCCACGAATGCCAGATCTACACAGATAAAGTGCATGTGCCTCCGAATCCTTTGAATGTAATGTCTTCACCTTGTCCCTTCGCCATGTAGGGCATTTATATGATTGGAAAGATTGAACCGAATGCTTCAAATGGTCACAGATTCATCCTAGTAGCCATTGATTACTTCACCAAATGGGTTGAAGCAGCTTCGTATGCAAATGTCACCAGGCAAGATGTAGCTCGATTTCTGAAAAGGGATATCATTTGTCGATATGGAGTTCCCGAGCGAATCATTACTGATAATTGTTCCAATTTGAACAACAAGATGATGGCAGTGTTTTGTCGGGATTTCAAAATTCAACATAACAACTCTTCTCCTTACAGGCCAAAGATAAATGGCGTTGTTGAGGCCGCTAACAAGAACATCAAGAAGATTGTGCAGAAGATGGTAGTCACCTATAAAGTATGGCACGAAATGCTACTATTTGCCTTGCATGGGTACCGAAACTCTATCAGAACATCTACCGGGGCAACACCTTATCAGCTTGTGTACGGTATGGAGGTTATCCTATCTGTTGAAGTTAAACTACCCTCCTTACGGGTAATGATGGATGTGAAACTGGATGAAGAAGAATGGGTCCGATCTCGATATAATCAACTGAGCCTGATTGAAGAGAAAGATTAGCGGCTATCTGTCATGGGCAGTTGTATCAGAAACGAATGAAGAAAGCCTTCGATCAAAAAGTCAGACCTCGGGAATACCAAGTGGGGGAGCTTGTTCTGAAAAGACTTCTTCCTCCTCATACGGACCACAGGGGCAAATGGACGCCAAACTACGAAGGCCCATTCATAGTAAAGAAAGTCTTCTCTGGTGGAGCGCTGATGCTCACTATATGGATGGTGAGGACTTCCTATCTCCTGTGAATTCAGATGCAGTTAAAAAATACTTCGCATAAAATGACCCGCTGGACATAAAAACAGAATGTAAGTCCGGGCAAGATTAGGGCATTCCGGCGAGTCAAAACAGAATAAAAGACTCAGGAAAAAATAAGGGAAAAACAAAAAATATACACCCGCTGAGTTGAAAAGCCACATCGGACAGCTCATGCAAAAATGGGTATCTCGGCGGATTGAAAACCCGAAAGAGCGATCCACGCAAAATCAGGGAATAAGCGAACAACTGCATTTCTGAATTCGTCTGCATCACTCACAACATGGCAAGCTTCTTAAGTATAAAGCGTCGGTCAGAATCAACCTTCTTTAGAAAGCAAGATAAGAAGAACGTCAAGTTCATACAAGTCATAGCAAAGAAAGCCCACTGGAGCATCAAATTCAAACATTGCCCACTTTTATTTTCTCAATTTACAGCAATCTCCTCCTTTTAGGGGATTCTCTTCTTTGACTGTACTTGCCTATTCAGGGCACACAAATCAATAAAATCAGAATTTTTCAGTCACACTTTGGTTTTACCTTTTGTTTTTGTTTGCAAAATGTCCAGAATTTGTAATACAACATTTGCATGAAAACATATGAGCCATTTTCAACAAATGCTTGCAGGAAATATGAATTCTTAAGCAAATCTAACTCCTATGACGGAATCCGGTTGAGGATACCTCGGGACACTTGTGCATTTTCATTTGTCTTAAGAGGTTGCAGGTACTCAAGGCAGACAATCTTTCACAACATGGGGCATATCAAGTATTATTCCCCAGCCAAGCCAACAATCACATCATCAGCAGGACTCTTTGACAAGAAGTATTTCCTCGCAAAGTTTTTATCCCCCTAGAGGTTCCCTTAAGGAATTCATCAATCCCCAGCATATCGTTGGGACAAAGGAGTGGCAATGGATTACTTCCCGGAATTTATCTCCTCCCCAAGCAGGATCTCCCGAGCGATGCCTGACGGCTTTTCCCCAGCAAAGTAGTTAGGAACTTTCTATTCCCCGTCCGAGCTGCCATTCTCTCCCCAGTAGAGCAATGTCTGAAATACTGCCCCAACGGAGTTGTTGAAACTTCCCCATCCCCAGCGGAGTTCTCCCTCCGGACAGATAAACTAGAGATCTCTCTCCCCGTAAGATCTGGATCTCGGATCGGTTTTCTCATTTGTATAATCATAGCATTCGTATCATTTTCCCCAAACTAAGCGTAGAATTCCGTCTAAAACGGAGCATTACGGCAAAAATCAAACATTTGCATGATCATAAGCCAGGGTCGAGCTATGTCACCTCTAAATATCAGAATCACATTAACAGAAGTATATAAAACTCATATCCCATGCAGATAAAAGACAAGACATCCCCTTTGCACTTTTAAGTACAAATTCCTGTTCATATTTATACATATTCTTTTCGACACTCATCTGTGTCATCTTTCCCAGGGAAGTCGCCATAATCCCTTTGGTATTCGTCCAAATCTTACTTATACAGAATTCTCAAACACTTGTTCATAACTTGTACATATTATTTTTTTGACACTCGCCCGTGTCATGCATCCCCAGCAAGTTAAGCACTCGTCTGTGTCCCTTGCTCAATCCCTTTTTGACACTCGTTCGTGTCTTGCACATACTTCACCAGCAGATCAATACTTGTACATACTTATACAGAAGTATTTGATAATCGTCAGTATCTTGTATATATCACCTCCTCAGCAGATCGACACTCGTCCGTGTTCTTTGCTTAACCGATTGATACTCGTCCATATCATCACCCTTAAACATGTGTCAGCGTTTGCTTCTATTGATACTCGTCCATATCGTGGTCCTAAGGATGCTCGTCCGCATCTTTAGTCTATACACACCGTCAAACACTTATACCTTTTATTTTAAGGCGTAAGCACTTGTCCGTGTTTACATCCCCACAGAAACAAAACAACTTTTTCTATCCGACATTCGTCCTATGTCGTGATATTTTTTGTCAGCCGTCCCCTGCCAGGTGATCGTCCTTCACCTTTGGACGACCGTCCCTCATCCTTTCCCCAGTGGAGTCCCCATTGTTGGAACCATCTATTCGGCATTTGTCCTATGTCGCGATATCTTTTTAGCAGTTGTCCCCTGCTAGGTGATCATCCTTCACCTTATGATGATCGTCCCTCATCATTTATCTGATGGCCATCCCCATCGTTAATTTTTGTTATCCGACATTCGTCCAATGTCAAGGTAATCCCCAAAGAGCAGTCATACCTTGCTAGGTGATCGTCATTCACCTCTTGATGGCAAAGATTTCCTACACAGAGGCAGACTGAAGATTTCCTACACAAATGATCTAAAATTAGGGTTTTGGTTTCAGAGGCCTTAATCCCAAATTTTTTGTTCATTCTTGTTTCTAATGGTTTTAATATGTTATAAGGATCATGTGTACCATGTTTGATGAAGAAAATCACTGTGAAAGTCATCTGATCATTGGGTAACTTCTTGAGCAAGTAAAGTGAAAATCAGGGCATCTGAGGCCTCCATCAAGGGTACCAAATGGTCATCATCATCATTTTGAATCACTATGATCTTTATTTGATAATTTAAGTGGTTGGAAGTTCACAAAGTTGAAGAATTTTGAGCCAAATGCAAACTTGCTATTTTTGGAAATGATTTGTAATGGAAACTTTCCATTTTGGGAAAGATATTCAACCTATTCTTTCATGACCAAAAATGATTCAAATGAAAAATCCTTGGACATTAAAGTTGTAGATTATGTCTTCCCATTTTCAAAAAGTACAAGAACATGTCTTGATTCATCCTACAACTCAAGATATGGCCTTTCAAAGTTGGCAAAAATCCTATAATTTTCAAGTGTGCACCAAGAGGGATTTTTGCAATTTCACATTCCAAGCCATTTCATGACATCTAATCAGCTTCTAAACATCATACCGACATAATGCAACACATTTTGATCAAGATTGCACAAAAAAACATAAGTTTCTATGCCTTGCACTTCAAGAAATTCCAAAGGGGGAAATGTGCAAAACCTATGATATCTCTTCATCCACTTGTTACAAATGCACAAACCCAATCCAAGGGCCCTCCACAAACTCAGCTGGGGCCAAGACACCCCTTGAAACAACTCTGACTTGTGCCATGCCTCAAGTACACATCCATTGACATTTTTGCAACATGGCCCATACCATTCACACTATGCCACCACCCACTTTCTGATCAATCCTATTGGCTTATAATAACCCTGAGGACCTCATTTCATAACACACACAAGCCTGAAACAAGCCAAGCTCAGAAATCCCAACATTTTCCAAAACACTTACTCTCTTCGAATCTCTCAGCATAGCCACTCAAACTCAAAACTTCCTTCACCATTCAATCACTCGTGTCATAAGGAACACAAACCACCCTTCATTTTTCCCTAAAAGCCTCTGAATCAAAAACATGATTTCTCACCTCTCAGAACTGAAACTCACAAAGGAGGCCATTTAAACTCTTTCAAAGCTTCTCAATAGCATCAGGGGACTCAAAGGTGTTGGATTGCACAAGGGAGGAGCTCTGAAAAATCCATATTTGTAGTTCATCATCTCAGGTAGTCATCAAGAACTTTTTTTCCGGAAATCTTCTTTTAAGTTATAGAATGATTCTATATGTCTCTCTGATCATGGTGATATGATTTGTTTTGAAAATGGTTGAGAAACCAAGATGTATTGGTCTTCTGAAACTTTGCCCGTGAATACTATTTTTGTTTGATTACTTTGATTGATGCAATATAAATGTTATTTGTTGATGGATTTGTGTTCAGTGATGTTAGATGGTTGATTCTGGAGCTTTAGAGGGTTTGGGATAGCCTATGGAAGAAAATAGATTGAAAGGCTCGCCGGAGAAGATGACCAGAACTTGTTCCGGTCACCTAAAAGTGTTTAGGGTTAGGATTAGGGTTAATCTTGCCAGTTTGAATGTCAGCCATACGATCTTGTTTAGCGCGTGTTTGTAGGGTCCAGATTGATTCACTTAAACCCTAATTCAGTTTAATTAAAATAATTAGGTTTAATTAATTAATTAACTCACTTTAAATGTTGGCCATTAGATTGTGCGCGCAGTCAACCAAATCATCCCCAGTTTGAATCCCAGCCTTCAGATCAGCATACTTCCATTTTATTTAATTTTATTTTTCATTTTATTGCATTTTCTTTCACATTTATTTTAAAATAGCAAAACACTTTCAAAAAATCTCATTTTTTATATTTTTGTTTCAAATATTTTTCTTAACTTGAAAATATTTTTTATTTTAATTTTTGCATTAAAAAATTATTTTTAAAATATTTAAATGTTTTATTTAATTAATTAATTGATTTTAATTAATTAAATATGCATTTAGGTTTCTAAAAACCACCAAAAAATTCATGAAGCATTACAATATATTTAAAAACATTTCCAAATGCACCATACAAATTTCTTTTTAGGTTTGATCGCATTTTCACAATTTTCTTTGAATTAGGGTTCTTAAATTTCACATTTTTTAACCCTAACTTGAAAAATTCATTTCCGCCTAACCATGATGAGTTTGAACTTGATTATTTTTCATTGTTTCACATATTGCATATAGTTTCTAGGTTATTTATCTAATATTTTTATCTTGCATTTTCAATTTGATTTGCATTTTCCCTTTAGAAGAACCCAAAAACCCTAGTTAACTTAGAAATTTCATAACTTTCATTAGGATTGGTTTCTGACCATCTCCTTTGGGGTGTGATCTTGTATAGGTTTAGGGTTTGTTTGAGCTCAATTTCAATTTTGTATCATGGTGAATGCTTCTATTTTGGTCAAATGCATCTCATGTTGCCTTAAAACCCTAATTTTGCATCTTCATTTCCATTCTTCTTTGCATATCATGAACTTATGAACTTTCCATGCCATTCCATTCTTTTGTATGTCATATCAGACATCTTAGGACATGTTTGAAACATTGCTTTATCATTTTTGTATCATTTTGGCATGCTTTGCATTCATTTTGTTTCATGAACTTCTATGTGTTTTCATGCTTCTAAACATGCTTCAATTGCATCTCATCCTTGTATGATCATTCATATGCATTTTGTTTCATGAACTTCTATGTGTTTTCATGCTTCTAAGTCATTTGCATTGCATAATCACTTTTGGTTTTGGTCTTTGCATCTTTATTCATCTCATTTCCTTTTGCTTTGCATCTTATGCATTCATACTAACATTTCAGGAACTTTTGGTAAGTTATTTGGGAGGTGGATTTGCCTTCACTTCCCACCTCTTATTTCCTTTGCATTTGCATCCTTTATTTGTCTTTGGAGTGAACTTGCTTCACTTGTGTTTCTCTTGCTCCTTTATTTTCTCCTGAGTTACTTATCTTCTTCAGGAAGTAAGTAACTTATACTTCTTCCTCCTTCTCTTTTCATCTGCTTCTTCCATGGTGGCCTTCCTGAAGATTCTTCTCTTAAGCCTCACAAACCATAGGATATCCAAGCATGATAATATTTAGGGTTGTATATAGTCTCCCATAGATTTTTTACCTTTGAGGCTCCTTGAGTATCTCTTCTCATCTCAATAATCAGAGGCTAAACTCTTAAAGCTTTAGGACTTTGAATTAGGGTTATGCTTGCATCCTTATCTTAGGATGGAGTGTATAACTTTAATCCTTAGTGTTAAACCTTTAATTTGTTTACACCTCTTAATCAAAACACATTTATAATCACTAAGACTTTATCTTGTAACTTGGGCCTTACATTAGGGTTCTATCTCTTCCATATGGTTAAGAGGGACTAACCCTAGTGTTTAATGGACAAGTCCACTTTCTTAATCTCATCCTTTAATTAAAATCCATTTAATAAAGGCTTGTTATATAATTAATTTAATCCCTAACCATTAAGTTGAGGTATCTTCCTCAGCTTAAGTGTTCTCATCTATCATCCTTCTATTAGGATGGTGTAATGAGTTCACTAATATGTGATTAGAGATTAAACTCATTACTTAAAACTAAACAAAAACTCAAAAACATCTAAATAATCACAAGTAGGTTAATGATCTTAATCCTACATCGTCATGGTAATTAAGTTGAGATGCTTATCTCATACTTAAGTAGGCTCATTATCCCTAATCAGGGAGGATATAATGAGTTTACAAGCCCTTTATTTAGGCTTAAGCTCATAATCCTATGCAAAACACCAAAAACAATAAAAAACTAAAAACACAAAAACAAACAATAATCGTCTCCTTCGGGATTCTTTTCTCATCACACCCATTCTATAAACGAGAACTCGCTTCTTCCGTCTAATGCAAGACAGTTAGCACTCGAGCCAGACGAGTCATACACTTGAGCATAGACAAGTAAGCAGTTCAGAATCAATTTTTTTTTCCAGTCTCTTTGAGTTGAACTACGGTGTTCTGACAGTTATCGAACATAAGTCTATGTGTCTTCCCCCTCTTTCAGCTTTCTTTTTAAGCCTTAGTTCCTGGGCAATTCACACCTTTTGCACTGACACATGTACTTTCTTTCCCTAGCTTTTGCACACAGATACCACATACACTTACCCCTTTTAAACACAATCAAGAAAGTGTGGATCCCGTCGAGTACGACGGACGATCTATGTGTTAATACCTTCCCAAGTCGTAACCAACCCCCTTTCTCAGTTTCTTTGGTTCACAACCGTCTTATCCATATCCTTCTAGGTTTATGCAGCATTACCTTTCCTTCGGGATAAAAATGCCTAGTTGGCGACTATATTCAACCTTCTCTCTTTGCCGACAGTTCGCGTTTGTACCGGGATGAAAATCCGGGGAGCGACATCTGGCTCGAGTGCTAACTGTCTTGCATTAGACGGGAGAAATGAGTTCTCGTTTTCAGAGTGAGTGTGATGAGAAAAGAATCCCGTAGGAGACGTTTATTGTTTGTTTTTGTGTTTTCAGTCTTTTATTTTTTTTGGTGTTGTGCATAGGATAATGAGCTTAAGCCTAAATCAAGAGTTATAAACTCATTATATCCTCCCTGATTAGGGATAATGAGCCTACTTATGTTTGAGATAAGCATCTCAACTTAATTACCATGATGATATAGGATTAAGATCATTAACCTACTTGTGATTATTAAGTGTTTTGGGGTTTTTGTTTAGTGTTAAGTAATGAGTTTAATCTCTAATCAAGGATTAGTGAAATCATTACACCATCCTAAGAGAAGGATGATAGATGAGAACACTGAAGCTGAGGAAGACTCCTCAACTTAATCCATGGTTAGGGACTAAATTCATTATATAACAAGCCTTTATTAAAGATGGATTTTAATTAAAGGGTGAGATTAAGAAGTGGATTTTATGTTTGTAAGACAACTTGAGAGGGACTTGTCCATAAAACACTAGGGTTAGTCCCTCTTAACCATAAGGAAGAGATGTAACCCTAATATAAGGCCCAAGTTACAAGATAAAGTCTTAGTGATTATTAGGTGTTTTGATTAAGAGGTGTAAACAAATTAAAGGTTTAACACTAAGGATTAAAGTTATACATTCCATCCTAAGATAAGGATACAAGCATAACCCTAATTCAAAGTCCTAAAGCTTTAACTGTTTAGCCTCTGATTATGAGATGAGAAGAGAAACTCAAGGAGACTCAAAGGTAAATATCTAGGGGAGACTATATACAACCCTAAAAATTATCATGCTTGGATGTTCCTATGGTTTGTGAGGCTTAAAGAAAGATCTTCAGAAGGCCACCAAGTAAGAAAAAGCAAATGAAAAGAGAAGGAGAGGAGAATAGGTTACTTACTTCCTGAAGAAGATAAGTAACCTAAAAGTAAGATATAGGAGCAAGAGAGAGCATAAGTGAAGCAAGTTCACTTCAAAGACAAATAAGATATGAAAATGACGAGATAGGAATGTCGCTCCCTGGATTTCCATCTTGGTACAAACGCGAAAGTGGCGCGGAAGAGAGGTAGAGTCGCCAGCCAAGAATTTTTATCCCGAAGGAATGGGAATGGTAATGTTGCACAAACCGAAGAAAGGAAAAGGAAGAACAAAGGTCCTGCGAACCAAAGAAACTAAGTTCGGGAGTCGGTTACGACCTGGGAAGGTATTAGCACCCCAGATTGTCCTCCGTACCCGACGGGATCCATGCTTGCAAAGAAACTGCTTCAAAGGGTGAAGAAATGAAAGATGCTGCGAAATAAAAGGAACTGGACTGGAGAAAAGAAAAGAAATGGGGAAAATGTTGGGAAAATAAAAGCGTGTGCTCGAACGGGCCCCACCCCGCTGCCTACATACCTCATCTGGACATGAGGATCAGAGATGCCATAGTTCCCCTAACTAGGGGTGGAAAGGATTGCTTGTGTTTTAAGCTTGAACTGTTTATGTCAATGCTCAGGTGTTGCAGGCTCGGACGATGAGTTTGTAACCATCTTGCAAAATGACAAGTAGGAGCAAGTTCGCATACAGCGTGAAGGAGATGAGTAAAGAAGTCCCGAAGGAGACGCTAATTATTTGTTTATGTTTTTTAGAAGTCTTTTATTGGTGTGGCACAAGAGAATGAATTCAAGTCTGTTTCCATGGAATGTGTACTTGCTACTACATTCCAAGATGGAATAATAGAACAAGCACACCAAGTAAGGAGAATTTATCCAAGACTTGTTTCCGAGGGCAAGGGCCTAAGTTCATTGACTTGTTGAATTTATTAAGTGTTTTAGTGATTAAAAATGAAGTATTTTTTAGGATTTTTCTTGATGAAGATGACTTCATGAACCGACTTGTGCATCATGTTAGACAAATGCACTATTCCAAGATGGAATGAATACATATGCCCCATGGAATAAGGCTATTACACAAGAAGTCACTTCTTTCTTTATTAATGTTTTTTAGATTTTGATTTTAGATGAGAAGAGAAAGAACCAAAAGGAGAAAAAGGAAAAAGTCTAATGGGGAAGACTAATCCTAATAATAGCATGCAAAGGTGGTCCTAAGGTTAGTGAGGTTTCAACTATCCTAAGATAAAAGAAGAACCAAGGAGAAAAAAAGAAGAGGATAAGAAAGCTAGAGAGCAAATTACTCCTCTAAAGGAGATAAGTTGCTCCTATAGGGGAAAGATAAGAATTAATTCACATGATGTCATAAGGCACATCAAAAATCACAATGTAAAAGCAAAGTAAAAGGAAAATATGAAGAGTTGAAATGTGGATAAACATCCACACTTCACTAACCATGAACCCCTGAAATGTTAGCAAGAATTCAATGCATGTTCATCAACACAATTCATGGAAGTAATATGCTAAAGATTCTAGATAACCAAGTTAAACAAACATGCCAAGCTTTGCACATACATGACTTACGCGTCGAGAACATGAAAGCATACATCAACCAGCAAACAAATCACCCTAAACTAGCATATTAAATGATCATACAATGATCCATGGAAATTAAAGCAAGCAAGGGGATCAAACAAGCTCAAAATAGCTCAAATATGGAACTCTGCTTCAGTGTTAACCGATTAACCAAAGCGTTAACCGGTTAACCATTTCAAACCTGCAGAAAAACAGCATAGAAACAAGTGCATTAACCGGTTAACCAAAGCGTTAACCAGTTAACACTGTAACAACAATAACAATTTCCTGTAGAAAATCAGCTCAAATCCAGCTTATTCAAATAATTCCACACCAGACCAACAATCAATTAAACATGAAATAAATGGATCAATTCACATTAATCAATATCATTAAGCTCAAGAACATCAACACATAGATCTGATCACAAATCAACCAATCAATTCAAGCAAGACAAGCAAATACACAAGCACATGGTGGATCTAAGAACAAGCATGCAAATGAGCTAAAAAACAGAGCTAGATTTGAATTTAACCAACCTACAAAGCTGAGGTATGTTTTGGTAATTGTTGTTTGAGCTGGAAATGAGGAATCGCGTGGAAAACTTTGAAGATCCGGTGCTAATCTTCACACTTCTTGCAAAATAAATGCAAGCAAAGGATCTTGATGTAGAATTTTGGCTCCAAAAGCACTTCTAATCTCCAAACCAGATATGAACCAAGTAGAGAAACCAGCAAATTGATGCAAAGAAGCTATGGATGGAGGTCTACATCCAAGATCCACAAGCTTTAAGGGAAAGTCTTGTGATCTTCAAAGAGGAACTTTGAGTGATTTGGAAAATTGAGAGAAAAAAGTGAGAGAATAGTGAGAGAGCCCTCTCTTGGTTGGGAGGGAAATTGAATAAATATGGTTTAGGTTTGGGGCCAAAAATTTTGATTTTAAATTCCAAAAAATATGGTTTGGGATTGGCTTAGAAAGTGATTAGGACCTAGCATTGGAATTAGGCTTGGATAAATGCTCTAGATACTTCTCCTTAATTCAAAATGAATAAAAATAATAAAATTGAAAAATTGGAGCCAAAACCACATGCTGAACTTGCTGCTGGAATTCAAAATTCACAGCCGTTAACCGGTTAACCAAAGCGTTAACCGGTTAACGCCAGTGAATTTTGAAATCTCCCTCCTTTTGGTGGGAAACATCCATAATCACCCGGCGCCAACCATTTTAATCTGATTTGGATCTTCAATCCTTTTTAGGGCCTTGACCATGTGTAAACACCCCAAATTTGCCCTCACCCATTCACACCATGGCTTGTGATCATTTCATATGCATAAGTTCAATCACCTCATGTCATATTGCATTTTTGCTTCACTGCATTTTTTTTAAGTCATCTGCATTTAGGGTTTGTGATCTGAGCCATCCAAGAGCTACTTGAACCACTCCAAAGGTCATTAATCACTTCAAAGGGGTCCATGAATGTTCAAGCATCATATTATATCCTCACAAGGTCAAGGAAGTCAAAGAATCACAAGAACTGAGAAAGGCATGGAAGCAGAGCCAGGTTTAACTGCACAAATGACCTGAAATTAGGGTTTTGGTTTCAGAGACCATAACTCCAAATTTTTTGGTCATTCTTGTTTCTATTGGTCTCTTTATGTTATAAGGATCATGCATATCAATTTTCATGAAGAAATTCCATGGGGAAGGCATCTGATCAAGATATGACTTCTTGAGCAAGTCAGTGCAAAATCAGGGCATCTGAGGCCCCCAATGACCCAACCAAAGGGTGTTCTCCATCATTTTGAATGTATATGATCTTTATTTGATCATAGAAGGTGTTAGAAGTTCACAAAATTGGAAAATTTCAAGTCATTTGCAAAGTTGCCTTTTTGGGAAAGTGACTTGTAATGAAAAATTGCCATTTTGGGAAAGTTTTTCAACCTTCTCTTTTTGATTCAAAAATGCTTCAAATGAGAAAACTTTGGTCATGAAAGTTGTAGAATGGATCTTCCCATTTTCAAAAAGTACAAGAACTCATTCTAATTCATTTTGGATCAAAAGTTATGGCTTGTCAAAGTTGGGCAAAATCACTTAATTTTAACTTTTGTACCAAAGAGGGAAAGTTGCAAAACCTCATGCCAAAGCATAATGTGACTTCAAATGGACTTCTAAGCATTATAAAAACATAAGTCATGACCTAAAACTCATAATTGCACAAGAATTTCTCAAGTTTCATGCCATGAACTTCACAAAATTCAAAAGGGGCCAAACTTCCTCAAAATTGCAAAATGGATCAAAGCTTCTCACCCACTTGTGTCAGCTGCCAAAAGTGACTTCCATGGACTTCCTTGAAGCATGCTGATCCAAGCCATGCCCTTGTACCATGACTGAACCAGCCCATACCTCCTCTTACACAAAAGTTGACTTTATGCAAGTTGAGCCATACCAATCAAGCTAGGCCAGCAACAACTCTCTGACCAATCACAGCTTCACATACATGCCTCATGGATCATTTTCATACAATCTTGGAGCCTGAAACCACAACATTGCCATAGTTCCCAAAAACTCTCCCCCTTGCATTTTCATTCGAAACTCAGCACTCAAGTCTCCAACATCAAAACAAACTTCACAAAACCACTCACCATGATCCTCTGATCATTTCCCAATCCTCATTTGACCCTGAAACCACCCCAAGCAGAAACACGATTTTCCACCCCTTCTGAACAGAACTTCATCAATCTCTTAAACCAGCCATAAGAAATTCCAAACAAGCATTGCAAACTTCTCAGGGGGTTCATTAGAGGCATCTTGGACCAAAGAAGCAGCCAGAAAGTTCCAAAGATCAAAGCTCCAGTTCAGGTGAGCTCAAGAACAATTTTTCCAGAAACGTGTTTTTAAGTTACTAATTGATTCTCCATGATTCACTCATAATGCTGATGTGTTTGGTTTTAAAAATAGTCAAGGATTAAGCATGTATGAGCTCCCTAAAATTTTTTGACCTAGAACTAATTTGCTTCGATTCAGCTTGAATATGTGAAATAAACTTGTTTTAGTGAGTGATTCTTGTTGAGTGATGTATGGGGTTGGATTCTGGGCAGAGAGATTAGGTTTTAGAAGCTTGGGGAGAGAGATAGCAAAATCTCAGGGGAGGTGTGGCCGGAGAAGATGACCGGAGGTCATTTCCGGCCACCTGAAAGTCATTAGTGCATTAATTGTGATTAGGGCTCAGTTTGAATGTGAGCCATAGATCCTGTTGACCTGGGTTGACCCGCGCGTGAATGAGTGGTCCAGATCCCTCATTAAAACCCTAATCCTATAATTAGATTTAATTAATTAAGTTTAACTTAAATCCAGTCAGTTTGAATAATAGCCCTAGGATCTGGCGCGGGTCAACTCCCTCCAAATCCATTTGAATGTGAGCCTCTGGATCTGTTGACTTCTCCATAATTTCATTTTTATTTCATTTATTTTATATTTAACTTCTACGAATTAATAAAAATAGTAAAACACTTTTAAAAATTCTTAAAATTTTTGTCAAACATTTCATTAATTTTCAGAACACAAAAATATTTTTATTTTTATTTGTTGCATTAAAAATCATTTTTAAATCATTTAAATGTTTATTTTTAATTAGTTAATGGAAATTAATTAATTAAAAATGCATTTAGGTATTTAAAAATCACAAAAAAATTCACATTGCATTTTAAAACATTTAGAAACATCATCAAACTCTCAAAACAAATTTCTTTTTGGTCCTTGATGCATTTTGACAATTTTCATTGGAATTAAATTCATTTAAAGGCAATATTTTTTTTCAAACATAGAAAAATTCATTCTGCCTAACCATGAAGAGTTTGATAATGGTTCTTCTTGCATTGCATCCTTCATATCATGTAGTTTATAGGGTTAAATTGGTTTGCATTTATCTTTCATTTTCAATTTATTGTGCATTTTTCCTTTTGAGATGCTTTGAAACCCTAGTTGACTTAGAAAAATCACAACTTCCATTAGGTTTAGATTTAGGTCTCCTCCTTTGGGAAGTGAACTTGTGTAGGGTTAGGGTTCCTTTAATCCCATTTTCAATTTTTTATCATGTCATTTGCTTCTGATTTTGAATTTTGCATTGCATATTGTATGTAAACCCTAATTCGTGTCTTCATTTGTATCCATCTCTCATATGCTTACATTCAAGAACTTCCCATGACATTTTGTGCATCCATATGACATGTAATACATCTTAGGACATATTAGAATCATGTTTGATCATTGCATCCTTCATTTGCCATGTTATGTATCCATTGCATTTCATAAACTTTCATGAGCTTTCATGGTTCAAAACATGCTTCATTTGCATCCACACCCTTGTGTGATCATCCACAACTCTTGACATGTGTTTGCATCATCTCTTAGCATCATTGAAATCATGTTTATGCTTCTGACTTTGGTTTGCATCATGACATTTCATCTCATTTGCATTGCATTTCATTTCTTTTGTTAACTTTTCAGGTGGTAAGTTGTTTTGAGAAGTGAATTTGCCTTCACTTCTCATAATCTTTCTTCATCTCCCTTATGCATTCATTTCTGCATTTTACTTTTGTATTAGAGTGAGCTTGCTCATTCATGCTCCCTCCCCTCTTTCTTTCCTCAAGCAATTTATCTTCTAAAGTGAAGTAAGTTGTCTTGCTTCTCTCTGTTTCTTCCTCCTTTCATCTATTTCTTTCCTGGTGGTTTCTCTGAAGATCTTCTTGCAAACCCCATTAACCCTAGGAACAACCAAGCATGATCACAATTAGGGTTTGATTAGTCCCCCATTTAGATTTTACCTTTGTGTCATCATTGAGTCTTCTCTTCTCACCTCATAATTCAGGACTAAACCCTAAAGGTTTTAAGGCTTTGTGATTAAGCTTATGCCTGTATCCTTCTATTAGGATGGAGTGTATAACTTTAATCCTAAGTGTTAAACCCTTAATGTGTTTAAATACTTTAATCAATCCATCTAATAATCACTAAGACATCAAGCTTGTAACTTGGGCCTTGCATTAGGGTTCTAATTCTTCCTTAACTGGTTAAGAAGGACTAACCCTAGTGTTAATGGACAAGTCCCCCTTAAGTTGTCTTACAAATCATAAAAGTCACTTCTTAATCTTACCATTAACTAAAATCCACTTTAATAAAGGCTTTGTTTTGTCATGAGATTAATCCCTAATCATGGATTAAGTTGAGGAGTCTTCCTCAGCTTAAATGTTCTCATCTATTATCCTTCTATTAGGATGGTGTAATGAGTCCATTATATCCTTGATTATGGCTTAAACTCATTACTAAACACTAAACCAAAACTCCAAAAACATCTAAATAAATGCAAGTAGGTTAATGATCATAATCCTACATCATGGTGATTAAGTGTGAGGTGCTTACTTCATGCTTAAGGTATTCTCATTACCCCTAATCAGAGGGAGGATGTGATGAGCTTACTAACCCTTGGTTTAGGCTTAAGCTCATTAACTTCTGACAAACTCCAAAATCAATAAAAGACTGAAAACCAAAAACAAACAATAATCGTCTCCTCCGGGATTCTTTTCTCACCTCATTCACTCATAAACGAGAACTTGCTTCTTCCGTCTAATGCAAGACAGTTTGCACCTGAGCCAGATAGGTCATAAACTTGAGCATGGACAAGTAAGCAGTTCACAAGTCAATTCATCTTCCAGTCTCTTTGAGTCGAACTACGGTGTTCTGACTTCCTCATTGCACGAGAGGATACGTAGGCATAACTTAACAGTTATCGAACAAAAGTCTCTGTATATTCCCCCTCCTTCCAGCATTATTCTTTAAGCCTCATAGTCTTGAGCATTACACTCTTGTTCTTACATTGACACTTCTCTTATACACTTCACTTTATGACATTTGCATTCTTCCCAGCTTTGATACACAGATAGCACTGACACTTACCCCTTTAAACACAAATCTTTTAAGCGTGGATCCCGTCGAGTACGACGGACAATCTGGGTGCTAATACTTTCCCAGGTTGTAACCAACCCCCTTTCTCAGTTTCTCTGGTTCGCGACCGTCTTATCCATCCTTTCTTAGGTTTATGCAGCATTACCTTTCCTTCGGGATAAAAATGCCTAGCTGGCGACTCTATTCATTCCTTCTCCTTTCGCCGACCGTTCGCGTCTGTACCCCATTTGACCTGGCCTCATTTGGTGGGAGCGACAGCTTGGCGACTCTGTTGGGGACCCTTATACTGTAACCAGGGCTTCTGGTTCTTTTTGTGGGTTCCTCCTAGCGCTTGTTTGATTTGTGTTTACTGGGGTGTTATGTGCTAGTTGTGTTTATATATTTGCTTTATTGCTTTTTGTACAGCTTTATTTATTGCTTTACAGTTTTACATATTTCATACTGTCATTATCATTGCTGGATCTGGTTTTCTATCTTGGTGGGTGGGGTTCTATTGAGAGTTAAGGTCCTATACCTGGGACCTGAGTGACACCTAGGCTAGAGTGGTTCATGTTCTTTCCCATTCCATTTCGGTCTGGTGCGGGAATATGAAACACGGTTCAGATGTGGGTTTCCTTTCGAGAACTCTGTGCTACAGATTTCCTGTAGTGCTAGGGCTATCTGGGAAGCCTGCTATGTCTGGATGACCTTTATTATGACCTTCAGAAACTGAGGTGAATTAGAGGAGGATCTTTTATGGTTATTGTAAACACTGTATCTCCGGGTTAGAAGTGTTTACACTTCTCACAACTGATCCAAGTCCGAGGATCCTTGTTTTAGAACATCACCTATGAGGGGGTTGGGCTGTTTACAGGTTTGCAGGTACCATTGGCCACATCATACCCTGTTACTATTTGGTTTAAGAGTACCTCATTTTGGACAGTTCTTGTGATTTAACCCTGGACATGTGACTCTTTATTTGAGTCCCCCACCTTGGTTACTGGATTTCTGAACCTCCATCTGGACTTCTTGAACATACAAGGGCTTTATATCAAGGCAGATATTCAGATCCAGCTTGATCACAAACCCTTGCATATCATTTGCATACATCAACATTGCATCATTTAACATTTGGTTATTTGTTTTTCAGGGTATCCACACTATATCTGGCTTGGTTTTGACCAGTTCTTCTGCATAGATCTCTGCTTCATCAGGCATCTTCTTCAGCTATCTTCATCATCACCAGCATCAGCCTATCAGTGGCTCATCTCCAGTATCTGTCTTGATCCTCATCAGCACTTGTCTTCAGCTCTTCATCAGCACTCATGGCTACTCCCAGGAAGAGCAACATATCTTACCATTTCTTTGAGCCTGTGTTGACTGGTATCAGGCAGGTCCAGTCACTTATCACCCCTGACCACATCCCATTATTCAGAGAGTATTATGGAGGTATCCTTGATATGGTTATGGACCTGGAACCTTCTCAGAGGAGCATGATCCACACCTGCCTACAGTTTTATGACCCTCCTTTGAGATGCTTCACATTCCCAGACTTTCAGCTAGGACCTCTGTTGGAGGAGTTTTCATCATTGATTGGAGTACCTGTCAGGGGTGGTGTCCCCTTCAACCCAGAGATAACTTCTCCCAGCAATGGAGAAGTAGAAAAAGCACTGTACCTGGAGCCTACTTTGATTGAGCAAAACATGACAACAAAGGCTGGGATCCCTGGTTTGCACTTGGATTTCTTGATTTCTCAGGCCATCCTGAAGGCCTCTTTGGGAGAATGGAGGGCAGTCTGTGCATTGTTAGCCCTCAGCATATATGGGGTTATACTGTTTGCAGATGAGCCCAAATTTATCAGCAAGAATGCCATTCATCTTTTCCTTCTGAGGAACCCAGTACCCACATTGCTGGGAGATTTCTATTACTCCATTCATCAGAGGAATGAGAAACAAAGAGGAAAGTTGGTGAGATGCTGTGCTCCTCTGTTTCACACCTGGCTGCTCAAACACCTGCCTAAGTCAGATGCATTCCTGAATCCCCACCAACAGAAGAATTGGGCCAAGAGGCTCATTGCTTTGACTTCAGATGACATCAGATGGTGCACCCAGAGCACCAAAGGCAAGGACATTATCACTAGCTGTGGGCAGTACCCAAATGTACCTCTGATAGGAGTAAAGGGTTGCATCAACTACATTCCTTTTCTGTTTAAGAGACAACTGGGCTATGCTTTCATTCACCCTCCTAGGATGCAAGATTTAGCTGAGACCCTGTATTGTGAAATAAAGCCTAACCTAGCTGCTGTCAGGCAAGCATCCTAGGCTTGGGACAACATCCAAACAAAAGGGATGGCTATTCTTGGAAGGTGTAATAATGCTGCTTCAGCTGAGTACTATGACTGGTCCCATGCTAGAGCTCAGATTACTGGAATGCCCTTCACCTTGGAGGACATACCTGGACCCTCTACAGCACAGCCAGCAGCAACTGTCAGCCTGGAAGAATTTGAGAAACTGAAGGAAAGGAATGAAAATCTGTCTCAAGCTCTGAAGAAGACTCTTTGGGAAAGGAGTGATGGTCGTCTGGACATTGAAAGGTTGGAGAAGCTTAGGGTGGAGCATCTGACCAAGATTGAGAAAACAGAGGACTACATCAAGAAAGCAAGAGCTGGAGAACAAATATCGAAGAATGCCTGTAAAGAGGCCAAGCTTCAGAAGGCTATGACTGAGCTCTATCTGCAAGAGAGTCGGGCTAGGTGGGTCAGGATCACTGAAGCCTGGACACAGGAAGATAAGATAACTCAAGCCAAGATTGAGCAGTTAGAGGCCAATGAAAAGAAGCAACAGGAAGCTTTGCTGGCAGCCCAGAAGGAGATTTTAGAGTTGAAGCTTAGGGCTGGGTTGAAGAGATCAAAGGATCAGGATAGGCACAAGAATCTGGCCACTGCCATTGCCATCAGGAACCTCCTCATTAGGACCATTACAGAGCATCCAGCTGGTCCAGTGACTGAGGCACTTCTGAAGGAGGTTAAGGAGGATGAGTTTGGATTGAATGTTTGACTTCTTTGTTTATTGTTCATTTCCATTTAATGTACTTTTTCTTTTTTTTTGTATTTTGACCCTTCAGGGGCTTATGTTGTAAAAAAACAGACTATGTATTCATCATTTGTAATATATTTTTTAGTTTGTTTCCATTCGGGTTTTCTTTTCTCAACAACATCAAAGAATCTTCCTCGAGGTCTGGAAAGGTCAAAACCAAGAACCAAGCTGGATACCTTGGAAAACAAATAAGCATACTGCATAGCATACTAACTTTTATTTTGTTTTGTAGGTTTTGTTATTATTTGTTTCTGACTTTGCTATGACTTCAGGAAATATTGCTCGCAGAAGAGTGTTCCCTGTCAACTGTGCACACCGGTATCCTACTCGCAACAACCTTCCGGGTATTCTAATGGAGCAAGTACAGCAAGACCTGACTGAGGTCAGAACCCAGATGGCTAATGAAAGAGTGGAGATGAGAAACCAAATGGTACAATTCATGACTGTGATGACTGGCTTGGCCCAGAGCCAAGAAAGGTTAAGGGCATTGGTAGAAAGACAAACTCCCGAGGAACCTCATCCCGGAACTGGAGGAACTAGTAATAATGAGAGAGGTCAGCCTCATGTTAATCCACCAGTATTTGGACCTCAGCTAGATCCGGAAGTCAACATCCCGGGTAATGTGCAAGGAAATACTACTGGGGGGAGAATCCTGCAAGAAGACCCCCAAGAAGAGCAGTTCACTGTCATGGGAGCTGGAGATGAAGTCTATGATAGAAGGTTTGATGAAATTGCTGAGAAGTTGAGATCTTTGGAGTCTCAAAACTCCTTGGGCTTCGATGTAATGGATATGGGGTTAGTGGATGGGGTGAGAATTCCCCACAAGTTCAAACCCCCGTGCTTTGAGAAATACAATGGAACCTCTTGTCCACGAACTCACGTGCAGTCTTTCCTGGGGAGACTTAAAGCATATACCATGGATGAAAAGTTGTGGATGTTCTACTTTGAAGACAGCTTGACTGGGGCTTCAAGGGAGTGGTATTCACACCTGACCAGAGCTACCATCAGATGCTGGAAGGACCTAGCTGAAGCTTTCATCAGGCAATACCAATACAATCTGGATATCGCTCCTAACAGGACCCTCCTAATGGGAATGTCTCAATCCTCCAGAGAAAGCTTCAGGGAATATGCCCAAAGGTGGAGACAGCTTGCTGCTGCTGTCCAGCCACCCATGTCGGAAAGAGAAATGGCCGACATGTTCATGAATACTCTGCAAGGAACATATATTGATAGACTGGCTGCCTTTTCTTCCACCAGTTTTGCTGACGTAGTTATAGCCGGTGAAAGAATTGAAATTCTATTAAAAATGGGCAAAATTTCTGATTATGGTGCAAGTTCGTCCAGTAATCCCAGGAAGCCTTTTGTGGGACCTCGAAGGACCGGTGAGACAAATGCCATTCATGCCAGCAGGGGCAGACCTCAGTATGTTCACAGATCAGTAGCAGCTGTCATTATTCCAGCTCCGATTCCTCAGCAATCAGCATATCAACAACCACAACAACCACACTATCAACAGTAAGTTCAGTATCCGCCACAGAAAACCTATAACAACAACAATAGCAATCAACAACAAAGACCCTTCCAACAAAGACCGTCACAGGCAAACAGGGTGATTGACCTTATTCCTATGCCTTATGCTGCCTTATTGCCACAACTCCTGAAGCTTAACTTGGTTGAGTTAAGGACATTGGCACCTCCAGATCCTTCCAATCTCCCAAAGAATTATGATGTCAACGCCAGATGTGCTTTCCACTCCAATGCACCTGGCCACAATACGGAAAAATGCAGGGCCTTACAAATGAAAGTACAGGATCTGGTGGATTCTAAGGCCCTCAACTTCGCACCTCCTCCGAATGTCAACATAAACCCTATGCCTAATCATGGTGGGCTGAGGATTAATGCCATCGAGGAAGACAAACCATCTACTTTGATCACCAGTGTTGCACAAATTCGAACACCTTTGGTCGAAATTAAAGCTCAGCTTCTAGAATGCCAGGTGTTCCCCGGGTGTGAGCTCGGTTGTGGATATTGCAACATTGCAGTCAACGGGTGTGATAATTTGAGAAACGGCATAAATGGTCTTATCAAGGATGGTATCCTTCAGATCTCAACAACGACACCTACAAATCCAGCAATTCCTTTGACAACAATTCTTGATTCTTCTACAACAGCAACAACAATCATTCCTACCGATTCATCAATATCATCAGCAATGGCTCCGTCCATCACTTCAACAAGTCAAAATTCAACAACCATTTCTTCTACAACATCAGCATCCTTTTTATCAGCAGAATCTTCTACAACGCCAACAGAAATGAATGAAGATGTCTCAGCAGTCACCATCTACTATGATCCATCAAATGTTCCTCCAAACAACAACTTTCAGCAACAAACATTGGCACCCCTTGCCAGGTCACCAGTCACAATTTACTATGATCTGCACACCATTACAATACCCTCCTCTGCAGCAGTCAGTCCAGTCACCATCACGGTGTCTGGACCAGTTCCTTATGAAAGCAGTAATGCTATACCTTGGCATTATGGCTCTGATCTCTACTGCAACGGGGAGAAAATCACTCTGGATTCATTAACCTCTTCTCCACAAATTGATAATGTTGGGGGAGGCGGAGGCTTCACCAGAAGCGAACGCCTTTTTGCCTCACAAACTCAAAGACCTAATGTTGAAACAGAAGCTGCTGCCAAAGCAAAAGGAAAGAGTGTGGTACCTGAAGAGCCAATTGTCAAAGAAACTCAGAAGACATCTTTTGAGCAAGATGTAGACGATTTTATGAGAATCATAAAGAGAAGTGATTACAAGGTGGTGGATCAGCTTCACCAAACTCCCTCAAAAATATCCATATTATCACTGTTGATGTGTTCTGAAGCTCACGGGAATGCATTATTGAAAGTCCTGCACGCAGCATACGTGCTAGAGGAGATTACTGTTAATCAGCTAGAAACTGTGGTGGCAAATGTCAACACCAGTCACGGACTGGGCTTTACCAATGCTGACTTAACAACAGAGGGACGTAACCATAACAAGGCTTTACATATCACCTTGGAATGCAAAGGTGTTGTTCTATCTCATGTACTGGTGGACACTGGGTCGTCACTCAATGTTCTACCAAAGAAAGCCTTGGTGAAGCTGGAGTATGATGGCTTGGCACTGCGTCCGAGTAATTTGGTGGTGAGAGAATTTGATGGCTCTAAGAGATCAGTGCTTTGAGAGATTGATCTGCCTGTGATGGTTGGCCCGCAAACCTTCAAAACTACCTTCTATGTGATGGACATTCAGTCGGCCTACAACTGTCTGTTGGGTAGACCCTGGATCCATGCCGCTGGCGCTGTTACGTCTACCCTTCACCAGAAGCTGAAATTCGAGTGGGAAGGCCAGATCATCACCATCTATGGGGAAGAAGACATCTTTGTTAGCCATCTGGCTACATACAAGTACATAGAAATGGATGGAGAGATCCATGAAACTATGAGCCAAGGGTTTGAGGCCCTGAACATTAATGAAGCATCTTCTGTACTGGGAACCTCCATAACGTCTTATCAGCAAGCCTGGAAGGTTGTTGAAGAGGGTACTGCCCAAGGCTGGGGAAAGCTGCTGCCCGTGGAAAAGAAAGAAGACAGATTTGGGTTGGGTTACAGACCAACTCAACAAGATCAATCAGAGGCTGCCAAAGAGCCCAGTTTTGTCAGCGGGGGAATGCTCACCCCGGATGCTGTAAACAATTTGGAAGTCGAGGAGGAAAGCGACCGTGACCTGGAGAGCTGGATACGTCCAAGGATCCCGGGGAGCCAAGTCCTTAACTGGTCTTCCCAGGAAATTATAAGGGTTACTCCTGCAGAGTAATTATTATTTCCTGTATTTTAAAGCATGCATCAAGTCTTGCATCTTGCCCAAGATGACAAGATTCATTTTGTAATCGGGCCATCTTGTAATTTTGTGCAAATAGATCAATCAATGAATATCGGACATCTTTTACAAACGAGTCTCTTTTTCGCTCACTGTCTTTTCATTTTTTCTTTTTGTACAAAAAATAAAATGGCAATGTTTTTCAGAATAAAATAACTTCATTTTCACTTTTTCTAAATAAGATAAATCTGATCACTAAAATAAACCAATCTAAACCCTTGCAGAAAGTGCCCTCCAGATTGCACCGACAACAACACTGCTATGACTTTGTATGACTTTGACAATCCAATCAATCAAGCTGATGAAGGGGTTGAAGAAGACTATGAGCTACCTGAAGTGCTAGCCAGGTTGTTAAGGCGAGAGGAGAAGGTTATCACTCCTCATCAGGAGGAGATTGAAACGGTTAATCTTGGTACGGGGGAAGACGTGAAAGAGGTTAAGATCGGGGCCTGCCTGCAAGATTCAGTAAAAGAGCAACTGATTGATATGCTTCGGGAGTATGTGGATGTTTTCGCTTGGTCTTATCAGGATATGCCAGGGTTGGATACTGATATTGTCATGCACAAGCTGCCTTTGAAAGAAGATTGTCCGCCAGTAAAACAGAAACTGTGCCGTACTCGCCCAGATATGGCAATGAAGATAAAAGAAGAGGTACAAAAGCAGTGGGACGCCGTTTTCCTTGCTGTGACTAGCTATCCGCCGTGGGTTGCTAATATCGTACCTGTGCCTAAGAAAGACGACAAGGTGAGGATGTGTATGGATTACCGGGATCTGAACAGAGCCAACCCGAAAGATGATTTCCCTTTACCTCACATTGATGTATTGGTTGATAATACGACTCAGTTCTAGGTATTCTCCTTCATGGACGGATTTTCAGGATATAATCAGATCAAGATGTCACCTGAAGACATGGAGAAGACAACTTTCATCACACCCTGGGGCACATTCTGTTATAAGGTGATGTCATTCGGCCTGAAGAATGCTGGTGCTACTTATCAACGGGATATGGTAACATTATTCCATGACATGATCCACAAAGAAATTGAAAGTTATGTGGATGACATGATTGCCAAGTCCCTCACAGAAGAAGACCACCTTGTAAATCTATTGAAGTTATTCAAGCGTCTGAGGAAGTACCAACTGAAGTTAAACCCCAACAAGTGCACATTCGGGGTGCGATCTGGTAAGCTGCTGGGATTTATTGTAAGTGAAAAAGGGATTGAAGTTGACCCTGATAAAGTTAAAGCCATTCAAGAAATGCCTGCACCAAAGTCATAAAAAGAAGTTCGGGGGTTTCTAGGTAGATTGAACTACATTTCAAGGTTCATATCTCACCTTACAGCAACCTGTGAGCCTTTGTTCAAATTGTTAAGGAAAGAACAAACAGTCAGGTGGAATGAAGACTGCCAGAGGGCTTTTGACAAAATCAAGGAATACTTACAAGAGCCTCCAATCCTTATACCTCCAGTTGAAGGAAGACCTCTAATAATGTACTTGACAGTATTAGAAGAGTCAATGGGGTGTGTGCTGGGCTAGCATGATGAGTCTGGTCGAAAAGAGTATGTGATATACTACCTAAGAAAAAAGTTTACCGACTGTGAACAACGTTATTCACTGCTCGAGAAAACTTGTTGTGCTTTAGCGTGGGCTGCTCGCCGACTAAGGCAGTATATGTTGACCCACACTACTTTATTGATATCAAAGATGGACCCAGTTAAGTACATTTTTGAGAAGCCAGCACTTACCGGACGGGTTGCAATATGGCAAATGATCCTCACGGAATATGACATTCAGTACACATCCCAAAAGGCCATCAAAGGCAGTGTATTGTCTGATTATCTTGTTGAGCAACCCATTGATGATTACCAGCCTATGAGATTTGACTTCCCTGATGAAGACATCATATTCATAAAAGCAAAAGATCATGAAGAGCCTGTTCACACTAAAGGGCCTGACCCAGAAGAAGAATGGACTATGATATTTGACGAGGCTGTTAATAAGAATGGTCGTGGTGTTGGTGCAGTACAAATTACACCTAAAGGAGTTCACATGCCTTTCTCGGCAAAACTCACCTTCAACTGCACTAACAACAAAGCTGAATACGAAGCTTGTATTATGGGTCTTGAGGAAGCCATTGACCTCAGGATCAAGACATTGACTGTACTCGGAGATTCAGCTCTGGTAATCAATCAAACCAACGGCAAATGGTACACGCACCAAGATCATCTGATAGCTTACCGGGATTATACGAGGAGGTTATTAACTTTCTTCACAACAGTCAAGTTTGAGTATATCCCTCGAGATGAAAATCAGTTTGCAGATGCTCTGGCTACCATTTCATCCATGATCAAGGTTCAAGCGGCCAACTTTGTGCCTCGGATTTCAGTATCCAGACTTGACAGACCAGCATATGTATTTTCAGCAGATGTTGTCAAAGACGATAAGCCTTGGTTCCATGATATCAAATGCTTCTTGGAGGATCAAACATACCCACCTGGGGCATCTTCCAATGATAAGAAGACATTAAGAAGGCTAGCTGGTAGTTTCTTCCTGAATGCGGATGGTTCCCTATACAAGAGAAACTTTGATATGGTACTCCTCAAATGTGTTGATAGGGCAGAAGCAGACTTGTTGATGCACGAGGTGCACGTAGGATCCTTTGGTACCCATGCTGGAGGGCATGAAATGGCTAAAAAGTTGTTGAGATCAGGCTATTATTGGATCACAATGGACGCAGACTGTTGTGCTTATGCTAGGAAATGCCATAAATGCCAGATTTATGCGGATAAAGTGCATGTGCCTCCGAATCCTCTAAATGTGATGTCTTCACCTTGGCCCTTTGCCATGTGGGGCATTGATATGATTGGCAAAATTGAACCGACTGCTTCAAATGGCCACAGATTCATCCTGGTAGCCATTGACTATTTTACCAAGTGGGTCGAAGCAGCTTCTTATGCAAATGTTACAAGGCAGGTAGTAGCCCTATTTCTAAAGAGAGACATCATCTGTCGGTATGGAGTGCCCGAGAGAATCATTACTGATAATGGTTCCAAATTGAACAACAAAATGATGGCAGAACTGTGTCGGGACTTCAAGATCCTACACCACAATTCTTCTCCTTACAAACCAAAGATGAATGGCGTTGTTGAGGCAGCTAACAAGAATATCAAGAAGATTGTACAAAATATGGTGGTTACCTATAAAGATTGGCATGAAATGCTACCATTTTCCTTGCATGGGTACCGTACGTCAATCAGAACATCCACTGGGGCAACACCGTATCAACTTGTGTATGGTATGGAGGCAGTCCTACCTGTTGAAGTTAAATTACCCTCCCTGCGTGTACTGATGGATGTTAAGTTGAATGAAGCAGAGTGGGTCCGATCCCGATACGAACAACTGAACCTGATCGAAGAGAAGAGATTAGCTGCAATCTGTCATGGGCAGCTGTATCAGAAAAGAATGAAGAAAGCCTTCGATCAGAAAGTCAGGCTCCGGGAGTACCAAGTAGGAGATCTTGTGCTGAAAAGACCCCCCTCCTCATACAGACCACAGGGGCAAGTGGACTCCGAACTACGATGGCCCGTTCATAGTAAAGAAAGTTTTCTCTGGTGGAGCACTGATGCTCAGTACTATGGATGGTGAAGACTTCCTGTCCCCTGTGAATTCAGATGCAGTTAAAAAATACTTCGCATAAAAATGACCCGCTGGACATAAAAACAGAATGTAAGTCCAGACAAAAATAGGGCATCCCGGCGAGTCAAAAACAGAATAAAAGACTTGGGCAAAAATAAGGGAAAATATATAAAAATGTACACCCGCTGAGTTGAAAAGCCGCATTGGACAACTCAGGCAAAAATGGGTATCCCGGTGGATTGAAAACCCGAAAGGGCGATTCACGCAAAATAAGGGAGTAAGCGAACAACTGCATTCTGAATTCGTTTGTATCACTTACAACAAGGTGAACTTCGAAAGGGTCAAAGCTGCGGTCAGAATCAGCTTTCTTCAGAAAGCAAGACGAGAAGAATGTCAAGTGTCATACGGGTCATAGCAAAGGGAAGCTCCTTGAAGCGTCACCAGCATTGCCAGCATCTTTTTGTTTCTCAATTTGTAACGATTTCCTCATTTCAGGGGATCCGTTTCTTCGATTGTATCTTGCCAATTCAGGGCGCGAATTAATAAAATCAGATTTTCAGTCATGTTTCGTCTCGTCCATTTTATTTGCGAAATGTCCAGTGTCATTAATATATTGATTTCATAAATACAGATGCGTCCCTTCTAAAAATACGTGCTTACAGGAAATATATTTACTCCTTGGAGTGTCTAAACTTCTATGACGGAATCCAGTAAGGGATACCTCGGGGTACTTGTGTGTTTCTCTATCTTTACAGGATTGCATGTATCCAAAGCACAACACGGGGCATGAAAGCTTCTCCCTAGTGGGCTGCCAAATCATTATTTCCTCAGCACACCTTCCAAGCGGCACCAGAGATGCTTTCTCCCCGTCAGAGTTGCCAGGCATCACTTCACCAACATTTCCTTCAAAAGGGCGGCACTAGAAGGTGTTCATATCCTCAGCTGAGTTGTCAAGTATCATCCTCAGCAGGGTCCCCACAGAAATCTTTAGGAAGATCTTTCAGTGATCTTTTTTCTTCCCCAGCCAAGTGCTAGACAGGGAACCATTTCCCTACAGAGTTTCAGCCTCTATCCAGAAGAGCAACGTCTGAAGATCTCACAACAGAGTAAAGAAAGCTTCTACAAACCCCAGCTGGGTCCCTCATTACCGAGATAGGTTTACCAGTGATCTATTTCCCCATGCAGAGTCAGATATGTCAGATTCACCAGTGATCTCACCCCCAGTCGGGACATCCACTTCAAGCAGATCAACCAGAGATCTCCACGGCGACGGGATCCGAGTCCCGGATCGGTATCTTTGCATAATCATAGCATTCGCATCATATTTCCCCACAGAGCGTAGCATTCCGTCTGATACGGAGCATTACGGCAAAAATCAAACATATTGCATAATTATAAGCCATATGTAAAATCAAACACTTGTAAATACTGACAATCCATAAGCAATATACAGAACATTCCCCAATTCCTCACCAGAGAGCCAAAGCATTTCCCTTACAGATACAGGAACACATTCCTTTTGCACTAGTCCGTGTCATCATTCCCCAGTAAAATCACCCAAACAGACACCATTATTATAGATGTTTCTTGACACTCGTCTGTGTCATACCCCAGCAGAAAGCAAAAGCGTCACCTTTTCACTCACTAACACATATACATATATATACAATTCCTTGACACCCGTCCGTGTCACCCTCCCCAGCATAGTTACCTAAACACTTCGGGAACCATATACTTGTTTATAATACACCTTTTTCCGACACCCGTCCGTGTCGTGCTCTCTCCAGCAAGTTAAACACTCGTCTGTGTCTCACTCTTACTTTTACAGATACTCATCCGTATCTTGTATATACCACTTATATCCCCTCAGATTCGACACTCGTCCGTGTTCTTTGTTAACTAGTTGGTACTCGTCCGTATCATCATCTCGGAACATGCGTTAAGCGTTTGTTTCTACTGATACTCGTCCGTATCATAGTCTTAAGGATGCTCGTCCGCATCTTTAATCTATACACCGTGTCAAACACTTATGTCCTCTTAAATTTAGACACTCGTCTATGTCTACCCTTCCCCCAGAAGAATCCCTAACAAAACTTGTTAAACTATTTTCTTTCTATCTGACATTCGTCCTATGTCATGATACCTTTTCGGTAGCCGTACCCTGCTAGGTGATCGTCCTTCACCTTTTTGATGATCGTCCTTCATCACTCCCAGAGGAGTCTCTATTCATTAGAACCCCTTCCTATCCGACATTCGTCCTATGTCGTGATATTTTCAGCAGCCGTCCCCTGCTAGGTGATCGTCCTTCACCTCTTGATGATCGTCCTTCATCATTTTATCCGATGGCCATCCCCATCGTTGATCTTGTTATCTGACATTTGTCTTATGTCATGATAAATCCCGAGAGCAGCCGTACCCTGCTAGGTGATCGTCCTTCACCTCTTGATGATCGTCCTTCATCATGCTTATCCGATGGCCGTCCCCATCGTCAACCTTTTCATCCGACATTCGTCCTATGTCGTGATACTTTCGGCAGCCGTCCCCTGCTAGGTGATCGTCCTTCACCTTAGATGATCGTACCTCATCATTTATGTCATTCATACCTTGAACTTGATGGTCGTCCCCATCATTTACCGATAATCCCCAGAGAGTCTTATAGCTTTACCTGATGGCCGTCCCCATCATAATCTCTTATATCCCCAGCTTTTCGGTCGTCCCCGTCATTTCTTTATTTCCCGCATTTTTCCCCAGCATGTTGGTCGTCCCCGTCATTCCTTCATCCCCGGCAGTCGTCCTCTGCTCGGCGGTCGTCCTTCGTCGCCCGCACTTTATAAACATACTTTATTTTCTTTTATAATCTATATCCCTTTTCTTCTTCATTCAGTGAGTGCAAATTTTGGACTGTCTTTGTTATTCAACCACAAGTTATCTTATTTGCCTATTAAGCCGTTGCTTACATCCTGCACAGCTAACTCATGCATGAACAGGGGCAACTGTAAACACCCCAAATTTGCCCTCACCCATTCACACCATGGCTTGTGATATTTTCATATGCATAAGTTCAATCACCTCATCTCATATTGCATTTTTGCTTCACTGCATTGTTTCTAAGTCATTTGCATCTAGGGTTTGTGATCTGAGCCATCCAAGAGCTACTTGAACCACTCCAAAGGTCATTAATCACTTCAAAGGGGTCCATGAATGTTCAAGCATCATATTATATCCTCACAAGGTCAAGGAAGTCAAAGAATCACAAGAACTGAGAAAGGCATGGAAGCAGGGCCAGGTTTAACTGCATAGATGACCTGAAATTAGGGTTTTGGTTTCAGAGACCATAACTCCAAATTTTTTGGTCATTCTTGTTTCTATTGGTCTCTTTATGTTATAAGGATCATGCATATCAATTTTCATGAAAAAATTCCATGGGGAAGGCATCTGATCAAGAGATGACTTCTTGAGCAAGTCAATGCAAAATCAGGGCATCTGAGGCCCCCAATGACCCAACCAAAGGGTGTTCTCCATCATTTTGAATGTATATGATCTTTATTTGATCATATAAGGTGTTATAAGTTCACAAAATTGGAAAATTTCAAGTCATTTGCAAAGTTGCCTTTTTGGGAAAGTGACTTGTAATGAAAACTTGCCATTTTGGGAAAGTTTTTCAACCTTCTCTTTTTGATTCAAAAATGCTTCAAATGAGAAAACTTTGGTCATGAAAGTTGTAGAATGGATCTTCCCATTTTCAAAAAGTACAAGAACTCATTCTAATTCATTTTGGATCAAAAGTTATGGCTTGTCAAAGTTGTGCAAAATCACTTAATTTTCACTTTTGTACCAAAGAGGGAAAGTTGCAAAACCTCATGCCAAAGCAAAATGTGACTTCAAATGGACTTCTAAGAATTATAAAAACATAACTCATGACCTAAAACTCATAATTGCACAAGAATTTCTCAAGTTTCATGCCATGAACTTCACAAAATTCAAAAGGGGCCAAACTTCCTCAAAATTGCAAAATGGATCAAAGCTTCTCACCCACTTGTGCCAGCTGCCAAAAGTGACTTCCATGGACCTCCTTGAAGCATGTTGATCCAAGCCATGCCCTTGTACCATGAATGAACCAGCCCATACCTCCTCTTACACAAAAGTTGTCTTTATGCAAGTTGAGCCATACCAATCAAGCTAGGCCAGCAACAACTCTCTGACCAATCACAACTTCACATACATGCCTCATGGATCATTTTCATACAATCTTGGAGCCTGAAACCACAACATTTCCATAGTTTCCAAAAACTCTCCCCCTTGCATTTTCATTCGAAACTCAGCACTCAAGTCTCCAACATCAAAACAAACTTCACAAAACCACTCACCATGATCCTCTGATCATTTCCCAATCCTCATTTGACCCTGAAACCACCCCAAGCAGAAACACGATTTTCCACCCCTTCTGAACAGAACTTCATCAATCTCTTAAACCAGCCATAAGAAATTCCAAACAAGCATTGCAAACTTCTCAGGGGGTTCATTAGAGGCATCTTGGACCAAAGAAGCAGCCAGCAAGTTCCAAAGATCAAAGCTCCAGTTCAGGTGAGCTCAAGAACAATTTTTCCAGAAACGTGTTTTTAAGTTACTAATTGATTCTCCATGATTCACTGATAAGCATGTATGAGCTCTCTGAAATTTTTTGACCTAGAACTAATTTGCTTCAATTCAGCTTGAATATGTGAAATAAACTTGTTTTAGTGAGTGATTCTTGTTGAGTGATGTATGGGGTTGGATTCTGGGCAGAGAGATTAGGTTTTAGAAGCTTGGGGAGAGAGATAGCAAAATCTCAGTGGAGGTTTGGCCGGAGAAGATGACCGGAGGTCATTTCCGGCCACCTGAAAGTCATTAGTGCATTAATTGTGATTAGGGCTCAGTTTGAATGTGAGCCATAGATCCTGTTGACCTGGGTTGACCCGCGCGTGAATGAGTGGTCCAGATCCCTCATTAAAACCCTAATCCTATAATTAGATTTAATTAATTAAGTTTAACTTAAATCCAGTCAGTTTGAATAATAGCCCTAGGATCTGGCGCGGGTCAACTCCCTCCAAATCCATTTGAATGTGAGCCTCTGGATCTGTTGACTTCTCCATAATTTCATTTTTATTTCATTTATTTTATATTTAACTTCTACGAATTATTAAAATAGTAAAACACTTTGAAAAATTCTGAAAATTTTTGTCAAACATTTCATTAATTTTCAGAACCCAAAAATATTTTTATTTTTATTTTTTGCATTAAAAATCATTTTTAAATCATTTAAATGTTTATTTTTAATTAATTAATGGAAATTAATTAATTAAAAATGCATTTAGGTATTTAAAAATCACAAAAAAAATCACATTGCATTTTAAAACATTTAGAAACATTACCAAATTCTCAAAACAAATTTCTTTTTGGTCCTTGATGCATTTTGACAATTTTCATTGGAATTAAATTCATTTAAAGGCAATATTTTTGTTCAAACTTAGAAAAATTCATTCTGCCTAACCATGAAGAGTTTGATAATGGTTCTTCTTGCGTTGCATCCTTCATATCATGTAGTTTTTAGGGTTAAATTGGTTTGCATTTATCTTTCATTTTCAATTTATTGTGCATTTTTCCTTTTGAGATGCTTTGAAACCCTAGTTGACTTAGAAAAATCACAACTTCCATTAGGTTTAGATTTAGGTCTCGTCCTTTGGGAAGTGAACTTGTGTAAGGTTAGGGTTCCTATAATCCCATTTTCAATTTTTTATCATGTAATTTGCTTCTGATTTTGAATTTTGCATTGCATATTGTATGTAAACCCTAATTCTTGTCTTAATTTGTATCCATCTCTCATATGCTTGCATTCAAGAACTTGCCATGACAATTTGTGCATCCATATGACATGTAATACATCTTAGGACATATTAGAATCATGTTTGATCATTGCATCCTTCATTTGCCATGTTATGTATCCATTGCATTTCATAAACTTTCATGAGCTTTCATGGTTCAAAACATGCTTCATTTGCATCCACACCGTTGTGTGATCATCCACAACTCTTGACATGTGTTTGCATCATCTCTTAGAATCATTGAAATCATGTTTATGCTTCTGACTTTGGTTTGCATCATGACATTTCATCTCATTTGCATTGCATTTCATTTCTCTTGTTAACTTTTCAGGTGGTAAGTTGTTTTGAGAAGTGAATTTGCCTTCACTCCTCATAATCTTTCTTCATCTCCCTTATGCATTCATTTCTGCATTTTACTTTTGTATTAGAGTGAGCTTTCTCATTCATGCTCCCTCCCCTCTTTCTTTCCTCAAGCAACTTATCTTCTTAAGTGAAGTAAGTTGTCTTGCTTCTCTCTGTTTCTTCCTCCTTTCATCTGTTTCTTTCCTGGTGGTTTCTCTGAAGATCTTCTTGCAAACCCCATTAACCCTAGGAAAAACCAAGCATGATCACAATTAGGGTTTGATTAGTCCCCCATTTAGCTTTTACCTTTGTGTCATCATCGAGTCTTCTCTTCTCACCTCATAATCCAGGACTAAACCCTAAAGGTTTTAAGGCTTTGTGATTAAGCTTATGCCTGTATCCTTCTATTAGGATGGAGTGTATAACTTTAATCCTAAGTGTTAAACCCTTAATGTGTTTAAATCCTTTAATCAATCCATCTAATAATCACTAAGACATCAAGCTTGTAACTTGGGCCTTGCATTAGGGTTCTAATTCTTCCTTAACTGGTTAAGAAGAACTAACCCTAGTGTTAATGGACAGGTCCCCCTCAAGTTGTCATACAAATCATAAAAGTCACTTCTTAATCTTACCATTAACTAAAATCCACTTTAATAAAGGCTTTGTTTTGTCATGAGATTAATCCCTAATCATGGATTAAGTAGAGGAGTCTTCCTCATCTTAAATGTTCTCATCTATTATCCTTCTATTAGGATGGTGTAATGAGTCCATTAAATCCTTGATTATGGCTTAAACTCATTACTAAACACTAAACCAAAACTCCAAAAACATCTAAATAAATGCAAGTAGGTTAATGATCTTAATCCTACATCATGGTGATTAAGTGTGAGGTGCTTACTTCATGCTTAAGGTATTCTCATTACCCCTAATCAGAGGGAGGATGTGATGAGCTTACTAACCCTTGGTTTAGGTTTAAGCTCATTAACTTATGACAAACTCCAAAATCAATAAAAGACTGAAAACCAAAAACAAACAATAATCGTCTCCTCTGGGATTCTTTTCTCACCTCATTCACTCATAAACGAGAACTTGCTTCTTTCGTCTAATGCAAGACAGTTTGCACCTGAGCCAGACAGGTCATACACTTGAGCATGGATAAGTAAGCACTTCACAAGTCAATTCATCTTCCAGTCTCTTTGAGTCGAACTACGGTGTTCTGACTTCCTCATTGCACGAGAGGATACGTAGGCATAACTTAACAGTTATCGAACAAAAGTCTCTGTATATTCCCCCTCCTTCCAGCATTATTCTTTAAGCCTCATAGTCTTCAGCATTACACTCTTGTTCTTACACTGACACTTCTCTTATACACTTCACTTTCTGACATTTGCATTCTTCCCGGCTTTGATACATAGATAGCACTGACACTTACCCCTTTAAACACAAATCTTTTAAGCGTGGATCCCGTCGAGTACGACGGACAATCTGGGTGCTAATACCTTCCCAGGTTGTAACCAACCCCCTTTCTCAGTTTCTCTGGTTCGCGGCCGTCTTATCCATCCTTTCTTAGGTTTATGCAGCATTACCTTTCCTTCGGGATAAAAATGCCTAGCTGGCGACTCTATTCATTCCTTCTCCTTTCACCGACCGTTCGCGTCTGTACCCCATTTGACCTGGCCTCATTTGGTGGGAGCAACACCATGATACTAGCCTTGTGCAAAAGGTCTTGTGAGCTTCTTGCCAGGTCATCATGCTCTTGATTTTGACTTGTAGTGCTTCAAATTTCCCGGATGACTGATCATATGGCTTATGCTAGAACATGTTAGTGTTATGCTTCATTTTTCTATGCAAAATGCTAAGGACATGACATGCTTATGATGATTATAAATTGGAAACTTCTCTGGGGAATGTTTCAACGATGGGAGCAAGTTCCAGACATGAAATATGCGGGGATAACCGCCTTCAGACTTGGCTGGGAATGCTTGGTCAAGACCCTAGTTGGGGATAGAATTCTGAAAATTCCGACTCTGTAGGGAAACCAGACGTACAGTCGCTCGCTGGGGATAACTTCGCTTGCGAAAAGATAAACCGCTTAGGGAGGAAAGCTCTTTAATTAGCCTTGGAATCATACAGGGGAAATGTCCAAGATCCTGGCAATACTTGGTTTAGGAATGAAATGTGAACAAAAGTCTGCACTACTTTGTCACCCTGGCCAAAAATAAATTGGCAAACTCACTGGGGATGTTTCAATGATGGTTGTGTACCAATCATGAACTCGATGAGGAAATGACGATCTTCCTACCGGACTGGGGAAATACTTGGTCAAATAAACCTTTGCTAGGGAAAGAGTTCTGAAAGTTACAACTCTATGGGGAATTAGGCATTCAGCTGCTTGCTAGGAATAACCCATTCTGACATAAAGACTCCGCCCCGAGGTGAGAACTGTTCAACTGGATTTGAAGTTCTACTAGGGATACCACCCTTCTATGACTCAGCTGGGGATAGCCATGTCTTTCTGCTTGGGGAAATACCACATTGCCCTGCAAAACCTGCAATAACAGTATACACACATGTGCCCTTGGGACTTACATGGTATAATCTGTCCATCCATTGTCACCCGACACTCAAAGACAGTTTTAATTGTTTCCCTGCGATGTCAATTTTCTCAGAAAAATCAACATGTTTCAAATGCAATGTTCTTTTTTGCCAAAAATTCAAGACATTTTTGCAAACAACGTAAACACAACACAACACGGCTTTTTGACTGAATATTCGTTTATTGAATGGCCTCCGAATAGGAAAAGTTTTACATCTGGAAGCAACTACCTGGAAAAAGGTAGCTACCATAAAATTGAGAAAAGAAATTATCCTGATGGCAATGTACACAGCATTCCAATGAGTTTCCTTCCTGCTATGACCAGCATATCTTCAAGACTTTCTTTTCTTGCCTTTTCTTTCCGAAGAAGATGAGGGGACTGATTCCTATCGTTCTGATATTTCCAGACTGTTTAAAACGGTGATTTGGTTCAGATTACCCGGATCGCAATTGTTCGCTTATTCCCTTGTTTTGTGTGGATCGCCCTTTCGGGTTTTCAATCCACCGGGATACCCTTTTTTTCCTGAGCTGTCCAATGTGGCTTTTCAACTCAGCGGGTGTACACATTTTTTAATTTGTTTTCCCTAACTTTTGCCCGAGCTTTTTATTCTGGTTTTAGCTTGCCAGGATGCCCTTTTCTTGCCTGGACTTTAATTATATTTTTGTGTCCAGCGGGTCTTTTTATGCGAAGTATTTTTTAACTTCGTCCGAGTTAACAGGAGACTGGGAATCTTCTCCATCCATAGTAGTGAGCATCAGTGCCCCACCCGAGCAAACTTTATTTACTATGAACGGGCCTTCGTAGTTCGGGGTCCACTTGCCCCTGTGATCTGAACCTAGAGGAATGATCCTCTTGAGTACAAGCTCGCCTACTTGATACTCTCGAGTACGTACTCGTTATTCGAATGCTCACTTCATTCTCCTCTGATAAAGCTGACCATGATAGATAGCCGCTAATCTCTTTTCCTCAATTAGGCACAACTGATTATATCGAGCACGTACCCATTCAGCCTCAACAAGCTTCACATCCATCATCACACATAATGAAGGAATTTCTACCTCAACAGGCAAGCCTACTTCCATGCCATATACCAATGAGAAAGGAGTTTCCCCAGTTGACGTCCTGACTGACGTTCGGTACCCAAGCAGTGCAAATGGTAACATCTCATGCCAATCCTTGTAAGTGAAAACCATCTTCTACACAATCTTCTTAATATTCTTGTTAGTTGCCTCTACCACGCCATTCATCTTTGGCCGGTAAGGAGAAGAATTGTGATGTTGAATCTTGAAGTCCTGACATAGTTCTTCCATCATCTTGTTGTTTAAGTTGGAACTATTATTAGTAATGATTCGCTCGGGCACTCCGTATCTGCAAATGATGTCTCTTTTCAGAAATCTGGCTACCACTTGGCGAGTGACATTGGCATAAGATGCTGCTTCAACCCATTTGGTGAAGTAATCAATCACAACCAAGATGAAACGATGACCGTTTGAAGCAGTAGGCTCTATCTTCCCGATCATGTCAAAGTCCCACAAATAAAAAGGCCAAGGAGATGACATGAAGTTGAGCGGGCTTGGAGGAACATGCACCTTGTCTGCATAAATCTGGAACTTGTGGCACTTACGGGTGTATGAACAATAGTATGCATCCATTGTTAGTAAATAGTACCCTAACCTCAACAACTTCTTAGCCATAACATGTCCTCCTGCATGAGTATCGAAGGATCCCTCGTGGACTTCCTGCATTAACAGGTCTGCTTCGTGTCTATCCACACATCTGAGCAAGACCATGTCAAAGTTCCTCTTATACAGAACCCCGTATGTGTTCAAGAAGAAGCTAGCAGCAAGTCGTCTCAAGGTCTTCTTGTCATTGGATGATGCTCCAGTTCGGTATTCTTGTTTCTCCAGGAACAACTTGATATCAAAGTACCAAGGTTTCTCATCAGACACCGCGTCTATAGAGAAAGCATAAGCCGATACGTCAAGCCTGGAAATGTCAATTCGTGTTTGTGTTTGGGCTTGTTTCAGGCCATGGAAAGGGGTGGGAAATGATCCTTGAGGTATGTGGAGTTGAATGGTGAAAGAAATTTTAAGTTTTGATGGCTGAGGAGTGAGTTTCGAAGAGAGGGAGGTTTTTGGAATTTTTGGGCAATCTGAGTTCTTGAGGTTTCAGGCTCCAAGATTGTGTGAAATGAGGTCCATGATGCTTGCATAAACAATGTTGATTGGCCAGAGAGTTGGTAGTGGCATAGTTTGATTGGTATGGCCTCATTTGCAAAAAATCAAAAGTTATGGTACCATAAGCATGGGCTGAGTCAGAGTTGGCTTTTGGGGTGTCTTGGCCTCAGCTTGATTCATGGATGACCCTTGGATGAAGTTTATGCAACTGGCACACTTGGATCAAGAGTTGTCATGGTTTTTGCAAAGTGTAACACCCCAAATTTGCCCTCTTCATTTTAAGCACCATATCACATCATATTCATCATGAACATATCATATTCTTAGCATCCTAGCATGGAAAGATGAGGCATAACATTTCTCATGACCTAGCATTAGGCATATGATCATCTGTGGAGGTTCTTGAAGCATCACAAGCCATGACAAGGGGCCTAATGGTTTTTTACAAGTCCTATGAGGAGTCTACATTGCATTTACAAGTTCAAGTTCATTTGAAAAAGCTCAGAAGGTTGGAAGATCATCAGGGATTCCAGGATAAGGCAAAGCTCCTACACAATAGTCATTAACTAGGGTTTGAGATTCAAGCATGAAAACCTCACAACTTTGGCCATTTAATTTAGGCAAAGTCTTTTACATGTCAAGAGGATCCTAGGTACCAAATTTGGTGATAAAATTCCTTGTGGAAGTCAAGAATTTCTTCAGTTGCTTGCAGATGAAGAAACTGGTCAATTGTGCCTTAAATAAGTCAACTGTGTGATTTCATGGGCTCCAATCCATTTTTTCTGTCCAAGGGATATTCTTATAATTTTAAAAGAGTTTTGGAAAGTTCAAAGATCAAGAATCATGAGGTTTTGAGGTGTTTTGCAAAATTGGTGCAAAGTTGGTTTTGAGAAAATGCTATTTTTGGCAAGTTTTGCCCTAAAATTCAAGTGAGCTTAACTTGGTGAAAAATTCTTCAAATGGACCAAAGTCAAGAATGAAAGTTGGAGATTAATACCTCCCATTTTCAAAAAGTACAAGTACTTTTTCATAGCATTATTAGTTAAGGATATTGGCCCTCAAAAATTTCATCAAATTAGGGCAAAAAGTTGATTTTCACTTATGCACCAAGAGCCAAAAGTCATGAATCTCATTTTTGTGTATTGATACATACCAAATAATGTTGCAACATTAAAATACAATGACAATGGCTAATTTTTCTCAAAGTAATACATCAAATTCATGCCAAGTGAGAATGTTATTCCAAAAGTGCAATTTGTGCATGAACATTGAGAAAGTGTGACTCTCTCATCTAAGGGCCAAGATTTGTTTGGATTGTAATCAAGGGGTCAGATTGGAGTGCACATGGGTAGAAGGCAAGGGAGTGCATGAGCTTTTCATGAGATCACAACAAATTGTCCAAAATTGCAAAATCACTCAAACTTTTCATTCTCACGTGCAAATCATCTCATCTCTTCAACATTGGTTCATGACACCATATAAAAGAGAATTAGGGTTTTAGAAGTTCCAGTTCTCTCTGATTGCTAAGCTTCCAAGTTTTTGCACCATTTTCATTTTCTCTCAAATCTCTTCACACACTTGCTCTCTTCCAAAACAAATCACAGATCCTTCATCCTTGAAAGCTCAGGATCACAAATCTCACCCTTGTGTCGCTCCCGACAAATGAAAATGGATCATATGAAGGTACAGACGCGAACGGTCGGCGAAGGGAACAGTGAGAACACACAGCCGTGAACTCACTGGGAATGAAAAGAGTCGCCAGCTAGGCATTTTTATCCCGAAGGAAAGGTAATGCTGCATAGACCTAGAAAAAGATGGATAAGACGGTTTGCGAACCAGAGAGACTGAGAAAGGGGGTTGGTTACAACCTGGGAAGGTATTAGCACCCAGATTGTCCGTCGTACTCGACGGGATCCACGCTTAAAAGATTTGTGTTTTAAAGGGGTAGTGTCAGTGCAATTTGTGTATAGAATAGCTGGAAAAGGATGTACAGGTGTCAGTGTGAAAACAGTGTGAAGTGTGATATATACAGTGTCAGTGTAAGGATGGGAGTGAAATGCCCAAGATCATGAGGCTAAAAGAATGAAGCTGGAAGGAGGGGAATATACAGAGACTTTTGTTCGATAACCGTTAAGTTATGCCTACGTATCCTCTCGTGCAATGAGGAAGTCAGAACACCGTAGTTCGACCCAAAGAGACTGAAAGGAATTGACTTTTGAACTGCTTGCTTGTCAATGCTCAAGTGTATGATCTGTCTGGCACAGATGCAAACTGTCTTGCATTAGACGGAAGAAGCAAGTTCTCGGTTGTGAGTGAAGATGATGAGAAAAGAATCCCGAAGGAGACGATTATTGTTTGTTTTTGAGTTTTCAGTCTTTTATTTCTTTTTGGAGTTTGTCATAAGATAATGAGCTTAAACCTAAATCAATGGATTTGGTAAACTCATCACATCATCCCTCTGATTAGGGGTAATGAGAATTACCTTAAGTGTGAAGTCAGATTCTCACACTTAATCACCTTTGATGTAGGGTTAAGATCATTAACCTACTTGTGATTAATTAGATGTTTTTGTGATTTTTGTTTAGTGTTAAGTAATGAGGTTAAGCCATAATCAGGGATTTAACAGGCTCATTACACTATCCTAAAAGAAGGATAATAGATGAGGGTGTTTAAGCTGAGGAAGGATCCTCAGCTTAATCCATGATTAGGGATTAAACCCATGACAGAACAAACCTTCGATTAAGTGGATTTTATTAATGATATGATGATGAAGTGTTTTTTTATGATTTGTAAGACAACTTGAGGGGGACTTGTCCATTAACTTTAGGGTTAGTCCTTCTTAACCAATTAAGGGAGAATTAGAACCCTAATGCAAGGCCCAAGTTACAAGTGTAATGTCTTGATGATTATTAGATGGATTAATTAAGAGATTTCAACACCTTAAGGGTCCAAGACTTAGGATTAAAGTTATACACTCCATCCTAAAAGAAGGATGCAGGCATGATCTTAATCACAAAGTCTTAAAGCCTTGAGGGTTTAGTCCCTGATTATGAGATGAGAAGAGATGACTCAAGGAGAGACACAAAGGTAAAAACTATGGGGGAGACTAATCAAAACCCTAATTCATTATCATGCTTGGTTGGTCCTAATGTTTGTGAGGTTTTCAAGAACAATCTTCAGATGAACCACCAGGAAGCAGATGAACAAGATCAAGAGAAGCAAAGTGACTTGCTTCATTCAAGAAGTCAAGTCACTTGAAGAAAGAAAGTGGGAGGAGGAAGAATGAGCAAGCTCAAGCTCAAACACAAGCAAAAATGCAGCAATGGATGCAAGAGAGATGAAAAGAAAAGTTATGAGAAGTGAAGGCAAATTCACTTCCCAAGTTTACTTACCACCTGAAATGTTAGAAGCAAATGCAATACAATGCTAAATGAAATGAAATGATATGATGCAAAGCAAAACCAGAAGCAATACACATGATGATTATGATGTTATGAGGTGCTGCAAACATGAGGCAAGACATGGAGATGCTCATACAAAGTCATGGATGCAGATGATGCAAGTTTAGAAGCATGAACAAGCATGAAATGTTATGAAACATACAAGACAAATGGCATGGCAAATATGTAATGCAATGATCAATGATGCTCCATACATGTCTTAAGATGTCAAATGAATCATAAGAATGCACCAAATGCAATGGCAAGTCAAATTATGCAAGGAAATGCAAGAATGGTGCAAAGGGAAGCCCAAATTAGGGTTCATGGATCAAACATCAAACATAAACCAAAAACAGAAGCAAGCCCTAATATGAAAAATGGAAAATGGTACCTAAAGAAACCCTAGACCTATAATGAACCACTGCCCAAAGGGGAACTCTCAACTCTCAACCAAACTCAAGTTATGAATTTTACAAGTTATTAGGGTTTTTTAGGGTTTATAACAAAAGAAATGCCAATCAATTAGAAAATGCAAGATCAAATCTTGGCCTTTTTATCTTTGAAAGTTCATGCTAAATGGAAAACAATGCAAAAAGAATCAATGTCTCAACCTTCACCAAAAGACAGAAATGATTTTTCAAACTTAGGATCAAAAAAATGCATCAAAAATGATTTAATTCCATGAAAAATTCTTAAAATGCATCAAGATCAAAAAAGAAATTTGGTTTGAAGGTTGGACAATGTTTCTAAATGTCTTAGAACATTTCATGAATTTTTTTGTAATTTTTAAATACCTAAAAGTATTTTTAATTAATTAATTCTCATTAATCAATTAAAAATAATCTTTTAAATATTTAAAAATACTTTTTTAATGATAAAAATAAAATAAAAAATATTTTTGTGTCATAAAAATTAATAAAACCTTAAAGAAAAAGTTTCATAATTTTTATGAATTTTTAACTATTTTAAATAAATTATGCAAATAAAATGAAAGAAAAATGAATTAAAATGAATTAAAACTGAAGTATGCAGGATGGATGGCCAGGATGCGTCCAGGATTCAAATGGGGTTGACTGCGCGCCAGAATGAGAGGCCCAGATTGCTTCAGATCAAATTAAATAAAACGTGGTTAATTAACCCTAACACGTGGATTAGGGCTAATTGCAATGATCTGGACCTTTCAATCTGGAGGGAAGTCAATGGGTCAACGCATATCCACGGCCAGCATTCAAACTTACACTAATTATGGGATTAAGCCCTAAATAATCTCAGGGGGCCGGAGAAGACTTCCGGTCGTCTTCTCCGGCCAGAAGCTTGCCTGAAAAAGTTCAAAACCTCTCAAAACGCAAAATAAATGAAAACTAAGCCATGGGAAATGATCCCCAACACCTCACGAATTAAAACCCTCTCTCAAAACAAATTTATCTAACCTAAACAAGTTGAATCGAAGAAAACAAAATCTAGGGTTCGTGAGCTTCAAACAGCAATTAAACTCTCAAAACGCAACCATTTTCAAAATCAATGGTACCAGAATGATCAGCAAGACATGTAGAGCAAGCTTGTAACAATCAAATTGATTTCTGGAAAAATTAATTTGGAGTTACCTGAGATTTGCAACCTTTGATTTTGGAACTTTCAGGCCTCCTCTCCTTGCTCAATCTGCTCCTCTTGGTCCCCCAAAGTTGCTTGAATGCTCAAATGGAGTTTATATTTGTTGGATGATGAGTTTCGAAGAGAACTGCTTCAGTTCAGTCAACAATGGCAGTTGAGATCCTGGCACTTTCAGGCTGTGAAGAGGGGTTGTTTATGACCTATGAGGTGTGTTGAGAAGGTTTATGGTGTTGGTTGATGTGTTTGTGGCTTGTGGAGAGAGATTCAATAGAATCTGCAGCAGGAAGGTGAGCAATGGCAGTGAGGGTTTCTGGCTGTTTTTGGCTTTGTTTCTTGATGCTTTGTGTTCTATAGATCAAGGTGAGATGAAGGGAGGCAAAAGTTTGGGTGTTTGCAGGCTGTGTAATGAAATTCGAATGAACTTGCAAGATGGAAGGTTTTTTGTGAAAGTTGTGAATGGTATGTTTTCAGCCTTGGTTCTTGTTATGTTCAGCTTGCAAGTGGATACAATAAACAATTCTGATTGGTTGCTTGATGTGACATGGCCTGCTATGATAGGTGAGGCTACTTTTGCTAAAAATCCACTTTTGTGTAAGATAGGGCATGGCTCAAAGTTAAGCAAGTACAAGGCATGGCTGGTGCAGCAAAAGGTGATGGATAGGCTAGCCCAAAGTCAGCTTCCAATGCTGCAAGTTGTAGGAAGTGAATCATGAGTTTTTGCAACTTGACTAGCTTATGTTTCACATGTGATCTTTTGTCCAACCAAGCATGAAACCATGAGCAAACCTAGTCCAATTCTGATTTTTAGGACTTAGAGAAAGTTCACATGCTGGTTTGACATGAGTTTGAGGCAGCAATTTGATTTGGTTCAAGACTTAGCAAAATTCCCACTTGGTGCATAACTTGAAAAACAATGATTTTTGGCAACTTTGCATGGCCATAACTTTTGATCCAAGAAGAGTTTGATCATGTTCTTGTACTTTTTGAAAAGGGAAAGATGAGATCTACAACTTTCATGACCAAAGTTTTTCCATTTGAAGCATTTTTGGATCATGAATCAAGGCTTGAAAATTGACCTAAAATGGTGCATTCTTGAAAAGTCAACAAAACCCAAAAAGTCAACTTTTGCAAAAACCCTAAATTCTTGATTTCCATGAACTTCAAACTTCTTCCATGATCAAATAAAGATCATATACACTCAAAATGATGAAGACCACCCATTGGTTGGGTCATTGGGGGCCTCAGATGCCCTGATTTTACACTGACTTGTCTGAAAAGTCAACTCTTGATCAGATGACTTCCCCATGGAATTTCTTCATGAAAATTGATATGCATACTCCCTATACCATATAAAGATCAATGGAAACAAGAATGACCAAAAAATTTGGGGTTATGGCCTCTGAAACCAAAACCCTAATTTTCAGTCAACTGTGCAGTTCATCCTGGCTCTGCATCCACTCAAACCCTAGTTCTTGTGATCCCTCTGCAATTTTGACTTTGTGAGGATGTAACATGATATAAGAACACACATGGACCCCTTTGAGATGATTGGTGGCCTTTGGAATGGCTCAAGATGCCCTGAGGCTGCTCAGATCACAAACCCTAGGTGCAGATGCCTTAGAAACTATCCAGTGGAACCAAATGAGACATGAGATGATGTGATTGTGTTTATGCATATGAGATGATCACAAGTCATGTGTGAATGGGTGAGGGCAAATTTGGGGTGTTTACAGCTGCCCCTATTCAAGCATGAGTTAGCTGTGCAGGTTGTAAGCGGCGGCTTAACAGGCAAACAAGATAACTTGTGGTTGAATACCAAAGACAGTCCAAAATTTGCACTCACAGAAATGAAGAAGAAAAGGGATATAGATTGCAAGAGCAAAACAAAGTATATCGTAAAGTATGGGCGACGGAGGACGACCGTCGAGCAGAGGACGACTGCTGGGTAAGGTGGTATGTGAAGCAAAGCGATGACGGGGACGGCCGACATGCTGGTAAAGTGTATAAAGCAATGACGGGGACGGCCGACATGCTGGGGATAAAAGGTAAAGCTAAGACGGGGACGGCCGACTAGCTGGGAAAATAAAATATCATGATGGGGACGGCCATCAAGATAGAGCTGCAAAATTCTGAGGATTAATGAAACATGACGGGGACGGCCATCAAGTTCATAAAGGTAAAGTAACCAACGATGGGGACGGCCATCGGGCTAAAAAAGGAAAAGGGACCACGACGGGGACGGCCATCGGGTTAAAGAATGAATGAAATAAACAGATGATGGGGTACGGCCATCAAAGGTGAAGGACGATCACCTAGCAGGGGACGGCTGCTCTGTTGGGCATAAAAGAAATATGATGGGGACGACCATCAAAGGTGGAGGACGACCACCTGGCAGGGTACGGCTGCCAAAATATCAACGATGGGGACGGCCATCGGATAGAAAAGGTCAACGATGGGGACGGCCATCGGATGAGCATGATGGAGGACGACCATCAAGAAGTGGAGGACGACCACTCAGCAGGGGACGGCTGCTCTCAAAGTTTATCATAACACAGGATGAGTGTTAGACAACTAAAATCAACAATGGGGACGGCCATTGGATAAAGTGATGAAGGACGATCATCAAAAGGTGGAGGACGACCACCTAGCAGGGGACGGCTGCTAAAATCAACGATGGGGACGGCCATCGGATGAGCATGATGGAGGACGACCATCAAGAAGTGGAGGACGACCACTCAGCAGGGTACGGCTGCTCTCAGAGGTATCACAACACAGGACTAGTGTTAGATAAAAAGAAAATTTGACTGCGATCTACTGGGGAGATAGTAAACACGGACGAGCGTTTACATCCAAGAAACAAAAGGTATAAGTGTTTGGTATTGTGTATAGATTAAAGATGCGGACGAGCATCCTTAAGACTATGATACGGACGAGTATCATGCAGAAACAAACTGACACGTGCTCAGAGCTGATGATACGGACGAGTATCAACTGGTTAACGAGGAACACGGACGAGTGTTGCATCTGAAAGTATCCTTCTGGGGAATAGTAGACACAGACGAGCATCTATATTCACGAAGACATAAATGTTTTGACACGGTGTATGGATTAAAGATGCGGACGAGCATCCTTAAGACTATGATACGGACAAACATTAGACGCAATGTTCTGAGACGATGGTACGGACGAGTACCAACTGGTTAACAAAGAACAAGGACTACTGTCGAATCTGCGGGGATATACATGGTGTATATAAGATACGGACGAGTATCTGAGTAGGTGTACCAATGAGTAGTGAGTATATAATGTATAGATGAGTGTTTATCTGCTGGGGAGAGTGACACGGACGAGTGTCAAGAGAGAAAAATATAATATGGACAAGTATCTGATATACAAAGTGTTTAGGTTACTGTGCTGGGGAAAGTGACATGGTCGGATGTCAAGAAAAGTATATATGTGAGTATAGGCGACCATGCTGGGGATATGACACGGACGGGTGTCAAAGATCGTGTATAGGTATATGTAAGTGCAAAGAGGGTGTCTTTGGCCTTCTGCTGGTGACACGACACGGACGAGTGTCAGGATGTATCTGCAATACTGGTGATCTTGATTTGTAAAGTGTATTCAGGCAACCTGCTGGGAAATGATGATACGGACGGGTATCAAAAAGGAGATATGCACTGGTGTTTGTGATATGGGGCAACTGCTTTCGCTGGGACTCTGATGGGGATGTATTCTGTATGCCGACAGATTGTCAATATTTACAAGCGTTCAAATCACAACATGACTCATGATTATGCTATGCATTTGATTTTTTTGCCGTAATGCTCCGTATTAGACGGAATGCTACGCTTTGAGGGTGAATATGATGCGAATGCTATGATTATGCAAAGAGGCACCGATCCGGGATCCGGATCCCGTTGCTGCAAAGATCTCTGATCGATCTGCTGAGGAAGACATCCCAGCTGGGGATGGGATCATTGGTAGATCTATTGGTGTATCTGCTTGGGGATATAGATCACTGGTTGACATATCCTTATAATGCGGGACCCAGCTGGGGTTTGTAGAAGCTTTCTCTCTCTCTGTTGTGACTTCTTCGTGCGCTGCTCTTCTGAATAGAGGCCTGAAGCTCTGTGGGGAGATGATTCCTCGATTCTCGCATCCTGCTGAGGAATAATGGCTACTCGGCTGGGGAATTATGAGAGGCAACTCAACTGGGGGTAGCAACAAGAAGCAAACTCAGCTGGGGATAGAGTGTCTCCGATGCTGTGCGTTGATTTGGCAACTTTGCTGGGGAAGTGGGCACCTCCCAGTGCCAGGCGAGTTGATAATGATTTGCCAGTTGCTGAGACGTAACTTGCATGCCCCAGGTCGCGTTCTGGATACCTGCAATCCTGCAAAGATAAGGAAACGTACAAAAGGTCCCGAGGTATCCTTTACCGGATTCCGTCATAGGAGCTAAGTACTCTCAAGAGTAATCACATTCCCTGTAAGCATGTGTTTTATTTTTAAAGACAGGCATCTGTACTTATGCAGTTGTGTTTTTAGAGATATCAGACAACTCTTTTGCAAAACTTAAATGTAAAAAAAAAAAACGAGACATGACTGAAAATCTGATTATATTAATTCGTGTGCCCTGAATTGGCAAGATACAGTCAGAGAAACATATCTCCTGAAATGAGGAGATTGTTACAAATTGAGAAATAAAGTGCTGGCGGTGCTGGCGATGCTTTCAAGGAGCTTCCTCTTCTGCTATGACTCGTATGACAATGACGTTCTTCTCGTCTTGCTTTCTGGAGAGAGTTGATTCTGATTGCAGCTTGATCCTTTGGAGCTTACCAAGTTGTAGGTGATACAGACGAATTCAGAATGCAGTTGTTCGCTTATTCCCTTATTTTGCATGGATCGCCCTTTCGGGTTTTCAACCCATCGGGATACCCATTTTTGCCTGAGCTGTCCAATGCGGCTTTTCAACTCAGCGGGTGTACATTTTTTAATTATTTCCCTTATTTTTGCCCGAGTCTTTTATTCTGTTTTTGACTCGCCGGGATGCCCTATTTTTGCCTGGACTTACATTCTGTTTTTATGTCCAGCGGGTCATTTTATGCGAAGTATTTTTTAACTGCATCTGAATTCACAGGGGACGGGAAATCTTCACCATCCATGGTGCTGAGCATCAGTGCTCCACCAGAGAAGACTTTCTTCACAACAAATGGTCCTTCGTAATTGGGAGTCCACTTGCCCCTGTGGTCTGTATGAGGAGGGAGGATTCTCTTCAATACAAGATCTCCCACCCGGTACTCTCGGTGCCTGACTTTCTGATCGAAGGCTCTCTTCATTCTTTTCTGATATAGCTGCCCGTGGCAGATTGCAGCCAATCTCTTCTCTTCGATCAGACTCAGTTGCTCGTATCGGGTCCGAACCCATTCTGCTTCGTTTAGCTTAACATCCATCAGTACCCGTAGGGAGGGTAGCTCAACTTCAACAGGTAGGACTGCTTCCATACCGTACACAAGTTGATACGGTGTTGCCCCAGTGGATGTCCTGATTGATGTGCGGTACCCATGCAAGGCAAACGGTAGCATTTCGTGCCAGTCTTTGTAGGTGATTACCATCTTCTGCACAATCTTCTTGATGTTCTTATTTGCCGCCTCAACAGCGCCGTTCATCTTTGGCCTGTAAGGAGAAGAATTGTGATGTTGGATCTTGAAGTCCCGGCACAGCTCTGCCATCATTTTGTTGTTCAAGTTGGAACCATTATCAGTAATGATTCGCTCGGGCACTCCATACCGACAGATGATATCTCTTTTCAGAAATCTGGCTACCACTTGCCTTGTGACATTTGCATATGAGGCTGCTTCAACCCATTTTGTAAAATAATCGATGGCGACCAGGATGAATCTGTGGCCGTTCGAAGCAGTTGGCTCAATTTTGCCAATCATGTCAATGCCCCACATAGCAAAGGGCCATGGTGAAGACATTACGTTCAGGGGATTGGGAGGCACATGCACCTTGTCTGCATAAATCTGGCATTTATGGCATTTTCTGGCGTAGGCACAACAGTCTGCATCCATTGTGATCCAGTAATAGCCTGATCTTAACAACTTCTTAGCCATGGCATGCCCTCCTGCATGGGTACCAAAGGATCCTTCGTGCACTTCATGCATCAGTAAATCCGCTTCCGTCTTGTCAACACATCTGAGAAGCACCATATCAAAGTTCCTCTTGTATAAAGATCCATCAGTGTTCAGAAAGAAACTTCCAGCAAGCCTTCTTAAGGTCTTTTTATCATTGGAAGATGCCCCAGGTGGGTACGTTTGATCCTCCAAGAAGCACTTGATGTCGTGGAACCAAGGCTTATCATCTTTTACAACATCTGCTGCAAATACATATGCTGGTCTATCAAGTCTTGACACTGAAATCTGAGGTACAAAGTTAGTAGCTTGAACTTTGATCATGGATGAAATGGTAGCAAGAGCATCCGCAAACTGATTCTCGTCCCGAGGGATATACTCAAGCTTGACTGTTGTGAAGAAAGTCAATAACCTTCTTGTATAATCCCTGTAAGGTATCAGATGATCTTGGTGGGTGTACCATTTTCCGTTGGTCTGATTGACTACCAAAGCTGAATCTCCGAACACGGTCAATGTCTTGATCCTGAGGTCAATGGCTTCCTCAAGACCCATAATGCAAGCTTCGTATTCAGCTTCGTTGTTAGTGCAGTTGAAAGTGAGCTTTGCCGAGAAAGGCATGTGAACCCCTTTGGGTGTAATGAGTACTGCACCAACACCACGGCCATTCATGTTGACAGCCCCATCAAACATCATAGTCCATTCTTCTTCTGGGTCAGGCCCTTCAGTGTGGATAGGCTCTTCATGATCTTTTGCTTTAATGAACATGATGTCTTCATCGGGGAAGTCGAACCTCATTGGCTGGTAATCATCAATGGGTTGCTCAGCAAGATATTCAGATAGTACACTGCCCTTGATGGCCTTCTGAGATGTGTACTGTATGTCGTATTCTGTGAGAATCATCTGCCATCTTGCAACCCGTCCGGTAAGAGCTGGCTTCTCGAAAATGTACTTAACTGGATCCATTTTTGAGATCAATAGAGTAGTATGGGTCAACATATACTGTCTCAGTCGGCGAGCAGCCCACGCTAAAGCACAGCAAGTTTTCTCGAGCAGTGAATAACGTTGTTCACAGTCGGTAAACTTTTTGCTTAGGTAGTAAATTGCATACTCTTTTCGACCAGACTCGTCATGCTGGCCCAGCACACACCCCATTGACTCTTCCAATACTGTCAAGTACATAATCAGAGGTCTTCCTTCAACTGGCGGCATGAGGATTGGAGGTTCTTGCAGATATTCTTTAATCTTGTCAAAAGCCCTTTGGCAATCTTCATTCCACCTGACCGTTTGCTCCTTTCTTAACAGCTTGAATAAGGGTTCACAAGTTGCTGTAAGGTGAGATATGAACCGTGAAATGTAGTTCAATCGACCTAAGAACCCTCGAACTTCTTTCTCAGTTTTCGGTGCAGGCATTTCTTGAATAGCTTTGACTTTATCAGGGTCAACTTCAATCCCTTTCTCACTTACAATAAAGCCCAGCAGCTTACCGGATCGCACCCCGAATGTGCATTTGTTGGGGTTCAGCTTCAGTTGATACTTTCTCAGACGCTTGAACAACTTGAGCAGATTCACCAGATGTTCTTCCTCTGTAAGGGACTTGGCAATCATGTCATCCACATAACATTCTATTTCCTTATGAATCATATCGTGGAATAATGTTACCATAGCCCGTTGATACGTTGCACCGGCGTTCTTGAGCCCAAACGGCATTACCTTATAGCAGAACGTGCCCCAAGGTGTGATGAATGTTGTCTTCTCCATGTCTTCAGGTGACATCTTGATCTGGTTATATCCTGAAAATCCATCCATGAAGGAGAATACCGAGAACTGAGCCGTATTATCAACCAATACATCGATGTGAGGTAAAGGGAAATCATCTTTCGGGCTGGCTCTGTTCAGATCCCGGTAATCAACACACATCCTTACCTTACCGTCTTTCTTAGGCACTGGTACTATGTTAGCAATCCACGGCGGGTAGCTAGTCACAGCAAGGAACCCGGCGTCCCATTGCTTTTGTACCTCTTCCTTGATTTTCATAGCCATGTCTGGGCGAGTTCGGCGCAACTTCTGTTTGACTGGTGGGCATTCTTCCCTCAAAGGCAGCTTATGCACAACAATATCGGTATCCAACCCTGGCATATCTTGGTAGGACCAAGCAAACACATCAACATACTCTTGAAGCAGATCTATCAGCTGTCTCTTCACCGAGTCTTGCAGGCAGGCCCCGATTTTGACTTCTTTCACGTCTTCCTCCGTACCAAGATTCATCACTTCAATCTCCTCCTGATGAGGAGTAATAACTTTTTCCTCCTGTCTCAGCAACCTGGCTAGCTCTTCAGGAAGCTCATATCCTTCATCAACCCCTTCATCAGCTTGATTGATCGGATTGTCAAAGTCATACGATGTCATAGCTGTGCTGTTGTCGGTGCTGTCTGGAAGGCACTCTCTGCAAGGGTTAAGTCGGTTCATTTTAGTGATTGATTTTAATCTTGCTTTAGAAAAAAGTGAAATGAAGTTATCATTTTGAAAACACCGCCATTTATTTTTGTACAAAAAGAAAAATGGAAAAACAGTGAGCAGAAAAGAAAAAGACTCGTTTGCAAAAAGATTGTCTGATATTTCGTTAATTTAATCTTGTTTGCACAAAAGTACAGATGGCCCTGATTACAAAATGAGTCTTGTCATCTTGGGCAAGATGCAAGACTTGGATGCATGCTATATAAAAAATACAGGAAATAATAATTACTCTGCTCGAGTAACACTTATAATTTCCTGGGAAGACCAGTTCGAGACACTGCTCCCCGGGATCTTTGGACGAATCCAATTCTCCAGATTGCGCTCCTCTTCCAGCTCGTCTTCCAGACAGTTGATAGTATCGGGGGTTAGCATTCCCCCACTGACAAATCCTGGCTCTGCAGCAGCCTTTGCTTGATGTTGAGTTGGTTTGTAACCCAACCCAAATTTGTCCTTCTTCTCCTCCACAGCTAAGACCTTGCCCCAGCCTAGGGCAGTTCCTTCTTCAACAACCTTCCGGGCTTGTTGGTAAGATGACATGGAGATACCAGATACAGCAGATGCTTCATTGACGTTCAAGGCTTCGAAACCTTGGCTCATTGTTTCATGGATTTCTCCATCCATCTCAATGTACTTGTAAGTTGCCAGGTGGCTGACAAAAATGTCCTCTTCCCCACAGATTGTGACAACTTGACCTTCCCACTCAAATTTTAACTTTTGGTGAAGGGTAGACGTTATTGCGCCGGCGGCGTGAATCCAGGGTCTACCCAACAAACAGCTGTAGGCGGGCTGAATGTCCATCACATAAAAGATAGTTTTAAAAGTCTGCGGGCCAATTGTCACGGGCAGCTCAATCTCTCCCAGAACCGATCTCTTTGAGCCATCAAAAGCTCTAACCACCAGGTTGCTGGGTCTCAATGCCAATCCATCATATTCTAACTTCACCAGAGCCTTCTTTGGTAAGACATTCAGGGAGGAACCTGTGTCCACCAGCACATGAGAAAGGACAGCTCCTTTGCATTCCATAGTTATGTGCAAGGCTTTGTTGTGATTGCGGCCATCCACTGTCAGGTCAGAATTGGTAAACCCTAGCCCATTGCTAGCAGTAACATTTCCAACGACGGTTTCCAATTGGTTGACAGTAATCTCCTCGGGCACGTAAGCTGCGTGCAGGACTTTCAGTAGTGCATTCCGATGGGCTTCGGAGCACATAAGCAGTGAGAGGATGGAGATTTTGGATGGCGTCTGGTGAAGCTGATCCACAATTTTGTAATCACTCTTTTTGATGATCCTCATAAACTCATCAACTTCCTGATCGAATGGAGTCTTCAGGGCTTCTTTGGCAGCTGGATCTTCCTGCACCGGGCTCTTTCCTTTTGCCTTGGCAGCAGCTTCTGCTTCGGCAGTAGGTCTTTGAACTTGTGAAGCAAAGAGACGTCCGCTTCGGGTGAAGCCTCCGCCTCCGCCCACATTATCAATTTGTGGTGCAGGTGATGATGTTTCCAGAGTGATTCTCTTTCCCTCGCAATACAAGTCAGAGCCATAGTGCCAAGGGATGGCCCTATTGCTTTCATATGGTACAGGTCCAGGTACCGTGACGGTGACTGGACTGATTGCTGCTGCTGAGGGGACTGTTATTGTCTGTGGATCATAAAAGATTGTAACTGGTGCTCTAGTGGGAGCAGCACCTTCTGAATGATAAGCGGAATTGTTTTCTGGATCGTAGAAAATGGTAACAGTGGAGACATCTTCGTGATTGTTTGCTGGTGTTGTAGAAGGTTCTGTTGGAAGAACTGTTGTTGTTGTTGATGGGGAGTCGAAGTGGACTGAAGCTGAAGTTGTAGCAGGAGAAACTGTTGAAAACTGATCATTGGGTAGAACAGATGAAGTACTTGCTGATGTTGCTGATGAATTGTTGGGAACAATTGTTGCTGTATTTGTAGGAGGATCTGAAACCATTGCTGATGAAGTCGTCGGGTTTGCCGGGAATGATGTAGTGATCTGTAGCAGGCCACTCTTAATAAGGCTGTCAATGCCATTCCTCAAGTCTTCACACCCATTCCAAGAAATATTGCAGTATGGGCACCCTAGTTCACACCCTGGAAATATATTGCTTTCACGGAGTTGAGCCTTGATTTCCACCAATGGTGTTCTGATCTGATCCACACTGGTTATTAAATAAGACGGTGTGTCTTCTTCGATTGCGTTAATTCGAGGACCACCATGGTTTGGCATTGGGTTTTTGTTGACATTGGGCGGAGGTGCAAAATTCAGAGCCTTGGAGTCTACCAAGTCTTGTACCTTCATATGCAGAGCCCTGCATTTTTCTGTACTGTGACCAGGTGCGTTCGAATGAAAAGCACACCTAGCGTTGGAGTCATAGTTTCTTGGTAGACTGTTTGGATCCGGAGGTGCCAACGTTCTTAGCTCAACCAGGTTGAGTTTCAGAAGCTGTGGCAGCAAGGCAGCATATGGCATTGGGATCGGGTCGATCACTCTGTTAGCTTGAGAGGGCCTTTGTTGGAATGGCCTCTGTTGATTGTTGTTGTTGGAGTTGTTGTTGTAGTTGTTTCTCGGAGGATATTGATTCTGCTGATACGGAGGTTGCTGTTGGAAGTTTTGTTGAGGAGGTTGATAGACTGGCAGAGGATGTGCTGGAGCAGGGATAGTGACTGCTGCTATTGTTCTTGGAACATATTGGGGCCTGCCCCTGTTGGTATGAATGGCATTGGTCTCGCCAGCTCTTCTAGGGCCTGCAAAAGGCTTTCTTGTACCACTGGACGAACTAGCACCATTATCAGATATCTTACCCATCTTTAATAGGCTTTCAATTCTCTCCCCGGCTATAACAACATCTGCGAAGCTGGTGGAAGAGAAAGCAGCTAGCCTATCAATATAGGTTCCCTGAAGGGTATTCATGAACATATCAGCCATCTCTCTTTCAGACATAGGTGGCTGGACAGCAGCAGCAAGCTGTCTCCATCTTTGAGCATATTCTCTGAAGCTCTCTCTTGATGATTGTGACATCCCCATTAGGAGGGTCCTATTGGGTGCCATATCCAGATTATACTGATACTGTCTGATGAAGGCCTCTGCCAGGTCCTTCCAGCATCTTACAGTTGCTCTTGTCAGATGGGAATACCATTCCCTTGATGCTCCAGTCAAGCTATCTTCGAAGTAGAACATCCACAATTTCTCGTCCGTGGTGTAAGCTTTTAATCTTCCGAGAAAAGATTGCAGATGGGTTCGAGGACAAGAAGTCCCATTATACTTTTCAAAACATGGAGGCTTGAACTTGTGAGGGATCCTGACCCCCTCTACTAAACCCATGTCCATGACATCGAACCCCAAAGAATTTTGGGATTCCAAAGACCTCAACTTCTCAGCCAACTCATCCAATCTCCTATCATAGGTTTCCTCTCCAGCACCCATGACTGTAAACTGATCCTCCTGAGGATCCTCTTGAAGTACTCTGGCTGCAGTGGCTGTTCCTTGAACGTTTGCAGGAATATGAATCTCAGGATGTAGGTGTGGACCAAATACAGGGGGGTTAACATGTGGTTGCACCCTTTCATTGTTACTGGTGCCAGCAGTTCCCACATGGGGGTCATCTTGAGTTCTCCCCTCTACCAGAACTCTAAGCCTCTCCTGGCTTTGAGCTAAATTATTCATCACTTCCATGAACTGAGTTATTTGGGTTCTCATCTCCACCCTCTCATTAGCCATCTGGGTTCTGGCCTCATTGAGGTCTTGCTGCAACTGGTCCATCTGGATGCCCGGAAGGTTGTTTCTTGTAGGGTACCTGTGTGGCCTGTTGAGAGGGAATAGCCTGCGGCGAGCAATAATTCCTGAATGTCACAACAGAGGTTAGAAACAATAAAACAAAACCTACAAAACAAACAAAAGGGTTAGTATGCAATGCAGTATGCTTATTTGCTATCGAGGTATCCGGCTTGGTCTTCAGTTTTGACCCGTCCAGACCCTTGAAGATGATGCTGTTGAAGTTGCTTTTGAAGTGAACCCAGATGGAAACAAACACAAATATATTACAAAGGTAAAATAATACAAATTGTTCATTTTTTACAACACTAGCCCTCTAAGGGGTCAAAAATACATCACCAAAAAGCAAAAGTACATGGAAAAGGAACAACAACAAGCAAACAATCAGACTCCAAGGCCAAACTCATCCTCGCGAACTTCCTTAAGAAGTGCTTCGGTCACAGGATCAGCCGGATGCTCCGTAAGATTCCTGATGAGAAGGTTTCTTGTTGCAACAGCTGCAGTCAACTTCTTGCTCTGGCTTTGGTCTTTGGATTTCTTCACTCCAGCTTTGATTTTTAACTCTGAAATTTCCTCCTGGGCTGCTGCCAGGGCTTTTTCCATCTGCTCCATCTTATCTTGAACCCTCTTGTCTTCTAGAGTACGGGCTTCAGTGATCCGGACCCACCTGGCCTGACTCTCTTTCAAGTACAAGTCTGTCCTTGCTCTTTGGAACTGGGCTTCTTTACAAGCATTTTTCAGAATCTGCTCACCAGCTTTAGACTTGTTGATATAGTCTCCAGACTTCTCAATCTTAGTCAAGTGTTCCACTCTCAGCTTCTCCAATCTTTCAATCTCCCTTACACCTTCACTCCTCTCCCTGAGGGTCTTCTGCAGGGCTTGGGATAGCTTCTCATTTCTTTCTTTCAAGCCTTCAAACTCTTCCAAACTGACAGTAGCAGGGGGTGGTGCTGATGATGACTCAGGCGTGTCTTTGATGGTGAAGGGCAATCCTGAGATTTGGGCCCTAGCATAGGACCACTCATGATATTGGGCTGATGCCACATTATTGCACTTCCCCAGAATGGTGATTCCCTTGGTTTGAACATGATCCCAGGCCCAGGCAGCCTGCCTAACAACAGTCAAACTGATCTTGTTCTCACAGTAGAGGGTCTCAACCAGGTCTTGTTCCCTAGGAGCATGAACCAGTGCATAGCCTAATTGCCTCTTGAACAGCAGGGGGTTGTAGTTGATACTTCCCTTAACTCCGACCAAAGGTACATTGGGAAAGTGCCCACAGCTTGTGATCATATCTCTGCCCTTGGTGCCTTGGGTGCACCATCTGATGTCTGCTGCAGTGAGAGTAGTGAGCCTCTTAGCCCAGTTGCTTTGCTGATGAGGATTCAGGAATGCATCTGTCCTGGGTAGATGCTTGAGAAGCCAAGCATGGAATAGTGGAGCACAACACCTCACTAGCTTACCCCTCTGTTTCTCATTCCTCTGATGTACTGAGTAATAGAGGTCACCCAACAAGGTTGGCACTGGGTTCTTCAGGATGAACAGGTGGATGGCATTCTTGCTGATGAATCTGGGCTCATCTGCAAACAACACAATTCCATATACACTCAAGGCCAACAATGCACAAACAGCTTTCCAATCCCCCAGGGAGGCCTTCAAACTAGCTTGAGAAATCAGGAAGTCCAGATGAAAACCAGGGATCCCAGCTTTAGAGGTCATATGCTGCTCAATCAAAGCAGGTTCCAGGTGCAAAGCTCTTGCTATCTCTCCATTGCTGGGAAAGACCATTTCAGGGTTAAAAGGAATTTCTCTCTTGATAGGCGAACCAACCAAAGATGCATATTCTTCTAAGAGAGGTCCCAACTGAAAGTCTTGAAAGGCGAAACACCTCAATGGGGGGTCATAGAACTGGATGCAGGTATGGATTAGGCTTCTCTGAGATGGGTCCATATCCATGACCAAGTCAAGTATATCCCCATAATGCTCTCTGAACAGAGGTATGTGCTCTGGAGTGATCAGGGTTTGGATCCTCCTGATGTCTGACAAGTCTGGTTGGAAGAAATGATAGGTGATATTGCTTTTCTTTGGAGCCATGATGCTGAAGACTGGGTAGAGTGCTGATGACAATGCTGAAGTAGAGAAAACCACTGACTGGCTGGTGCTGAAGCAGATGCTGGTGAAGATGGGTCAAAGCTGCAGATGGGGTCAAAACCAAAACCTGATGAAAATGGATACCCCGAAAAACAAATAAGCACATGTTAATATGATGCAATGAGGATGTATGCAAATGATATGCAAAGGGTTTGTGACTGAGCTGGATCTGGAAAAACTGCCTTGGTATAGATCCATGTGTGTTCAAGAATTCCGGATGGAGGTCTATAAATCCAGTAACCAAGGTGGGGGACTCAAATAAAGAGCCACATGTCCAGGGTTTTAGAATCACAAGAACTATCCAACATGGAGCATTCTTAGCAAAGTCAAAGTAACAGGGTATTCTGAGGTCAAGGTACCTGCAAACCTGTAAACAGCCCAACCCCCTCACAGGTAGTGATCTAGAACAAGGATCCTCAGACTTGGATCAGTTATGAGAAGTGTAAACACTTCTAACCCGGAGGTACAGTGTTTACAATAACCATAACAATTCCTCCTCTAATTCACCTCAGTTTCTGAAGGTCAATACTAAAAGGTCATCCAGACTTAGCAGGCTTCCCAGATCCCCCTAGCACTACAGGAAATCCGTAGCACAGAGTTCTCAAGAAGAAACCCATATCTGAACCGTGTTTCATATTCCCGCACCAGACCGAAATGGAATGGGAAAGAATATGATTCACTCTAGCCTAGGTGTCACTCAGGTCCCAGGTATAGGACCTTAACTCTCAATGGAACACCCACCCACCAAAGAAAAAAACCAGATCCAGCCAGCACAGTATGACAGTATGAAAAATATAAAGCTATAAAGAAAGCAATAAATCAACTGTACATAAAGCAATAAACAAAATACAAATATACAAACACAAATAAGCACATAACACCCCAGTAAACACAAATCAATCAAGCGCTAGGAGGAACCCACAAAAAGAACCAGGAGCCCTGGTTGCAGTATAAGGGTCCCCAGCAGAGTCGCCAAGCTGTCGCTCCCGACAAATGAAAATGGATCATATGAAGGTACAGACGCGAACGGTCGGCGAAGGGAACAGTGAGAACACACAGCCGTGAACTCACTGGGAATGAAAAGAGTCGCCAGCTAGGCATTTTTATCCCGAAGGAAAGGTAATGCTGCATAGACCTAGAAAAAGATGGATAAGACGGTTTGCGAACCAGAGAGACTGAGAAAGGGGGTTGGTTACAACCTGGGAAGGTATTAGCACCCAGATTGTCCGTCGTACTCGACGGGATCCACGCTTAAAAGATTTGTGTTTTAAAGGGGTAGTGTCAGTGCAATTTGTGTATAGAATAGCTGGAAAAGGATGTACAGGTGTCAGTGTGAAAACAGTGTGAAGTGTGATATATACAGTGTCAGTGTAAGGATGGGAGTGAAATGCCCAAGATCATGAGGCTAAAAGAATGAAGCTGGAAGGAGGGGAATATACAGAGACTTTTGTTCGATAACCGTTAAGTTATGCCTACGTATCCTCTCGTGCAATGAGGAAGTCAGAACACCGTAGTTCGACCCAAAGAGACTGAAAGGAATTGACTTTTGAACTGCTTGCTTGTCAATGCTCAAGTGTATGATCTGTCTGGCACAGATGCAAACTGTCTTGCATTAGACGGAAGAAGCAAGTTCTCGGTTGTGAGTGAAGATGATGAGAAAAGAATCCCGAAGGAGACGATTATTGTTTGTTTTTGAGTTTTCAGTCTTTTATTTCTTTTTGGAGTTTGTCATAAGATAATGAGCTTAAACCTAAATCAATGGATTTGGTAAACTCATCACATCATCCCTCTGATTAGGGGTAATGAGAATTACCTTAAGTGTGAAGTCAGATTCTCACACTTAATCACCTTTGATGTAGGGTTAAGATCATTAACCTACTTGTGATTAATTAGATGTTTTTGTGATTTTTGTTTAGTGTTAAGTAATGAGGTTAAGCCATAATCAGGGATTTAACAGGCTCATTACACTATCCTAAAAGAAGGATAATAGATGAGGGTGTTTAAGCTGAGGAAGGATCCTCAGCTTAATCCATGATTAGGGATTAAACCCATGACAGAACAAACCTTCGATTAAGTGGATTTTATTAATGATATGATGATGAAGTGTTTTTTTATGATTTGTAAGACAACTTGAGGGGGACTTGTCCATTAACTTTAGGGTTAGTCCTTCTTAACCAATTAAGGGAGAATTAGAACCCTAATGCAAGGCCCAAGTTACAAGTGTAATGTCTTGATGATTATTAGATGGATTAATTAAGAGATTTCAACACCTTAAGGGTCCAAGACTTAGGATTAAAGTTATACACTCCATCCTAAAAGAAGGATGCAGGCATGATCTTAATCACAAAGTCTTAAAGCCTTGAGGGTTTAGTCCCTGATTATGAGATGAGAAGAGATGACTCAAGGAGAGACACAAAGGTAAAAAATATGGGGGAGACTAATCAAAACCCTAATTCATTATCATGCTTGGTTGGTCCTAATGTTTGTGAGGTTTTCAAGAACAATCTTCAGATGAACCACCAGGAAGCAGATGAACAAGATCAAGAGAAGCAAAGTGACTTGCTTCATTCAAGAAGTCAAGTCACTTGAAGAAAGAAAGTGGGAGGAGGAAGAATGAGCAAGCTCAAGCTCAAACACAAGCAAAAATGCAGCAATGGATGCAAGAGAGATGAAAAGAAAAGTTATGAGAAGTGAAGGCAAATTCACTTCCCAAGTTTACTTACCACCTGAAATGTTAGAAGCAAATGCAATACAATGCTAAATGAAATGAAATGATATGATGCAAAGCAAAACCAGAAGCAATACACATGATGATTATGATGTTATGAGGTGCTGCAAACATGAGGCAAGACATGGAGATGCTCATACAAAGTCATGGATGCAGATGATGCAAGTTTAGAAGCATGAACAAGCATGAAATGTTATGAAACATACAAGACAAATGGCATGGCAAATATGTAATGCAATGATCAATGATGCTCCATACATGTCTTAAGATGTCAAATGAATCATAAGAATGCACCAAATGCAATGGCAAGTCAAATTATGCAAGGAAATGCAAGAATGGTGCAAAGGGAAGCCCAAATTAGGGTTCATGGATCAAACATCAAACATAAACCAAAAACAGAAGCAAGCCCTAATATGAAAAATGGAAAATGGTACCTAAAGAAACCCTAGACCTATAATGAACCACTGCCCAAAGGGGAACTCTCAACTCTCAACCAAACTCAAGTTATGAATTTTACAAGTTATTAGGGTTTTTTAGGGTTTATAACAAAAGAAATGCCAATCAATTAGAAAATGCAAGATCAAATCTTGGCCTTTTTATCTTTGAAAGTTCATGCTAAATGGAAAACAATGCAAAAAGAATCAATGTCTCAACCTTCACCAAAAGACAGAAATGATTTTTCAAACTTAGGATCAAAAAAATGCATCAAAAATGATTTAATTCCATGAAAAATTCTTAAAATGCATCAAGATCAAAAAAGAAATTTGGTTTGAAGGTTGGACAATGTTTCTAAATGTCTTAGAACATTTCATGAATTTTTTTGTAATTTTTAAATACCTAAAAGTATTTTTAATTAATTAATTCTCATTAATCAATTAAAAATAATCTTTTAAATATTTAAAAATACTTTTTTAATGATAAAAATAAAATAAAAAATATTTTTGTGTCATAAAAATTAATAAAACCTTAAAGAAAAAGTTTCATAATTTTTATGAATTTTTAACTATTTTAAATAAATTATGCAAATAAAATGAAAGAAAAATGAATTAAAATGAATTAAAATTGAAGTATGCAGGATGGATGGCCAGGATGCGTCCAGGATTCAAATGGGGTTGACTGCGCGCCAGAATGAGAGGCCCAGATTGCTTCAGATCAAATTAAATAAAACGTGGTTAATTAACCCTAACACGTGGATTAGGGCTAATTGCAATGATCTGGACCTTTCAATCTGGAGGGAAGTCAATGGGTCAACGCATATCCACGGCCAGCATTCAAACTTACACTAATTATGGGATTAAGCCCTAAATAATCTCAGGGGGCCGGAGAAGACTTCCGGTCGTCTTCTCCGGCCAGAAGCTTGCCTGAAAAAGTTCAAAACCTCTCAAAACGCAAAATAAATGAAAACTAAGCCATGGGAAATGATCCCCAACACCTCACGAATTAAAACCCTCTCTCAAAACAAATTTATCTAACCTAAACAAGTTGAATCGAAGAAAACAAAATCTAGGGTTCGTGAGCTTCAAACAGCAATTAAACTCTCAAAACGCAACCATTTTCAAAATCAATGGTACCAGAATGATCAGCAAGACATGTAGAGCAAGCTTGTAACAATCAAATTGATTTCTGGAAAAATTAATTTGGAGTTACCTGAGATTTGCAACCTTTGATTTTGGAACTTTCAGGCCTCCTCTCCTTGCTCAATCTGCTCCTCTTGGTCCCCCAAAGTTGCTTGAATGCTCAAATGGAGTTTATATTTGTTGGATGATGAGTTTCGAAGAGAACTGCTTCAGTTCAGTCAACAATGGCAGTTGAGATCCTGGCACTTTCAGGCTGTGAAGAGGGGTTGTTTATGACCTATGAGGTGTGTTGAGAAGGTTTATGGTGTTGGTTGATGTGTTTGTGGCTTGTGGAGAGAGATTCAATAGAATCTGCAGCAGGAAGGTGAGCAATGGCAGTGAGGGTTTCTGGCTGTTTTTGGCTTTGTTTCTTGATGCTTTGTGTTCTATAGATCAAGGTGAGATGAAGGGAGGCAAAAGTTTGGGTGTTTGCAGGCTGTGTAATGAAATTCGAATGAACTTGCAAGATGGAAGGTTTTTTGTGAAAGTTGTGAATGGTATGTTTTCAGCCTTGGTTCTTGTTATGTTCAGCTTGCAAGTGGATACAATAAACAATTCTGATTGGTTGCTTGATGTGACATGGCCTGCTATGATAGGTGAGGCTACTTTTGCTAAAAATCCACTTTTGTGTAAGATAGGGCATGGCTCAAAGTTAAGCAAGTACAAGGCATGGCTGGTGCAGCAAAAGGTGATGGATAGGCTAGCCCAAAGTCAGCTTCCAATGCTGCAAGTTGTAGGAAGTGAATCATGAGTTTTTGCAACTTGACTAGCTTATGTTTCACATGTGATCTTTTGTCCAACCAAGCATGAAACCATGAGCAAACCTAGTCCAATTCTGATTTTTAGGACTTAGAGAAAGTTCACATGCTGGTTTGACATGAGTTTGAGGCAGCAATTTGATTTGGTTCAAGACTTAGCAAAATTCCCACTTGGTGCATAACTTGAAAAACAATGATTTTTGGCAACTTTGCATGGCCATAACTTTTGATCCAAGAAGAGTTTGATCATGTTCTTGTACTTTTTGAAAAGGGAAAGATGAGATCTACAACTTTCATGACCAAAGTTTTTCCATTTGAAGCATTTTTGGATCATGAATCAAGGCTTGAAAATTGACCTAAAATGGTGCATTCTTGAAAAGTCAACAAAACCCAAAAAGTCAACTTTTGCAAAAACCCTAAATTCTTGATTTCCATGAACTTCAAACTTCTTCCATGATCAAATAAAGATCATATACACTCAAAATGATGAAGACCACCCATTGGTTGGGTCATTGGGGGCCTCAGATGCCCTGATTTTACACTGACTTGTCTGAAAAGTCAACTCTTGATCAGATGACTTCCCCATGGAATTTCTTCATGAAAATTGATATGCATACTCCCTATACCATATAAAGATCAATGGAAACAAGAATGACCAAAAAATTTGGGGTTATGGCCTCTGAAACCAAAACCCTAATTTTCAGTCAACTGTGCAGTTCATCCTGGCTCTGCATCCACTCAAACCCTAGTTCTTGTGATCCCTCTGCAATTTTGACTTTGTGAGGATGTAACATGATATAAGAACACACATGGACCCCTTTGAGATGATTGGTGGCCTTTGGAATGGCTCAAGATGCCCTGAGGCTGCTCAGATCACAAACCCTAGGTGCAGATGCCTTAGAAACTATCCAGTGGAACCAAATGAGACATGAGATGATGTGATTGTGTTTATGCATATGAGATGATCACAAGTCATGTGTGAATGGGTGAGGGCAAATTTGGGGTGTTTACACCTTGTGCAAGCTAATTCTCAAGTTTCATCACCTTGCCATTTTATGGAAGTTGGTTGCAAATCCTCAGATCCAGCAAGATTCAAGTCTCTAGTTGCATTTATTTTGCAACTAGAGTGCATTTGGAGTGGTTTGGCTTCATTATCTTGGCTTCTAACAAGCTTTCTCAAGATCTGCAAGCTCAGGTAAGCCTCCAAATCTTCAGATCTGAAAATGAAATTGGTGGTGTGCATTGTAATCCTTGATGTTCACTAATCATTCTGCTGGTTGTAGTTTTGAATTTGATGCATTATTGAGTTTGTAATGTGGATTTGAATTTTCATGGTCAAAACTGTTTTCCTTCGACCCATAAGATCCATTGATCTTTTGAAATTTTTATCAACATATTTGAACTCAGGGTAGTGTGTTTACTGGATCTGGAGCTTATTGTGTATTTTCATTAGGGTTTGTTCATGTTTTGTTGTTTCCTGTGCCGGAGCCCTAACTCCGGTCACCGGAATCTGGAAATGTTGCATTAGGGTTTTTCATTGAAGAAGACAACTTCCCTGCCCTTGGATCTGTCCATCTCCACGCAGAATATCATGACACGTCATTTAATGACACAGCCTCCCATTCACGTGCTTGGCTTTTATATTTTTGTTTTTGAGTATGCTTCATGCTTCTCACCTCACCATAACTCACATGCTCCCTCAACTCTCAGCCAATACCACTGCCACGTCAATTAATAAGGTGAAGCACAGGATGCGTTGGTTCAATCCTCTAGTCATTGTTTTTTCCATTTATTTTGTGAATTTCCACCCTATTTTTGTGAACCTGTGTAGGCTAGTGGGATTGTCCCCTTCTATTCGCACCCCCTCCTTCTTTGGCCCATTTCACTTTAACTGGATCTCCCTGCTTTCCACACCCCCAGGCTTTTCTTCATATTTTATTTCTTTTTCTTTTTATTTCTTTTATTTCATTTTGGTTTTCAATTTTTAAAAATACTTCTAAGTCCTAAAAAATTCTGAATTAATTCATGGAAGTTCATTGGAGTTTTCTTTAATTTTCCATATTTTTATTTTCCATTTATTTTTATTATCCACGTGTCAATTAATTGTTCATCTTAATTAATTCTTTTTTAAGTGCTTTTTGTGCATGCTGCCTTGTCCAATTTCCATAGTGATCATCATTTTGAATTTCTTGTTGGTTCTTTTTGCTCTGGATTCATAAGAGGATGTAGTTCATGTGTGATTTTTGCCCTGATTTTCAGAAGCTTATTCATTTGGTCTTAGTCCTTGACTTGTCATTGAAGTTTCTTAACCCTAGTTCATGTTTAACCCTTCTCTTGACTTGCTTAGCTTCTGAATTTCTTCCAACCCTTTTGGCACATTGTTATATCATGTTTGAAGATCATTTGTCCTAAGTTGTGGAATTTTTAGATGCATTGTTGATTTGATTTGAATGTTGTTTCTTAACTTGCCCCATTTTGTTTCCTTTTGATCATAAGCTCTCTCATTAGCTTAGAAGGGCACTTGTGCCAACTTCTTCTTCTCATTTGGAGCCTCCTTAGGGTATGGATACCATTCTGATCTTGGCTTAGGGTTTGTGTCTTGGAATTTTGTGTTTTGCTTACCTTTTAAGTTCTTCCATTCTTATGAACATTCACCTCACTTCTTTGCTCCTTTCCATCTCATAATGTGATTGTTTGGTCTTGTGCTTCTCTTCTCCTCATATCTATTGCTTCTTAAGCTATTCTTTAACTTGATTTGGTTCTGGTCTTGTGCCTTGGGTTCTTGTTTTGTGCATTTTTGCTTTGCATCTCATTAAGTTTGCTTTGCCTTGCCATGTGTTTCATATTAACTTGTATGCTTCTTTCCTCCTTCTTGTGGCTAGCATTTGCATTGAGAATTTGTATACATGACTTCACTTCTGTTTGTATGATGTTGGCATGTCATTTTGTTCATTTTGTTTCACTTGTATGCTTGTGTTGCTAACCTTTTCAGGGGCTATGGTAAGTGAGAGGTGTGGATGTGATTCTCCATCTCCAAATCTTATCTCTTCTCTTCTTATTCTTACTTGTGCTAACATTTGATTGTTGGGCTTAGGCCTTACTCATCTCTTCTTATTTCTTCTTCTTCTCTTCTTCTTTCTTTCTTCTTTAGGATAGTAAACCACACTAACTTAGGATACCCATGCATGACAACACCTAGGATATCGATTCATTAGTCCCCCATTAGACTTTTACCTTTTGATCTTTTTGGTTCTTCTCTTCTCATCTCAAAACCTTAAAGAAGACACTTAATAAAGGTTGAAGTGATACCTTGAGCAATAGCCTTATCCCATGAGGTACTTGTAGTTTTCCCATCTTGGGATAGTACAAGCTTACCTTTTGATGCACAAGTCTGATCAAGGTATCATCTTCACAAAGAAAATCATAAAAAACACTTCTTCATTGTAAATACCAAAAACACTTAATAAATTAATGAGTTAGTGAGCTTAGGCCCTAATCTCTGGATTCATGTTTTGGGGATCGTCTCCTTACTTGAGTGTGCTTGTTCTATTATTTCATCTTGGAATGTAGTGACAAGTGCACATTCCATGGAAAAGAGCTTGAGTTCACTTCCTTGTGACACACTCCTAAAATATTCTAAAAAACACAAACAAACAATAAGCGTCTTTCCTTCGGGAATTCTTTTCTCATCTCCTTCGCTCCGTACGCGAACTTGCTCCTACTTTTCACTTTGTAAGACGGTTACGCACTCGTCGTCCGAGTCTGCAACACCTGAGGAATGGCATAGGCAGTTCAAGCCTTAATCCACAAGCAATTTTCTTTTCTACCCCTAGTTAGGGGAACTACGACGTCTCTGATCCTCATTATCCTGATGAGGTACGTAGGCAGCGGGGTAGGGCCCGTTCGAGCACAATCTTTATTTTCCCTACATTTTTTTCCTTTTCATTTCTCATTCAGTTCCTTTCTCAGTTTTCTTTTTCCAGTTCCAGTTTCTTTTATTTTCTTTTGCAGCAGCTTTCATCCCCTCACCCTTTGAAACAGTTTTCTTGGCAAGCGTGGATCCCGTCGGGTACGACAGACGATCTGGGGTGCTAATACCTTCCCAGGTCGTAACCGACTCCCGAACTCAGTCTTTTTAGTTCGCAGGACCCGTGTCCTTCCTTTTCTTTTCTTCTGGTTTGTGCAGCATTACCATTCCCGTTCCTTCGGGATAAAAATGTCTGGCTGGCAACTCTTTTCTTTTCACGCCACTTTCGCGTTTGTACTAGGATGGAAATCCGGGGAGCGACAGCTGGCGACTCTGCTGGGGATCAAACCCAGAATCTCTGGTTCCCCTGTGAGTGTCTCCTAGCGCTTGCGTGTTTCTGTTTCATTGAGTGTTGATTGTTTGTTGTGGCTTGTTGTATTTTACTATTTTATTTACAGCTTTATTTACAACTTTATTTACAGTTTTCAGTATTTATTTTCTGCATCATATTATATGCTGGACTGTCTGGACTGGATTTTCTGTTTGGTGGGTTTGGGTGATACTGTTTCTGAGAGATGAGCTCATTACCACGACTCGAGTGCACTTTAGGACTTAGAGTGGTTCCACTTTGGCCTCATGAGATCTTGTCATGGGGGTAGTAGTGAGTTCCACGCCCAGATTTGCGACCGTCTTGGAAATGTCTTGATTTAGGGATCTTCCTCTCTTATTTCATAACCTTGACAGTTATGTACAGCTGGGGACCGATCATTGAGAACCTTGTGGAAACATCCCTCTTTAGTGATGACAATGGCAGACCATATTTTGTGGCAAACCCATTCGCATATGAGGGCCCACTTGGGACTTACATAGGATGACCTTGTTTCCCGGACTCAGCTGAGGCCTCCCTGCGTAGTATATAATGCCAAACCGATTCCCTGATTTGGTCATGAGCCATTTCTCGGAGATGGTGAAAGTATTATTTCTATTCGGCTTTGAGAGTCCGTGATGTTTGACCCGGAGCATACCAGTGAGATTGGGAGGGATTTACAGGTTTGCAGGAACCCTTGGCCTCTACATACCCTCATTATCAGTGGTCCTTATTATGATTTATGGTCCTATGGTTCTGGTGTTCTGGTTTTTTTGGTACTGTGGTTCTGAGATCTTCTATCAGTAGGTTGTGACTCAGAGGGCTTTGGTTTGCAGTTGATCAGAGGGTCCTCGTGTTCAGTGTCCAGTATCCAGATGGTCCCAGTTGATCATATGCCTGCATTGCATTTGCATTTGCATCATTCTTGCATTAACTATTTATGTTTCCATTTTTCAGGACATTGTTCATAATCAACTCCCAGTTCTGGTAAATCTTATCTCCAGATGGCAGAAGTCAGAAGAGTTACAAGGAAAAAGAATGTTCACTATACTTTTCTTCAACCTGAAGTCAGAAGTGTTCAGAAATTAGCAGGTCTGATGAATGACCAAGTCTTGGGAAATTTCAGGAAGAGATATGGCCAGATATTGAAGTATAAACCCACTGCAGACTAGAAGGAAAGTTTGCATACCTTGCTTCAGTTTTATGATCCCCTGCTGTGTTGCTTTGTGTTTCCAGATTACATATTGGCTCCTACCTTGGAGGAGATTTCCAGCATTCTAAATGTTCCAGTCAGAGATACCGTGCCTTTCTATGGGTCTGAGGTGGTGATTACAGAAGAGGACATAGCCAAAGTTTGTCGTTTGCCAGCTGCTACAGTCAAGAAGGCTCTGAAGGATAGTGAAGGCAAAGGACTCCCTTGGAGTGTGCTCATACCAGAGGCAGAGAAGTATGCTAAAGAAGGTAGTTGGGGTGACTTTGGTGCTTTGCTGGCTTTGATGGTGTATGGGTCTAGCTTGTTCCCAGGAGAGAAAGAATTTGTGAGCTTGGAAGTGATCTCTATATTTGCAAAAGGCAATCCTGTGCCAACTCTGTTGGGTGACTTCTATTACAGTGTTCATTACAGGAATGAGAAAGGTAGGGGTGGACCAGTGGCCTGCTGTGCTTCATTGTTTATTGAGTGGTTTGCCAGACAACTGCCAAAATCAGGTGCTTTCAAGGAAATGAGGGATGAGTGGAGATGGTCTAGAAGGTTGATGGGGTTAACTGCTGAGTATATTGCCTGGGGATATGACAGAGATCTGCTAGGAAAAGAGTTGCTGGTCAGTGGTGGAAGATTTGCTGGTGTGCCTTTGCTGGGAAGGAAGGGTGTGATCAGTTATCATCCCACATTAGCCAGGAAGCAGTTTGGTTACCCGTTGAGAGATCCACCATAGATGGAAGAGTTTGCTGAGTCTTTGTTTTTTCATGTGGAAGGAAACAAGGAGTTAGTTCTACAAGCCTCCCAAGCTTGGGCTCACAGGATAAGGAAGGGTAAGAAAGACTTTGGCAGAATAAATCCCAAGACGTATCCTCCATTTGTTGCATGGTTGCAAAAACATGTGGAAGAAGTTCTTATGCCTTTCTCAGTAGAAGCTCCCCTTTATCCCAGAGAAGTGCCAAGCCAGAGTATTGTCTCCCTTGAAGAGTACAAGAAATTGGAAGCTCAGCTGCATGATGTTCGAGTGGAGAATGCTGAAATGGTCAACCTATACCATCTTGCCAACATGGCCAAGAATGAAGCAGAGGGAAAGCTGCAGAAGATCCAAGCCTCTTTGGAAGCTAAAGAGAAAGACTTTGCTGGAAGGGAAGCCCACTTTCACAGGTTGGGTCTGATGGAGGCAAAAAGAGAAGTTGAACACAAAAAGACTTTGAAGACTCTCAAGGAAGCTCGTCAATCCATTGTTTGGTTGCAAGGACAAAGGGAGGAAGAGCAGAAGAAGTTTAAAGAGAAAGAAGAGTTCTTTGAAGTGAAAATGGCCTTTAAGAAGGAAGAGGTGGAGCAAGTCCATAACATTCGGAGGGAAAAGACTCAGCAGTTAGCACAAAGTCAGCTGGCTGTGGAGGAGGCACGAAAGGAGATTGAAGAGCTCAAGCTGAGAGCAGGTGTAAAGAAGAGCAGAGCATAGGTGGCTGCAGAAGAACTTGGGCCTATAGTTTAGTTTAGTATATTTTTCAGACTACCTACAGACTTGTTGTAGGAATCCTGGTTAATTTATCTTTTGTCTTTTATTTCATATAATGACTTGTAACCCTTCGGGGAATATTCTTGTTTGTGCTCTAACTTTTGGCCGACAGTGGTTTGTCCATGATATACAGTGTTAATGTGCAAATTATCATTTCTGAATATGCAAGGCTCGTTTGTCTGATATTGCTAATATATGAACATTCTTCAAAGAGAAAGCTTGAAAGTTAATACTGAAAGTGGCTATCTGGAGTAGATACCAGAACTGGGGCATGCAAATGCTTCAAACTTGGGAACATGGGCAGTTATATTGCAAGCATATGACGTGTTTGTTTGTTTTGCAGGTAGTGCTTCAGTTTCTAACGTTCTTGTTGTTTCAGGCACTATAGCTCCCAGGAAAGTTCGAGAACAGCCAGTCGCACACAGATATCCAACAAAGGTCAACAGAGAAAGAGTCATGGATCAAATGCAAGCTGACTTAGATGACTTGAGACTGAGGATGGACAATTTTATGACTTTGATGGCAGGCATGGGTCAGAATCAGGAACGTCTGCATGAGTTGATAGAAAATAGTCAAGCCAGGAACAACGGTACTGCTGATGGAGGTAATCGTAACGCTGCGGGCGCCCGTCAGGTTGAAATCCCTGTAGCACAGCCAGGGGTTACCATAATCAATGATGGACTGAACAATTTACAGATGGACGGTCAAGACGAACAGTTTACGTTGCTGGACGAAACTGAAGGCCAGGGGGCTGAAATGAATAGGAAGTTTGAGGAGATGGCAGAACAGATCAAGGCTATTCAATCTCAGAACTCTTTGGGGTTCGACATTACTGACTTGGGCTTGGTTCCAGGGGTTAGAATCCCTTACAAGTTCAAGGTCCCAACTTTCGAGAAGTACAACGGCACAACGTGTCCAAAGACTCATCTTCAGTCCTTTGTAGGAAGGATTGTTGCTCACACTGTGATGAAAAGCTATGGATTTACTATTTCCATGACAGCCTGGTCGGGGCCTCCTTGGAATGGTATATGAAGCTTAGCAGAGTCAACATTAAGAGCTGGAAGGACTTGGCAGAGGCTTTCGTGAAGGAATACCAGTATAATTTGGACATGGCTCCAAATCGCACTCAATTGCAACACATGTCTCAAACTGCTAAGGAGGGGTTTAAAGAATATGCTCAAAGGTGGCGTCAGCTCGTTGCCAGAGTGCAACCACCATTGCTGGAAAATGAGATGGTTGATATGTTCATGGGGACATTGCAAGGTGTGTTTATCAAAAGATTGGCGTCTTGTTCGGCTACCAAGTTCAATGATATAGTAATTGCTGGAGAGAGGGTTGAGACTTTGTTAAAGATGGGACAGATTCAGGATACAAGTGCGAGCAGTTCTAATGGAGCAAGAAAAGCTTTCAGCGGACCCCCGAGAAGAAGGGAAGGTGAGACCAATGCTGTATTTGGCCGAGGACGGGGCCGAGGGTATAGAAGATCATATGAGCAAGTGGCAGCTGTCACCATTCCTTCCAATCCTGTGCAGCAGGTGCAACCTCAACAACAACAACAACAGCAGCCACAACGTAACAACTATCAATAAAGACCTTATCAGCCAAGGCAGACTCGCCCGGCTAATACGGTGCTTGAGGCAATTCCCATGACATACGCTGCATTGCTACCAAGATTGTTGGACCTGAATTTGATACAACTGAGGACTTTGGCACCACCACCACCTGGAGAGCTTCCAGTGGGGTACGATGTCAATGCTAGATGCGCTTTCCATTCAGGGGCACCCGGGCACTCAACTGAGAAGTGCAGGGTGCTACAGCACAAAGTTCAAGATCTGATAGACTCCAAGGCGATTAACTTTGCACCACCGCCAAATGTTACTTCAAATCCTATTCTGAATCACGGAGGAGCTAGAATAAATGTTGTTGAGGGTGGTGAGAAGTTAAGTCTGATTCTGAGCATAGAAGAAGTGAAGACTCTGCTGTTGGTAGTGAAAGAGAGGCTGCTGAAAGGTCAAGTGTTTCCGGGATGCAGTTCTGATTGTGAGAAATGTGTGAATTCAGTGAACGGTTGTGAAGACCTGAAGGTGGGGTTGCAAAATCTGATTGATGAATGATCTTTGCAGTTTGACAAAGTTGATAATGAGGTTGATGATGTGTCCACCATAACCATTTTCTATGATCCAGCTGAGATGCCTGCTAGAAGAGAGCCTGTAACCATTTACGCTCCTGAAGTTAGTCCTGTGACTATCACCGTCCCTGGGCCTGTTCCTTATACAGATGATAAAGCCATTCCAAGGCATTACGGCTCAGATGTGTACGTGGAAGGACAAAATATTGAGAGCAAGTATGTTGCTATTGACCCGACTATAGTGAACGTTAGAGGAGTTTGATGCTTTACAAGAAGTGGTCGTCTTTTTTCTCCCCCAGTTCTGAGAGGGGATCCTGAGGCTGAGGCTTCGGCAAAAGCTAAAGGAAAGCAAATAGTGACTGAAGAAACAACAACTCCTGTTGCTAGACAGGTTACCTTTGAGAAAGAGGTGGATGAATTTAAGCGCATAATTAAGAAGAGTGATTATAAGGTGGTTGAGTAGTTGAACCAGACACCTTCCAAGATATCCATTCTGTCCTTGCTGATGTGTTCTCCCGCACATAGAGAATCCTTGTTGAAAGTGCTGCAGATGGCCTATGTTCCTCAGGAAATAAATGTTAATCAATTGGAAGATGTAGTGGGCAGTGTAAATGCAAGCCACAGGTTGGACTTTACAGATCGAGACCTTACGTCAGAGGGCCGTAACCATAACAAAGCACTACATATTACTATGGAGTGCAAGGGTGTTGTGTTGTCACATGTCCTTGTTGACACAGGCTCTTCACTTAATGTACTTCCGAAGAAAGCATTAATGAAGCTCAATGTTGATGGTATCGTCCTAAGACCCAGTGATTTGATTGTCAAAGCTTTTGATGGGTCCATAAGGTCAGTGTTTGGAGAAGTTGAGTTACCCATGAAAATAGGTTCTCAAGTTTTCAAAAGTGTCTTCTACGTCATGGACATCCAGCCCGCGTACAGCTGCTTGTTGGGACGCCCATGGATTCATGCTGCTGGAGCTGTAACTTCTGTCGCTCCCACCTGATGACACACAGGGCCAAGAGGGGTACAAACGCGAACGGTCGGCGAGAGGAGAGAACACAAGGGTGAACTGAAAAGAGTCGCCAGCTAGGCATTTTTATCCCGAAGGAAAGGTAATGCTGCATAAACCTTGAAAAAGATGGATAAGACGGTTGCGAACCAGAGAAACTGAGAAAGGGGGTTGGTTACAACCTGGGAAGGTATTAGCACCCATATTGTCCGTCGTACTCGACGAGATCCACGCTTGAAAGTTTGTGTTTAAAAGGGGTAGTGTCAGTGCTATTCTGTGTACAAAAGCTGGACAAGCATGCAAGTGTCAGTGCAACAAGAAATGTGAAGTGAAATAAAAGAGTGTCAGTGTAAAGAAATAATGTGAAGCTCAAGACTATGAGGCTTAAAGAATAATGCTGGAAGAGGGGGGTATGTACACAGACTTTTGTTCGATAACCGTTAAGTTATGCCTACGTATCCTCTCGTGCAATGAGGAAGTCAGAACACCGTAGTTCGACTCAAAGAGACTGAAAGATAAATTGACTTGTGAACTGCTAACTTGTCTATGCTCAAGTGTATGACCTGTCTGGCTCAGGTGCAAACTGTCTTGCAATAGACGGAAGAAGCGAGTTCTTTTTTGTGAGTGAAGATGATGAGAAAAGAATCCCGGAGGAGATGATTATTGTTTGTTTTTAGTGTTTTCAATCTTTTATTGCTTTTTGATATTTGTCATAAGAAAATGAGCTTAAGCCTAAACCAAGGGTTAGTAAACTCATAACATCCTCCCTCTGATTAGGGGTAATGAGAATACCTTAAGCATGAAGTAAGAGCCTCACACTTAATCACCATGATGTAGGATTAAGATCATTAACCTACTTGCACTTATTTAGATGTTTTTGGTATTTTTGTTTGGTGTTAAGTAATGAGTTTAAGCCATAATCAAGGATTTAATGGATCCATTACACCATCCTAATAGAAGGATAATAGATGAGAACATTTAAGCTGAGAAAGGCTCCTCAACTTAATCCATGATTAGGGATTAACCTCATGGAAAAACAAAACCTTTATTAAATGGATTTTAGTTAATGGTAAGATTAAGAAATGAGTTTTATGGTTTGTAAGACAACTTGAGGGGGACTTGTCCATTAACACTAGGGTTAGTCCCTCTTAACCAATTAAGGAAGAATTAGAACCCTAATGCAAGGCCCAAGTTACAAGATATTGTCTTAGTGATTATTAAGGTGAATTGATTAACGGATTTAAACACATTAAGGGTTTAACACTTAGGATTAAAGTTATACACTCCATCCTAATAGAAGGATACAAGCATAACCTTAATCACAAAGCCTTAAAACCTTTGAGGTTTAGTCCTTGATTAAGAGATGAGAAGAGAAGACACAAAGATGACACCAAGGTAAAAACTAACAGGGGACTAATCAAACCCTAATTGTGATCATGCTTGGGTGTTCCTAGGGTTTATGAAGCTTGCAATAAGATCTTCAAGGAAAAGACACCATGGAAGAAACAGGATGAACGGAAGAGAAACAGAAAGAAACAAGACAACTTGCTTCACTTAAGAAGACAAGTTGCTTGAAGAAAGAAAGTGAGAAGATAACATGAATGAGCAAGCTCACTCTAATACAAATATAAAATGCAACAATGATGCATAGGAGGGATGAGAAGAGATTATGAGAAATGAAGGCAAATTCACTTCTCAAACACTTACCACCTGAAAAGTTAGCAACAAGAAATGAAATGAAAATGGGATGAAATGCAAGGATGAAAACCAAAGTCAGAAGCATAATCATGATGCAAATTATGCTATGAGATGGTATGAAAGCATGTCAAGAGATGAGGAAGATCATACAAGCAATGGGGATCCAAATGAGACATGAAAGGAAGCATGAAAGTTCATGAAAACTTATGAAATACAATGGATGCATAACATGGTAAATGGATGATGCAATGATCAAACATGACTCTAATATGTCTTAAGATGTCTCATATGTCATATGGATGCACAAAATGTCATGGAAAGTTCATGTATGCAAGCATATGAAGGATGAATGCAAATGAAGGCAAAAATTAGGGTTTATGTACAAGATGCAATGCAAAATTCAAAATCAGAAGCAAATGACAAGATAAAAAATTGAAAATGGGATCAAAGGTACTCTAAACCCATACAAGTTCACTACCCAAAGGGGAAGGTCAGAAGCTAAACCCTAAAGGACTTATAATGTTTCTAAGTTTGCTAGGGTTTTAAGGTACCTCACAAAGGAAAATGCAAAACAAATAAAAAATGAAAGATAAATCCATGCCAATTTTATCCTAGAAACTACATGATATGTGGAATGCAATGCCAAAAGAACCATTATCAAACTCTTCAGGGTTAGGCAGAAAATATTTTTCTAAGTTAGGGTCAAAATATTGATTTTTAGGAACCCTAAATCTAAAGAAAAATGTCAAAATGGATCAAGAACCAAAAAAAATTTGTATGAATGGTTTGATAATGTCTCTAAATGTATCAAGATGCAATGTGATTTTTTTGGTGATTTTTAGAAACTTAAATGGTATTTTAATTAATTAATTTCCATTAATTAATTAAATAAACATTTAAATATTTTAAAAATACAAATTTTATGCAAAAAAATAAAATAAAAATTATTTTCAGAATGAGAAAAATATTTAAAGTCATGATGCAAAAAATGAAATTTTTTGAATGCATTTTGCTATTTTAAATAAAATGAACAAAGAAATGCAAATAAAATAAAAATAAAATTGATTTAAATGAGAAGTCAACAGATCCAAGGGCCATGGTTTAAACTAGGGACGCGGGAATTGACTAGCGCGCATCTGAATGGCTGACATTCAAACTTCACTAATTACGCAATTAAACCCTAATCTGAACCCTAATGACCCTCAGGTGACCGGAACAGTGTTCCAGTCATCTTCTCCGGCCAGTTCAAAAACCTAACTTCTTCCCTAAGCAATTTTAAACCCTCTAAAGCTCCAGATCACATCTTCTAAACACCCTAAGCAAGAATCAAGCATGAAAATTCATTTGATCTTTCAACATGAACAAGAATCGAATCAAACAAGTTTTCAGGTCAAACTTTCAAAGACATGGTTCAAGCTCAAAACTCAATCATTTTCAAAACCAACAAGCACAACATGATCAGTGAATCATAAGCAACATTTCTATGGCATAAAAAACAATATGTTCTTGGTGATACCTGAACTGAAGCTTTCGAAAATGGCACTGGCTGCTGCTTCTTTGCCTCAAATCAACTTCAATGACCCCCTGAAGAGTTTGCAATGCTTGATTGGAATTTATATGGCCTCTATGTGAAGTTGGCTGAAGCTCAGTTCAAGAAATGTGAAAATTGTGTTTTTAATATGGGGTGTTTCAAGGCAAAATGAAGGGTGGGAAATGATCAGTGATGAATGTGGAGTTGAATGGTGGAAAAAGTTTGGAGATTTGTTGGTTGAGCTATGAGTTTCGAAAGCTTTTGCAAGTTTGAGTGATTTTGTGTATGCTGAGGATTCTGATGTTTCAGCTTGCAATGTTGTGTGAAATGGCTTGCCTTTGGTACACATATCAATCCTGTATAGGTCAGAGAGTGGGTGGTGGCCTATGGTGATTGGTATGGGCAAGTTGCCAAAATGTCAACATGACTTGTACTTGAGGTATGGGCATGTGGCAGGCTTGGATTTGGGTATGGTTGTGCGCAACAAAGATCAATGAATGCTTGTGAATCAGATTTGATGAGCTGTGGCAAGTGGATGAGAGGTTTTGTATCATTTAGCAAATTATGGAAGTTTTGGCCCCTTTTGAAATTTGTGAAGTTCAAGGCATGAAAGCTTGTGATTCAAGGCATAAATCTGATCCAGATGAGTTGCACTGGGATGGTATGATGTGTAGAGATGCATTAGAGGTCCCAAATTGGCTTGGCATGAGATTTTGCAAACTTCCCTCTTTGTTACATAAGTGAAATTTTGTGATTTTTCCCAACTTTGCAAGGCCATAACTTGAGTTCTATGATGAATTAGATCAAGTTCTTGTACTTTTTGAAAAGGGAATGATCCAATCTACAACTTTCATGACCAATAATTTTTCATTTGAAGCATTTTTGAATCAAAAAGAGGAGGTTGAAAAACTTTCCCAAAATGGCAAGTTTGCATTACAAGTCACTTTCCAAAAATGACAACTTTGCAAATGGCTTGAAATTCTTCAATTTTGTGAACTTATAACTTCTTCTAAGATCAAATAAAGATCATATATACCAAAAATGATGGAGAAGACCCTTTGGTTGGATGATTGAAGGCCCCAGACGCCCTGATTTTGCACTGACTTGTTCAAGAAGTCATCTATTGATCATATGCCTTCCCCATTGAATTTCTTCATGAAAATTGGTATGCATGATCCTCATATCATATAAAGACCAATAGATACAAGAATGACCAAAAAATTTGGAGTTATGGCCTCTGAAACCAAAACCCTAATTTTAGGTCATCTATGTAGTTAAGCTTGGCTCTGCTTCCATGCCTTTCTCAGTTCTTGTGATTTTCTGACTTCTTTGATCTTGAGAGGATATAATATGATGCTTGAACACACATGGACCCCCTTGAGATGATTGAAGACCTTGGAGTGGCTCAGAGATGGCTCAGATCACAAACCCTAGATGTAGATGAATTTGAACCAATGCAGTGAAACAAAAATGTAATATGAGATGATATGATTGAACTTATGCAAATGAAAAGAGAATCACAAGCCATGGTGAAATGAGTGAGGGAAAATTTGGGGTGTTTACAACTGCCCCTATTCAAACATGAGTTAGCTGGGTAGGATGTAAGCGACGGCTTAACAGACAAACAAGATAACTTATGGTTGAATACCAAAGAAAGTCCAAAATTTGCACTCACTGGTTGTGAAGAAGAAAAGGGATATAGATTGTAAAAGGAAGTAAAATATGATTATAAAGATGCGGGCGATGGAGGACGACCATCGAGCAGGGGACGACTGATGGGGATGAAGCAATGACGGGGACGACCGACATACTGGGGAAATAAAGAGATTATGATGGGGACGACCATCAAATACAGTAGCAAGGTTCTTTGGGGATTAAAGGTAAAGTCAACGATGGGGACGGCCATCAGTTTTGAAGCATAAATGATGAGGGACGGTCATCAAAGGTGAAGGACGATCACCTAGCAGGGGACGGCTGCTCTTTTGGGGACAAGATGAGGAACGATCATCTATGGTGAAGGACGATCACCTGGCAAGCTACGGCTGCCAAAAGTATCATGACATAGGACGAATGGCGGATAGAAATGGTCGACGATGGGGACGACCATCGGATAAGCATGATGAAGGACGATCATCAAGAGGTGAAGGACGATCACCCAGCAGAACACGACTGCTCTCGGGGTTTATCATGACATAGGACGAATGTCAGATAGCAAGATCAATGATGGGGACGGCCATCGGATAAAACGATGAAGGACGATCATCAAAAGGTGAAGGACGATCATCTAGCAGGGTACGACTGCTAAAAATATCACGACATAGGACGAATGTTGGATAGGGAAGGGTTCCGATAATGGAGACTCCGCTGGGGGAATGATGAGGGACGGTCATCAAAAGGCGAAGGACGATCACCTGGCAGGGTACGACTGTAGAAAGTATCATGACATAGGGCGAATGTCAGAAAGAAGAGAAATAATTTTGCTTTTTACTAGGGATTTGCTGGGGACTCTTCTGGGGAAGGGTAGACACAGACGAGTGTCTACTTTCAAGAAAGAAAAAGGTATAAGTGTTTGACACTGTGTATAGATTAAAGATGCGGACGAGCATCCTTAAGACTATGATACGGACGGGTATCGGAAAAAGAGTAAATATGTGTATTAGTGAGTGTAAAGGGGATGCTTTGGCTTTCTGTTGTGACCATGGGTCTTTGTATATATGTATTGCTGATGGAGTGTTGGTATGTACAGGTGTTTGATTCAAAACATGACTCATGATTATGCAATATGTTTGATTTTTTTGCCGTAATGCTCCGTATTAGACGGAATGCTACGCTCTGAGGGGAAATATGATGTGAATGCTATGATTATGCAAAAGATACTGATCCGAGATTCGGATCCCGTTGCGGTGGAGATCTCCGGCTGATCTGCTTTGAAAGAATATCCCAGCTGGGGGAAAAGATAATTGGTAGATCTGATATATATGACTCTGCTTTGGGGAAATAAAACACTGATAGACCTATTCTTTGTGATGAGGAGCCCAGCTGGGGTTTGTGGAAGCTTCCGTCACTTTGTTATGAGATCTTCAGACATTGCTCTTCCGGATAGAGGTTGGAACTCTGCGGGGAGATAGTTCCATGTCTAGCACTTGGCTGGGGAGGAACGATCACTGAACGATCTTCCTAGAGATTTCTGTGGGGATCCTGCTTGAGGATGATGAAATTAGCTGGGGAAATGAGCCCCTTCTGATGCTGTTTGGATGGGGAGGAGCTTTCAAGCCCATGTTGCGCTTTGAATACCTGCAAACATGTTATGCAAAAGAAACATACAAGTGCCCCGAGGTGTCCTTTACTGGATTCCATCATAGGAATTTAGACACTCCCGAGAGCAAACATATTTCCTGTAAGCATGTAATTTTAGGAAAGACGCATCTGTATTTATGCAATCATTATATCAAGGATATCAGACATTTTGCAAATGAAATAAAATGTACAAGACGAAAGGTGACTGAAAATCTGATCTTATTAATTTGTGTGCCCTGAATTGGCAAGTACAGTCAAAGAAACAGATCCCCTGAAATTAGGAGATTCTTACAAAATCGAGAAACAAAAAGGTGCTGGAAATGTTGATGACGCTTTAGTGAGCTTCCCTTTGCTATGACTCGTATAACATTGACGTTCTTCTCATCCTTCTATTTGAAGAAGGCTGATTCTGACTGATGCTTGAACCTTCCGAAGCTTGCAATGTTGTGAATGATACAGACGAATTCAGAATGCAGTTGTTCGCTTATTCCCTTATTTTGCGTGGATCGCCCTTTCGGGTTTTCAATCCACCGAGATACCCATTTTTTCCTGAGCTGTCTGTCGTACCCCGAAAAATACGACCTCACGCGATCCGAAAGGACGGGAGCAGCGCGCCGGACTGACTGAAGAGTCGCCACCTAATTCTATTTATTCCCGAAGAGGGAAAGGGAAGATATAGATACAACCCGGGAAGGAAAGATAAGTACAAAGGTCAACGGAACCATTTCCTGGGTTCGGGAGTCGGTTATGCAGGGGGAAGGTATTAGCACCCCCTACATCCATCGTACTCAATGGGAACCATCTAAGTTATCGCGCTCGAAAGGATGTCTATGCTTAAACGAATTGCTTGCTAGAGGGAAATGAGTTGAATTATAAGTTAGATTGATCCTAGGTGCTCGGCAAGGATTGAGATCCTCGTCCATACGTACTCCCGTGTGCAATGGGAAAGTCAAAGCCTCGTAGTTCGGCCTACTAAGGGTAATGGTTGTTCGTTTTATTACCTTTCTTCGACGAAAGGGTTTAGGAGTTGAAATGTACTAAAGACTATGGATAGTTTATCTCGTCCAACAAGACGAGTGTCTTGCGTCGAAAATAATCGGAGCGAGTAACGAGAGCTCGTTATCCTCCTTTCTACCGCTTAAGGCTCGTGGCGTACAAATCTTCTCGTATTTATTAAAGTGTTTTATTTCCTAAGACCGCTTGACGTTGGATCAAGGGCTTGGATCTAATCGAAACATTTTGGTTTGTTTTGAGGTTAGAGGGTAAATGCAAATGGAGTTTATTTTGTGGTTTGTTTAGCGAGGTACAATGCGCTCGGCTCGCAAAGAGAGGTGGATCCTAATAAACGAAATAATAACTGGAAAATAAAGTGCAAGTGTGCAAGTGCAATCGCTTGGCGTTGGACCAAGGATTCGAAATTAAATAAAATACGGAAAATAAAGTGCGTACAAAGTAATGGGAGAGGGATACAAAATAAATACAGGGAATTGCAAGAAATAAAGAGGTCTCGTTGTAATTAGCCCAAGAGAAAGCGTGTGTGCAGTATTTTGAACGGTTTGAAGGCGTTTGGCCTTTTAATCGAAAACAACTATTCGAAGGCGTTGGACCTTTTTAATCGGAAACAACTATTCGAAGGCGTTGGACCTTTTTGGGATGCGACGAAATTTAGTTCGTGAACTACCTTAGAATCGATTCAAAATTGGAATCATTCTATAAGGAGTCGAAACGTAATTTTTGAAATGCGGAAATGAATAAATAAATTGAATTTGCAAAAAATAAATTAAGATAGAATAATGAATTAAATAATTAAACGAATTAAATAATATTAAGAATAATAAATAAATAAAATTAATTTACAAGTTTGTTTGCCAAAATAATAAAATAATAAATAATAAATAATAATAAAAAAACTAATTACAAGGAGGGCGTCATATTGACCGAACATCACCGATTTAATGAAATCGGGCTAAAATTGGTCTTTTGTCAAGTCATTGGCCCTCATAATAAAATCAAAAATTAAATTAAATTAAATTAAATGCAAATAATAAATAAACTTTATTGTTCAAAAAATATTAAAATAAAGACTAACTATAAAGATTATGTAAAACATAATAATAAAAATAATAATAAAATAAGTAAGAAAAAACATATTTTTTTAAAAAAGGTTGGCGTTAGTTTATAGCGTGCAATTTTAAAAAAAAGGCAGACCCATGAGCCCAATGACAATGCAAAAATAATTAAAAGAACAGAGTTGTGTGTGTGTGTCTGTGAAAACATTGGAGTCTGGTGTATGAATAGAAAATAAAGCTAAAAAATTGGATGGGCCTCAACTTAAATCCACAAATATTATCAACATAAACAACAAGAATAATTAATTAAAAAATGAAAAGGTCAGCACACTAATATATTTGTTTTTCGCTAGAACAAAACAAAAGGTAAGGAGAACCTACCCTCACTCCATTCAGATCACGACTCAATAGAAGAAGAAAAAAGACGCCGGCGGAACCTCACGGATTTCGTCTCAGATCTCTCTCGACGCGATTCCGACTTCTCCCTCACGATCTCTCCGCGTCGGTTCTGTCAGTCTTCTCTCGCGGCTCTCACGCGGTGGCGCGGTTTGTTTGTCACAGGATGACTCTCGGTTTTCAATTTGAAACCGATTTGGATTTGTTCGCGGCGGATTCTGTGCGTTGCGGTTTTGGTTAATTTTCGATGGCTTCGGTTGGTGGCGGCGGCGATCTGATCCGTCTCACCTCAAATCGTGCTCTCTCCGTCTCTCTCGTGTGTTTCGACTCGTTGCTCACTCCATCTTCTTCATCTTCTATTCTCTCTTGTTTTCAAGCTGTACGTTTTCCTCCATCTCCTTTTACTCGGTCTCACTCTCTCTTCTCCGATTCTGTTTATCTTAATCTCTTCTTCTTTCTTCTGGTTCAGATCTGAACAAAATTGTTGAAGATTTGATGGCGAGCTGTGAATAGATATGGAGAGTGGTTAGTGATGAGTGTTAAGGAAATTTTTAGACAGTAGTGGTTTGAAGGTATGTGGCCAAAGGAGGGTTTCAGTTTTGGTCGAAGAGGTATTGTTGTAATTTAAAGGATGATGGTCTGTGTTGTTGTTAAAATGTTAATGGAGGTGTGTTATGTTGAAAATTGAAGAAGAAAATTAATAAGGTTTTTGGTGAAGGGAGGTCCGCAAATGATGATGAAGAAGAGGGTTGTTGGGTTTTTGAATGTGATGCGGGTCTGTGAAAAGGTTTGAAGCAGAGGTTTTGTTTGTGTTTTTGTGAAGGGTGTCAAAATTTGGAGAAGATTTGATGTGCGATTTTTTTTGTGATTGGAGAAGAGTGAGTATCCTTTTATAGAGAAGTTTCTGTAATGGTTTTTTTGTGTGAGCAAATAGTTTTTGTTTTTTGATTCCAGAGTGTCAATGAATATTTGCAAAGTTTTATTGTTGGTGTGGTGTTAGTTGCCTTGTACAAAGCATTGTGCGTTGTACGATTTTTCTGTTATGAGTGTAAACACCCCAAATTTGCCCTCACCCATTCATACCATGGCTTGTGGTCTTTTCATATGCATAAGCTCAATCATAGCACCTCATACCACACTTTTGATTTACTGCATTGCTTCTAAGTCATCTGCATCTAGGGTTTGTGATCTGAGCTATCCCTGAGCCTTTTGAGGCACTCCAAAGGTCTTAAATCACTTCAAAGGGGTCCATGTATGTTCAAGCATCATATTATATCCCCTCAAAGTCAAGGAAGTCAAAGAATTACAAGAACTGAGAATGGCATGGAAGAAGAGCCAGGTTTAACTGCACAGATGACCTAGAATTAGGGTTTTGGTTTCAAAGGCCATAACTCCAATTTTTTTGGTCATTCTTGTCTCTATTGGTCTCTATATGTTATAAAGATAATGCATGTCAATTTTCATGAAGAAATTCCATGGGGAAGGCATCTGATCAAGAGTTGACTTCTTGAGCAAGTCAGTGCAAAATCAGGGCATCTGAGGCCCCCAATGACCCAACCAAGGAGTGTTCTTCATCATTTTGAGTGTGTGTGATCTTTATTTGATCATAGAAGATGTTAGAAGTTCACAAAATTGGAGAATTTCAAGCCATTTGCAAAGTTGCCTTTTTGGGAAAATGACTTGTAATGGAAACTTTCCATTTTGGGAAAGTTTTTCAACCCTTTCTTTTTTATTCAAAAATGCTTCAAATGAGAAAACTTTGGTCATGAAAGTTGTAGAATGGATCATTCCCTTTTCAAAAAGTACAAGAACTCATTCTAATTCATCTTGGATCAAAAGTTATGGTTTGTCAAAGTTGGGAAAAATCACATAATTTCAAGTTTTGTGCCAAAGAGGCATTTTGCAAAATTGTATGATCAAGCATTCTAAAGACCTCTAATGTGCACAAACTCTTCACAACATGCTCATGTGACTTCTAAAAATCAGAATTGGCCCAAGAATTTTGCATTTTGGTGCCTTGAACTTCATGAATTCACAAAGGGGCCAAAGATGTACAAACTTGCAAAAACTCATGAAGCCATGCCTCTACTTGCTATAGCTCATAAAATCTGATCCACAAGAACTCCATGATCTCAGCTGAGCCCAACCATGCCCCTATCACAACCTCACACTTGCCCATACCTCAAGTACACCTAACTTGGACTTTATGCAAAAACACCCATACCAATCAGCCTGTGCCACACCAACTTCTCTGACCCATCCAAATGTGATAAGTGGACCAAAAGGGACTCAACACAACAGACACACAAGCCTGAAACATCCCCCAAGCCATAGTTCCAAGTTTTCACCTCTTATGAACTTTCCTTCGAAACTCATTACACAAGACACAAACACCAAAACCAACTTCATAGAATCTCTCAGCATGTTACACTGATCATCCCTGACCTTTCACCTTGCCCTGAAACCCCCTGAAATCAAAACACGATTTCTTCCCCTCTCTGAACAGAACCTCTTCAAACTCACAAATCAGTCACTCTAAACACCAACCAAGCTTCAAAGCTTCATCCAGAGGATCATTGGGGCCATTTTGAAGCAAAGAGGCAAGCAGAAAGCTCCTGGATTGAAAGCTCAACCTCAGGTAACATGATGAACAAATTTTCCAGAACCTTGATTTCTTGTTAGAATATTGCTCTATGTGTTGCCCATATCATGGGGATCTATTTATTTTTGAAAATGAGCCAGAAACAAGCATGTTGTGATGTTCTGAAATTTTTGCCCTAGAATTTGTTTTCTTCGATTCTCACTGTGTAGTTGATGTAAATTGTTTTTGGCCTTGGATTCTTGTTACCCATTGTTAGGGGATTGATTCTGGAGTTTTGGGGGTCTTGGGGATGCGTTTTGGTTGATTCTGGTGAGGGAGACAGCCGGAGCTTATCTTCGGTCGCCTGAGGTTAATTAGGGTTAAGTGAGATTAATTAGCAACTTTGAATTCTGTCCATAGGATCCCCTTTCCCGCGCGCGTGTGGATGGCTCAGATTTGTCATTTAAGCCCTAATCTCCAATTAATTAACTTAATCCTATTTAATTAATTATTAAAACAAAATTAGCCAGATTTGAATCTGGGCCTTTGGATCTGGGGCGCAGTCAACCAGTCCAAACCCAGATCAAATCCTGGCCCTTCTTCTGGATTACTTTCCATTATTTTCATTTTTAATTCATTTTCTTTTCATTTTATTTATACGAATTATTAAAAATAGCAAAACACCTTAAAAAATTTTGAAAATTTTTGTCAAAGATTTCATTAATTTTTAAAACCCAAAAATATTTTTATTTTTATTTTTTGCACTGGAAATTATTTTTAAATCATTTAAATGTTTATTTTTAATTAATTAATGAAAATTAATTAATAAAAAATACATTTAGGTATTTAAAAAATCCCAAAAAAATTCACATAGCATTGAGAAACATTTAGAAACATTGTCCAACTCTCAAACCAAATTTCTTTTTTGTTCTTGATGCCTTTTGATCATTTTTATTGGAATTAATTTCATTTTCAGGCAATATTTTGGCTCAATCTTTGAAAAATCCTTTCTGCCTAACCTTTGAGAGTTGGATGATGATTCTTCTTGCATTGCATTCTTCATAGCATGTAGTTTATAGGATAAAATTGGTGTGAATTGATCTTGCATTTTCAATTTGTTTGGTATTTTTCTTGATGTGGTACCCCAAAACCCTAGCAATCTTAGGAAATTCATAACTTACACTAGGTTAAGAGTTGGATCCTCTCCTTTGGGCAGTGAGCTTGTATAGTTTTAGGGTATCTTTGATTGCATTTTCAAATTTTTATCATGTCATTTGCTTCTGGTTTTGGATTTTTTCTTTGCATGGTGCATGTAACCCTAATTTGTGCTTTCCTTTGCATCCATCTTTATTTGCTTGCATCCAATGACTTGCCATGACATTTTGTGCATCCACATGATCCATAATACATCTTAGGACATATTAGAGTAATGTTTGATCATTGCATCCTTCATTTGCCATGTTTTATGTCCATTGCATTTCATAAACTTTTCTTGAACTTTCATGGTTCAAAGCATACCTCATTTGCATCCTTATGCTTGTTTGATCATTCTCATGTCTTGCCTCATGTTTGTATCATCTCTTAGCATCATTAACATCATGTAATTGCTTCTGACTTTGGTTTGCATCATGACATTTCATCTCATTCTCATTGCATTTCATTTTCCTGTGCTAACATTTCAGTTGTATGAGAAGTGAATTTGCCTTCACTTCTCACAATCTCTTTTCATCTCTCTCTTGCATCTTTGCTGCATTTTATCTTGTGTAATGGATTGAGCTTACTCATTCTTGTTCATCTTACTTTCTTTCTTCAAGCAACTTGACTTCTTAAGTGAAGCAAGTTGTTTTGCTTATCTTTGCTTCTTGCTCCTTTCATCTGCTTCCTGGTGGTTTCTCTGAAGATCTTCTTGAAAACCTCATTAACCCTAGGAACACCCAAGCATGATAAAAATTAGGGTTTGGTTAGTCCCCCATTTAGTTTTACCTTTGTGTCATCTTTGAGTCTCTCTTCTCATCTCATAATCCAGGACTAAACCCTAAAGGCTTTAAGGCTTTGTGATTAAGCTTATGTCTGCATCCTTCTATTAGGATGGAGTGTATAACTTTAATCCTATGTGTAAAACCCTTAATGTGTTTAAATCCTTTAATCAATTCACTTAATAATCATCAAGACATCAAACTTGTAACTTGGGCCTTGCATTAGGGTTCTAATTCTTCCTTAATTGGTTAAGAAGGACTAACCCTAGTGTTAATGGACAAGTCCCCCTCAAGTTGTCTTACAAACCATAAAATCCATTTCTTCATCTTATCATTAACTAAAATCCACTTTAATAAAGGCTTTGTTTTGTCAATAGGTTAATCCCTAATCATGGATTAAGTTGAGAAGTCTTTCTCAGCTTAAATGTTCTCATCTATTATCCTTCTATTATGATGGTGTAATGAGTCCATTAAATCCTTGATTATGGCTTAAACTCATTACTTAACACTAAACAAAAACACCAAAAACATCTAAATAATCACAAGTAGGTTAATGATCTTAATCCTACATCAGGGTGTTTAAGTGTGAGGTGCTTACTTCATACTTAAGGTATTCTCATTACCCCTAATCAGAGGGAGGATGTGATGAGTTTACCAACCCTTGGTTTAGGCTTGAGCTCATTTTCCTATGACAAACTTTTAAAAGCAATATAAGATTGAAAACACAAAAACAAACAATAATCGTCTCCTTCGGGATTCTTTTCTCATCATCTTCACTCACAAACGAGAACTTGCTTCTTCTGTCTAATGCGAGACAGTTAGCACTCGAGCCAGACGAGTCACACACTTGAGCATAGGCAAGCAAGCAGTTCACAAGTCAATTTATCTTTCAGTCTCTTTGGGTCGAACTACGGTGTTCTGACTTCCTCATTGCACGAGAGGATACGTAGGTATAACTTGACAGTTATCGAACAAAAGTCTCTGTATATTCCCCCTCTTTCCAGCCTTATTCTTTAAACCTCATAGTCTTGAGCTTTATACTTTTGTTCTTACACTGACACTTCACTTATACACTCCACACTTCTTTTACACTGACACTTGCATTCTTTTCCAGCTTTGATACACAAATTGCACCGACACTACCCCTTTAAAACACAAATATTTTAAGCATGGATCCCGTCGAGTACGGCGGACAATCTGGGTGCTAATACCTTCCCAGGTTGTAACCAACCCCCTTTCTCAGTCTCTCTGGTTCGCAACCGTCTTATCCATCTTCCCTTAGGTTTATGCAGCATTACCTTTCCTTCGGGATAAAAATGCCTAGCTGGCGACTCTATTCATTTCCTTCCTCTTTCGCCGACCGTTCGCGTCTGTACCCTATTTGACTTAGCCTCATTTAGTGGGAGCGACAGCTTGGCGACTCTGCTGGGGACCCTTATACTGTAACCAGGGCTTCTGGTTCTTTTTGTGGGTTCCTCCTAGCGTTTGTTTGATTTGTGTTTACTGGGGTGTTATGTGCAAATTGTGTTTATATAGTTGCTTTATTTATTGCTGTATGTACAGCTTTATTTATTGCTTTCTTTACAGTTTTTCATATTTCATACTGTCATTATCATTGCTGGATCTGTTCTTCTGTCTTGGTGGGTGGGGTTCTACTGAGAGTTTAAGGTCATATGCCAGGGACCTGAGTGACACCTAGGCTAGAGTGGTTCATTTTCTTTCCCATTCCATTTCGGTCTGGTGCGGGAATATGAAACACGGTTCAGATATGGGTTTCTTCTTGAGAACTCTGTGCTACAGATTTCCTGTAGTGCTAGGGCTATCTGGGAAGCCTGCTAAGTCTGGATGACCTTTATTACGACCTTCAGAAACTGAGGTGAATTATAGGAGGATCTTTTATGGTTATTGTAAACACTGTACCTCCGGGTTAGAAGTGTTTACACTTCTCATAACTGATCCAAGTCTGAGGATCCTTGTTTTAGAACACCACCTGTGAGGGGGTTGGGTTGTTTACAGGTTTGCAGGTACCATTGGCCACATCATACCCTGTTACTTGTTTGATTAAGAAGTACCCCACTTTGGACAGTTCTTGTGATTTAACCTTGGACATGTGACTCTTTATTTGAGTCCCCCACCCTGGTTATTGGTTTTCTAGACCTCCATCTGGACTTCTTGAACATACATGGACTCTATACCAAGACAATAATCAGATCCAGCTTGATCACAAACCCTTGCATGTCATTTACATACTCATCATTTGCATCATTTAACATTTGTTTATTTGTTTTTCAGGGTATCCACATTACATCTGGCTTGGTTTTGACCCCTTCATCTGCAGAGACCTCTGTTTCACCAGTTATCTACTTCAGCTGCCTCCATCACCAGCATCAGCCTCTCAGTGGCCCATCTCCAGTATTGAACTTGATCTTCATCAACACTTGTCTTCAGCTCTTCATCAGCATACATGGCTCCACCCAGGAAGAGCAACATTTCATACCATTTCTTTGAGCCTGTGTTGACTGGTATCAGGCAGGTCCAGGCACTTATCACTCCAGACCACATCCCATTATTCAGAGAGCATTATGGAGGCATCCTTGATATGGTTATGGACCTGGACCCCTCTCAGAGGAGTATGATCCACACCTGCCTACAGTTCTATGACCCTCCTTTGAGATGCTTCACTTTCCAGAACTTTCAGCTGGTACCTCTTTTGGAGGAGTTTTCATCATTGATTGGAGTACCTGTCACGGGTGGTGTCCCTTTCAACCCAGAGATGACTTCTCCCAGCAATGGAGAAGTAGCAAAAGCACTATACCTGGAGCCTACTTTGATTAAACAAAATATGACAACAAAGGCTGGGATCCCTGGTTTGCACTTAGATTTCTTGATTTCTCAGGCCATCCTGAAGGCCTCTTTGGGAGAATGGAGGGCAGTTTGTGCATTGTTAGCCCTCAGCATATATGGGGTTATACTGTTTGCAGATGAGCCCAAATTTATCAGCAAGAATGTCATTCATCTTTTCCTTCTGAGGAACCCAGTACCCACATTGCTGGGGGATTTCTATTATTCTGTTCACCAAAGAAATGAGAAGCAGAGAGGGAAGTTGGTGAGATGCTGTGCTCCTCTGTTCCATACTTGGTTGCTTAGGCATTTACCAAAGACAGATGCCTTCCTGAATCCTCACCAACAGAAGAATTGGGCTAAGAGACTTATTGCTTTGACTTCAGATGACATCAGATGGTGCACCCAGAGCACCAAAGGCAGGGACATAATCACTAGCTGTGGGCAGTACCCCAATGTACCTTTAGTAGGAGTGAAGGGTTGCATCAACTACAATCCTTTGTTGTTTAAGAGACAACTAGGCTATGCTTTAGTTCACCCTCCTAAAGTGCAAGATTTAGCTGAGACCCTGTATTGTGAGATAAAGCCTAATCTAGCTGTTGTCAGACAAGCATCCTGGGCTTGGGACAACATCCAGACAAAAGGGATGGCTATTCTAGGGAGGTGCAATAATGTGGCTTCAGCTCAGTATTATGAATGGTCCCATGCTAGAGCTCAGATTGTTGGGATGCCCTTCACCATTGAGGACACACCTGGACCCTCTACAGTACAGCCAGCAGCCACTGTCAGCCTGGAAGAATTTGAGAAGCTGAAGGAAAGAAATGAGAATCTGTCTCAAGCTCTGAAGAAGACCCTCTGGGAGAGGAGTGATGGTCGTCTGGACATTGAGAGGTTGGAGAAGCTTAAAGTGGAGCATCTAACCAAAATTGAGAAAGTAGAGGACTACATCAAGAAATCAAGAGTTGGGGAGCAAATATTGAAGAATGCCTGTAAAGAGGCCAAGCATCAGAAGGCTAGGACTGATCTCTATCTGCAAGAAAGTCAAGCTAGGTAGGTCAGGATCACTGAAGCTCGTACTCAAGAAGATAAGAGAACTCAAGCCAGGATTGAGCAGTTAGAGGCCATTGAAAAGAAGCAGCAGGAAGCTTTGCTGGCAGCCCAGAAGGAAATTTCAGAATTAAAACTTAGGGCTGGACTGAAGAGGTCAAAGGACCAGGACAGGCACAAGAAGCTGACCACTGCCATCGCCACCAGGAACCTTCTCATCAGGACTATTACAGAGCATCCGGCTGGTCCTGTAACTGAAGCACTTTTGAAGGAGGTTAAGGAGGATGAGTTTGGATTAGATGTTTGACTTCTTTGCTTGTTGTTATGTCCATTTGATGTACTTTTCTTTTTATGTTGTATTTTGACCCTTCAGGGGCATATGTTTTAAAAACAAACTATGTATGATCCACCATTTGTAATGTATTTGTTAGTTTGTTTCAATGAGCTTCTTTTCTCAAAACAACATCAAAGCATCTTCCTCAGGGTCTGGAAAAGGTCAAAACCAAGAGCCAAGGCGGATACCTTGGAAAGCAAATAAGCATATTGCATTGCATACTAACTTTCGTTTTGTTTTGTAGGTTTTTGTTATTGGTTTGTTTGTTACTAACTCTGTTGTGGTTCAGGAATTATTGCTCGCGCCGGGTGTTCCCTCTCAACAGTCCGCACCGGTATCCTACTCGCAACAATCTTCCTGGTATCCAAATGGATCAAGTACAGCAGGACCTGACAGAGGTCAGAACTCAGATGGCTAACGAAAGAGTGGAGATGAGGAACCAAATGGCCCAGTTCATGACTGTAATGACTGGCTTGGCTCAGAGCCAAGAGAGGTTAAGGGCATTGGTAGAAAGACAGACCCCCGAAGAATATCATCCTGGCACTGGAGGAACCAACAACAATGAGGGAGGTTAGCCTCATGTTAACCCACCAGTATTTGGACCTCATCTAGATCCAGAGGCCAACATCCCAAGGAATGTACCAGGCAATACTGCTGCAGGCAGGATCTTGCAAGAAGATCCTCAAGAAGAGCAGTTTACTGTAATGGGAGTTGGGGATGAAGTTTATGATAGGAGGTTTGATGAAATTGCTGAGAAATTGAGATCTTTGGAGTCTCAAAACTCCTTGGGTTTTGATGTGATGGATATGGGGTTAGTGGATGGGGTAAGGATTCCCCACAAGTTTAAACCCCCATGTTTCGAGAAGTACAATGGAACTTCCTGTCCACGAACTCACCTATAGTCTTTTCTGGGGAGACTTAAGGCATACACCATGGATGAAAAACTATGGATGTTTTACTTTGAAGACAGTCTGACCGGGGCTTCCAGGGAGTGGTATTCACACTTAACCAGAGCTACTATCAGATGCTGGAAGGACCTAGCTGAAGCCTTCATCAGGCAGTACCAGTACAATCTGGACATGGCTCCTAACAGGACCCTCTTGATGGGAATGTCTCAATCTTCCAGAGAAAGCTTCAGGGAATATGCCCAGAGGTGGAGACAGCTTGCTGCTACTGTCCAGCCACCCATGTCGGAAAGAGAAATGGCCGACATGTTCATGAATACCCTGCAAGGAACATATATTGATAGGCTAGCTGCCTTTTCTTCCACCAGTTTCGCTGACGTAGTTATAGCTGGAGAAAGAATTGAAAGCCTGTTGAAAATGGGTAAGATTTCTGATAATGATGCAAGTTCTTCCAGTAATCCTAGGAAACCTTTTATGGGACCTAGAAGAACCGATGAGACAAATGCCATTTATGCCAACAGGGGCAGACCTCAGTATGTCCACAGATCAGTGGCAGCTGTCACTATTCCAGCTCTGATTCCTCAGCAACCGGCTTATCAACAACCACAACAACCACATTATCAACAGCAAGTTCAGTATCCGCCACAGAGAGCCTACAACAACAATAACAGCAATCAACAACCAAGACCTTTTCAGCAAAGATCGTCACAGGCAAATAGGGTGATTGACCCTATCCCTATGCCTTATGCTGCCTTATTGCCACAACTCCTGAAACTCAACTTGGTTGAATTAAGGACATTGGCACCACCAGATCCCTCCAATCTTCCAAGAAATTATGATGTCAATGCCAGATGTGCTTTCCACTCTAATGCACCTGGCCACAATACGGAGAAGTGCAGGGCTTTACAAATGAAGGTACAAGATCTGGTGGATTCTAAAGCCCTCAACTTTGCACCCCCTCCAAGTGTCACCAAGAATCCCATGCCCAATCATGGAGGGCCAAGAATTAATGCCATTGAGGAAGACAAGCCATCTTTCTTAATCACCAGTGTTGGACAGATTCGGACACCTCTGGTCGAAATTAAAGCTCAGCTTCTAGAGTACCAGATGTTCCCTGGGTGTGAGATCGGTTGTGGGTATTGCAACATTGCAGTCAATGGGTGTGATAATTTGAGAAGCGGCATAGATGGTCTTATCAAAGATGGTATCCTTCTGATCACAACAACGGCGCCTACAAATCCAGCAATTCCCTTGACAACAATTCCTGATTCTCCTACAACTGCAGCAACAATCATTCCGATCAATTCATCAATATCATCAACAATGGCTCCGTCCATCACTTCAACAAATCAGATGTCAACAACCCTTTCTTCTACAACATCATCATCCTTTTTTACCAGCAGAATCTTCTACAACGCCAACAAAAATTAACGAAGATGTCTCAGCAGTCACCATTTACTATGATCCATCAGATGTTCCTCCCAACAACAACTTTCAACAACAAACAGTGGCACCTCCTGCCAGATCACCGGTCACCATTTACTACGGTCCGCACACCATTTCAGTACCCTCCTCTGCTGCAGTCAGTCCAGTTACTATCACGGTGCCTGTACCCGTTCCAAATGAAAGCAGTAATGCCATACCTTGGCATTATGGCTCTGATCTCTACTGCAACGGGGAGAAAATCACTTTGGATTCTTCAACCTCTTCCCCACAAATTGATAATGTTGGGGGAGGCGGAGGCTTCACCAGAAGCGGACGCCTTTTTGCCTCACAAGTGCAAAGACCTAATGCCTAAGTAGAAGCTGTTGCCAAAGCAAAGGGAAAGAGTGTGGTACTTGAAGAACCAATTGTCAAAGAAACTCAGAGGACATCTTTTGAGCAAGATGTAGACGAGTTTATGAGAATCATAAAGAGAAGTGATTACAAGGTGGTGGATCATCTTCACCAAACTCCCTCAAAGATCTCCATATTATCCATGTTAATGTGTTCTGAAGCTCACAGGAATGCACTACTGAAAGTCCTGCATGCAGCATACGTTCCGGAGGAGATCACTGTTAATCACCTAGAAACCGTGGTAGCAAATGTCAACACCAGTCATGGACTGGGCTTCACCAATGCTGACTTAACAACTGAGGGGCGTAACCACAACAAGGCTTTACACATCACTCTAGAATGCAAGGGTGTTGTTCTATCCCATGTATTGGTGGACACTGGGTCTTCACTCAATGTTCTACCAAAGAAAGCCTTAGTGAAGTTGGAGTACGATGGCTTGGCACTACACCCAAGTAGTTTAGTGGTGAGAGCATTTGATGGCTCTAAAAGATCAGTGCTTCGGGAGATTGATCTTCCTGTGTTGATTGGCCCGCAGACTTTTAAAATTACCTTCTATGTGATGGACATTCAGCCGGCCTACAGCTGTTTGTTGGGTAGACCTTGGATCCATGCCGCTGGCGCTGTTACGTCTACCCTTCACCAGAAGCTGAAATTCGAGTGGGAAGGCCAGATCATCACCATCTGCGGTGAAGAAGACATCTTTGTTAGCCATCTGGCAACATACAAGTACATTGAGATGGATGGAGAAATCCATGAAACCATGAGCCAGGGGTTTGAGGCCCTGAACATTAATGAAGCATTTGTTGTACTGGGAACCTCCATGACATCTTATCAGCAAGCCAGGAAGGTTGTTGAAGAGGGTACTGCCCAAGGCTGGGGAAAGCTGCTGCTCGTGGAGAAGAAGGAGGACAGATTTGGGTTGGGTTACACACCAACTCAACAAGATCAATCAGAGGCTGCCAGGAAGCCCAGTTTTGTCAGCGGGGGAATGCTCACCCCAGATGCAGTGAACAACTTGGAAGACGAGGAGGAAAGCGACCGCAACCTGGAGAGCTGGATACGTCCAAGGATCCCGGGGAGCCAAGTCCTTAACTGGTCTTCCCAGGAAATTATAAGGGTTACTCCTGCAGAGTAATTATTATTTCCTGTATATTTAAGCATGCATCAAGTCTTGCATCTTGCCCAAGATGACAAGGCTCATTTTGTAATCGGGCCATCTTGTAATTTTGTGCAAACAGATTAATCAATGAATATCGGACATCTTTTGCAAATGAGTCTTTTCCTTTTCCGCTCACTGTTTTAAAATAAAATGGCAATGTTTTCCAAAATGATAGCTTCATTTCACTTTTTTCTAAACAAGATTAAAATCGATCACTAAAATGAACAATCTAAACCCTTACAGAGAATGCCTTTCAGACTGCACCGACAACAACACTGCTATGACTTCGTATGACATTGACAATCCAATTAATCAAGCTGATGAAGGGGTTGAAGAAGATTATGAGCTTCCTGAAGAGCTAGCCAGGTTGTTAAGGCAAGAAGAGAAGGTTATCACTCCTCATCAGGAGGAGATTGAAACAGTTAATCTTGGTACGGATGAAGATGTGAAAGAGGTTAAGATCGGGGCCTGCCTACAAGATTCAGTAAAAGAGCAACTGATTGACATGCTTCGGGAATATGTGGATGTGTTTTCTTGGTCTTATCAGGATATGCCAGGGTTGGACACTGATATTGTCATGCACAAGCTGCCTTTGAAAGAAGACTGCCCACCGGTAAAACAGAAACTGCGTCGTACTCGCCCAGATATGGCAATGAAGATAAAAGAAGAGGTACAAAAGTAGTGGGACGCCGGGTTCCTTGCTGTGACTAGCTATCCGCCGTGGGTTGCTAATATTGTACCTGTGCCTAAGAAAGACGGCAAAGTGAGGATGTGTGTGGATTACCGGGATCTGAACAGAGCCAGCCCGAAAGACGATTTCCCATTACCTCACATTGATGTATTGGTCGACAATACGGCCCAGTTCTCGGTGTTCTCCTTCATGGATGGATTTTCAGGATACAATCAGATCAAGATGTCACCTGAAGACTTGGAGAAGACAACTTTCATCACACCCTGGGGCACGTTCTGTTACAAGGTGATGCCATTCGGACTGAAGAATGCGGGTGCAACTTATCAACAGGCTATGGTTGCATTATTCCACGACATGATCCATAAAGAAATCGAGTGTTATGTGGATGACATGATTGCCAAGTCCCTCACCGAAGAAGACCACCTGGTAAATCTGTTGAAACTATTCAAGCGTCTGAGAAAGTACCAACTGAAGTTAAACCCCAACAAGTGCACATTCGGGGTACGATCCGGTAAGCTGCTGGGGTTTATTGTGAGTGAGAAAGGGATTGAAGTTGAACCTGATAAAGTTAAAGCCATTCAAGAAATGCCTGCACCGAAAACTGAAAAAGAAGTTCGAGGGTTTCTAGGTAGATTGAACTACATTTCAAGGTTCATATCTCACCTTACAGCAACCCGCGAGCCTTTGTTCAAGATATTAAGAAAAGAACAAACGGTCAGGTGGAATACATACAAGAGCCTCCAGTCCTTATGCCTCCAGTGGAAGGAAGACCTATGATAATGTACTTGACAGTATTAGAAGAGTCAATGGGGTGTGTGTTGGGCCAGCATGACGAGTCTGGTCGAAAAGAGTATGCAATATACTACCTAAGCAAAAAGTTTACCGACTGTGAACAACGTTATTCACTGCTCGAGAAATCTTGCTGTGCTTTAGCGTGGGCTGATCGCCGACTAAGACAGTATATGTTGACCCACACCACTTTATTGATCTCAAAGATGGATCCAGTTAAGTACATTTTTGAGAAGCCAGCACCTACCGGACGGGTTGCAAGATGGCAAATGATCCTAACAGAGTATGATATTCAGTACACATCTCAGAAGGCCATCAAAGGAAGTGTATTGTCTGATTATCTTGCAGAGCAACCCATTGATGATTACCAGCCTATGAGATTTGACTTCCCTGATGAAGACATCATGTTCATAAAAGCAAAAGATCATGAAGAGCCTGTTCACACTGAAGGGCCTGACCTGGAAGAAGAATGGACTATGATGTTTGATGGGGCTGTTAATATGAATGGTCGTGGTGTTGGTGCAGTACTCATTACGCCTAAAGGAGTTCACATGCCTTTCTCGGCAAAACTCACCTTTAATTGCACTAACAACGAAGCTGAATATGAAGCTTGCATCATGGGTCTTGAGGAAGCTACTGACCTCAGGATCAAAACTTTGACTGTGTTCGGAGATTCAGCTCTGGTAGTTAATCAAACCAACGACAAATGGTACACGCACCAGGATCATCTGATACCTTACAGGGATTATACAAGGAGGTTATTGACTTTCTTTAAAATGTTCAAGCTTGAGTATATCCCTCGAGACGAGAATCAGTTTGCAGATGCTCTGGCTACCATTTCATCCATGATCAAAGTTCAAGCTGCCAACTTTGTGCCTCGGATTGCAGTGTCCAGACTCAACAGACCGGCATATGTATTAGCAGCAGATGTTGTCAAAGATGATAAGCCTTGGTTCCATGACATTAAGTGCTTCTTGGAGTATCAAACATACCCACCTGGGGCATCTTCCAATGACAAGAAGACGTTAAGAAGGCTAGCTGGTAGTTTCTTCCTGAATACTGACGGTTCCCTGTACAAGAGAAACTTTGACATGGTACTCCTCAGATGCGTTGATAAGACAGAAGCGGACTTGTTGATGCACGAAGTGCACGAAGGATCCTTTGGTACCCATGCAGGAGGGCATGCAATGTCTAAAAAGTTGCTAAGATCAGGCTATTACTGGATCACAATGGATGCTGACTGTTGTGCTTATGCCAGGAAGTGTCATAAATGCCAGATCTACGCGGATAAGGTGCATGTGCCTCCCAATCCTCTGAATGTGATGTCTTCACCACGGCCCTTTTCTATGTGGGGAATTGATATGATTGGCAAGATTGAACCGACTGCTTCAAATGGCCACAGATTCATCCTGGTTGCCATAGACTATTTTACCAAGTGGGTTGAAGCAGCTTCCTATGCGAATGTTACAAGGCAAGTGGTAGCCCGATTTCTAAAGAAGGACATCATCTGTCGTACGGAGTTCCCGAGCGAATCATTACTGATAATGGTTCCAACTTGAACAACAAAATGATGGTAGAGCTATGCCCGCTGAGTTGAAAAGCCGCATTGGACAACTCAGGCAAAAAAGGGTATCCCGATGGATTGAAAACCCGAAAGGGCGATCCATGCAAAATAAGGGAATAAGCGAACGACTGTATTCTGAATCCATCTGTATCGTTTACAACTTGGTAAGCTTCGAAAGGATTAAGCTTCTTTCAGAATCAGCCTTCTTCAGAAAGCAAGACGAGAAGAACGTCAAATGTCATACGAGTCATAGCAAAGGGAAGCTCCTTGAAGCGTCGTTGCCAGCATCTTTTTGTTTCTCAATTTGTAACAATCTCCTCATTTTAGGGGATTTGTTTCTTTGACTGTATCTTGCCAATTCAGGGCACACGAATTAATAAAATCAGATTTTCAGTCGTGTTTCGTCTCGTACATTTTATTTTCATTTGCGAAAATGTCCGATGTCTTTAAGATACTGATTGCATAAATACAGATGTTTCTCTTCTAAAAGATACGTGCTTACAGGAAATATACTTACTCCCGGGAGTGTCTAAACTCTTATGATGGAATCTGGTAAGGGATACCTCGGGATTACTTGTGCGTTTATCTGTCTTTTCAGGATTACAGGTATTCAAAGCACAACATGGGGCATGCAAGCTTCACCCCAACAAGCTGGCAAATCATTATCTACACAGTCTATCTCACAATTAGCACCGGAGGTGCTTTCTCCCCAGCTGAGTTGACATTTATTATTCCTCCTCAGCCAAGTACAAAAGCCAGGGAACCATCTCCCCACAGAGTGTCAACCTCTGCCCGAAGAGCAACATGTGAAGAAATCGCAACAGAGTGAAGAAAGCTCCTACAAACCCCAGCTGGGTCCCCCGTTACCAAGATAGGTCTATCAAGTGACCTACTCCCCCATGCAGAGTCACATCTTATCAGATCTACCAATGATCTTATCCCCAGCTGGGATGTCCACTTCAAGCAGATCAGTCAGAGATCTTCACAGCAACGGGATCCGAATCTCGGACCGATCTTTGCATAATCATGGCATTCGCATCATATTTTCCCCATAAAGCGTAGCATTCCGTCTAATATGGAGCATTACGGCAAAAATCAAACATATTGCATAATCATAAGCCATGTGTCGAACTGAACACTTGTGAATACTGACAATCCATCAACAATATATAGAATGCTCCCCAAGATTCCCCAGCAGAGAGCCAAGGCATTTTCCCTAAAGATACAGATACTTCCTGACACCCGTCCGTGTCATATCCCCAGCAGAAAGCCAAAGCGTCTCCTTTGCACTCACAGATACATATCTATACAAATTCCCTGACACTCGTCCCTGTCACCTTCCCCAACATAGTTACCTAAACACTTTGTAAATCATACACTTGTTTATAATATACCTTTTCCGTCACTCGCCCGTATTACTCCTCATCTCTTTTTACTCATACAGATACTCGTCCGTATCTTGTATACACCACTTATATCCCCTCAGATTCGACACTCGTCCGTGTTCTTTGTTAACCAGTTGGTACTCGTCCGTACCATCATCTCTGAACATGCGTCAAGCATTTGCTTCTACCTGATACTCGTCCGTATCATAATCTTAAGGATGATCGTCCGCATCTTTAATCTATACACCGTGTCAAACACTTATGTCTTCTTGAATTTAGACACTCGTCTGTGTCTACTATTCCCCAGAAGAGTCCCAGCAAATCCCAGTGAATTATTTCCCTTCTATCTGACATTCGTCCTATGTCATGATACCTTTCGGCAGCCGTACCCTGCCAGGTGATCGTCCTTCACCTTTTCGATTATCGTCCTTCATCACCCCCAGTGGAGCCTCTATTCATTAGAACCCCTTCCTATCCGACATTCATCCTATGTCGTGATACTTTTAGCAGCCGTCCTGATCACACTAAAATTCACCGTATTTCTGACTCCGATTTCGCATGCATTCTTAACTTTTATTGTTGTTTTGCTTTGTTATTGCTTTGTTTTCTTATGTTTTCAGGTTTTTATAATAATCGGAGCTGGAATCGGGAAAAGGAGCGAAAAAGGAGTGAAAACGGACGAAAACCTAGAAATTCAGCATTTTACACTTACGGCACCCACCGTGGCGGGCGCCATGGGGTTAGCCATGACGTGGCCACGTCTCAAGACCACTCCTCAACCTCCAGGACCCACGTTCCCCACTCCATCATCCCCTGTAGGGACCATGGCGGGCGCCATAGGCCTGTGGCGGGCGCCACAAGGCCAAAATCAATAACCTCCACTTTTTAGTGGAGGGGCGTCCCGGTCATTTCATGCTTTCAGTTTTTACTATAAATAGGACCTTAGATTTTCGTTTTTCTTCATCCAGAATTAGAATTCTCTAGGCATATATCAGTTATAAAGCAGTTGCCATTCCACATCGGGGTGCCTCTGCAATCGAGTGATCGAGTTTGTAATCTGTCTGTGGTTCGAGTTTTGGAGCACTCTGGAGGAAGTTAATCCTGCCGCCATTTTAATTCAAGTTCGTACTTTACTTTTATTTATTTCTGCCTCGCTTTTATTTTGTTTATTTCCCGCACTCGCACATTTACGTTGTTTATTTCCTGCACTCTCACATTTACGTTGTTTATTTCCTGCACTCGCACATTTACGTTGTTTACTTCCTGCACTCGCACTTTACTTCGTTTACTTTCCGCACTCGCTTTAAATTACTTTTATGAAAAACTATAAAAATAATATTTACTTTATCATGTCTAACTAATTCCATAAAGGTTAGAATGTAAGGATCGCAATTAAACCAGTAATCAGTATAATTGTTCGTGGAAACACCTAAGGGCTATTTTATCTTTCAATTCAAATAATTGTTTTTAACTATTTCAAAAACAGCCAAAAGCGCTTTGTATAGTTCATTAGGAGATTTTAGATTAAAAAGAAAAGAGATTTTAAAACGATTTTCGGACGCGTTAGGAAGTTTAAACTCTGGTTCGCAAGAACCTCTTTTTGCTAAGAAGTCCAGGTTAAAATACTTTTCAACTTAGTTAAGATACTATATTTCTTAAAAATAGGTTTACTACTCTAACGCAGTACGCACCTTTTTATCCGTGACAATAGGAGGGGTTGATTAGAGAGTACAACTCGGTTCTGAATACGCGAAAGCGACAGTTCCTGTTAAATTAGTTCTTTTCAAAGAAGAAAACAATGCCCATAAGTAGTTCCACTAACAAGTACTGGATTATCATTGATTACGTGAATTACATTCGAGCCTGTCTTTATTTATTATTTAAAATTATAATTTTATTTACCATTGCACCCTTATTAAAACCCTTAAAAATAGTTGCCTTAGATACACATCATAACAACAGGTTTGATAGATTGACACTTGGTCTCTGTGGATTCGATAATCTTTTATATTACTTTGACGTGATTCGTACACTTGCGAAAAACACGCATCAAGTTTTTGGCGCCGTTGCCGGGGACCAATATCGTCAAATTTCATTACCCTGTAGTTATACCGTTTAGACTAAGGTTGTTACCCACCGGTCAATGCGAAAGACTCGCAGTGCCGGAAGTTTAGTAGACCCTCTAGCTGAACCTGAACGTTACGCTCGCGCACGTTTATTTTTCCATAGGAATAGGATAGCTATGGCCGAAGAACAAAACCGAAGACCTCTTAAGGACTTCGCCCAACCATCAAACGAGGAACCTAGTTCCAGTATAGTAAACCCCGCTATCCCAGCCAATAATTTTGAACTTAAACCATCCCTGCTGCAATTAGTGCAACAGAGACAATTCTCAGGTCTCGCTACTGATAACCCGAACCAACATTTAAAAAACTTTCTTCAGTTAGCAGACACCTTTAAAACCAATGGAGCTTCTCCTGAGGCGATACGCTTAAGATTATTTCCCTTTTCCCTCAGAGATAAAGCTCTATCATGGTTAGATTCCCTTCCACCCAATTCAATAACCACTTGGGATGACCTTAGGAAAGTTTTCCTTGCTAGATATTTTCCCCCGAGTAAGACCGCTCTTCTTCGAAACCTAATAACTAGATTTACCCAACACCAAGGAGAGTCGTTGTTCGAAGCCTGGGAGAGATATAAAGAACTATTAAGAGCATGCCCACACCATGGCTTAGAGAATTGGTTAATCATCCAAACCTTCTATAATGGACTTCTTTATAACACTAAAATGACCATCGACGCTGCCGCTGGTGGCGCACTGATGAACAAACCTTACCCTGAAGCTAGTGCCCTTATCGAGGATATGGCCCAAAACCATCAATCATGGGGAGTAGAACGAGCGACAGTGGAAAAGAAGGAAGCCCAAGGAGGAATACATGAGCTAAGCTCTATAGACATGATGCAGGCTAAAATGGACGCGTTGGCCCTTAGAGTCGAACATATGTGTACAACTCTGAATACTGTAGCCGCAGTTTCGCCGAATTGTGAGATATGTGGAACGCAAGGACACCAATCCGCCGAATGCAATCTGTTGAATGAAACCAACATCGAGCAAGTGAACTATACCCAAGGGAACCCATTTTCAAACACATATAACCCTGGATGGAGGAATCACCCAAACTTCTCCTACAAAAATAATAACCCTATCCAAAATACCGCACCTCCGAGACAACAAGGTTACCAAGCCCCTAGAACAAATCAACCTATGCAACCTGTGCCACCAAACCCGAGCTTTGAGGAAATTGTAAAAGATTTTATCGTTGCTCAAAAACAGAAGAACAAAGAGTTCATGAACCAAAGCGTCCATGTTAACGAACTAATTACCCAGTTAGGAACCAAGGTTGATCAAATCATTACTCATAATAAGATGCTTGAAACCCAGATCTCTCAGGTAGCGTTAAACCAAGCCCCACAGACTACACCTGGAGGACAGTTCCCTGGACAACCTCAACAGAACCCGAAAGGGCAAGCTAATGCCATTACTCTACGAAGTGGAACCGCTTATAAGGAACCTTTAAACCCTAGATTAAGTGAGCCCGAAACTTCTGAGAGGAATGAGGAAAAGGAACCAGAGAAGCCTGAAACCCCGGAAAGTCAAGAAAAAGGAGAAGAACCTAAAAATAAAACCTATGTACCACCACCGCCATACAAACCACCAATACCTTACCCTCAAAGATTAAAGAAAACCCAAATCGATAATCAATATCAAAAATTCGTTAAGGTTATAGAAAAACTTCACGTAGAAATCCCCTTTACAGAAGCCATCACCCAAATACCTTCTTATGCTAAGTTTCTCAAAGACATACTTACAAATAAACGTAGACTTGAAGATCCGAAACCCGTGGAATGTAATTCTATTTCCGAAGATAGGTTAGCAAAGAAAGATAAAGATCCCGGAAATTTTTCCATTCCTTGTATTTTGGGGAATCATGTCATCGAAAAAGCTTTTCTAGACTTTGGAGCTAGTGTGAGCTTAATGCCTTTAGCAGTTTGTGAGAGATTAAACTTAGGAGAATTACAACCTACTAAGATGTCACTTCAATTAGCCGATAGATCCGTTAAATACCCTATAGGCATACTTGAAGACGTCCCTGTTAGGGTAGGTCAGTTGTTTATACCTACTGATTTTGTTGTCATGGACATTAAAGAAGATGACGACATACCGATACTCCTAGGTAGACCGTTCTTATCGACTGCGGGAGCTGTAATAGATGTTAAAAAAGGAAAACTAACTTTTGAGGTAGGTGAAGAGAAGATAGAATTTATATTGTCAAAATTTCTTATGGCACCTGTGATAGGAAATGCTTGTTATGCCTTAGATATCATCGAAGAATGCATTAGGGAATTAGAACAAGAAGAAGAAACTGAATCTATAAAATTGCCATCAACCCTTATTTTGGAAGATGACAATTATAAAACACCCTACATTGATGATAACCTTCGCGAATGTTTATCTCTTACCCCAGATCCTATGCCTTGCCCTATGAAACCGACCGTAAAACTTAAGGAACTGCCTAAAAACCTGAGATATGAATTTCTCGATGAAGATATGAATCGTCCAGTTATAGTCAGTGCTACCCTAAACCAAAAAGAAACCGATCAATTATTAGAAGTTTTACGTAGGTACCCCTCAGCCTTAGGATATAAGATCTCTGATCTAAAAGGAATAAGCCCATCCGTATGCATGCATCGGATTTTGCTTGAAGAAGATTCAAAACCTTCCAGAGAACACCAACGAAGAATAAATCCTATAATGAGTACTGTAGTTAAGACTGAAGTTCTTAAGTTACTAGAGGCAGGTATAATATATCAGATCTCGGACAGTAAATGGGTGAGTCCTGTGCATGTAGTACCTAAAAAGGGAGGCATCACAGTCGTGCAAAACGAGAAGGGCGAACCTGTAGCAAAAAGAACCGATGGAGGTTGGCGTATGTGCATAGACTATAGAAAATTAAATAAAGCAACTAGGAAGGACCATTTCCCATTACCATTCATAGACCAAATGTTGGAGCGCCTAGCCAGACACTCTTACTTTTGTTACTTAGATGGATATTTCGGATTCTTCCAAATACCTATTCACCCCGAAGATCAAGAAAAAACTACCTTTACATGCCCATATGGAACTTTTGCCTATAGAAGAATGCCTTTTGGACTTTGTAATGCTCCTGCAACTTTCCAACGCTGCATGATGTCTATCTTTGCTGATTATTTAGATGGAATTATGGAAGTATTTATGGACGATTTCTCAGTTTGTGGATCAGATTTCAAAAATTGTCTTGTCAACCTTGAGAAAATCCTGGAGAGATGTGTGGAGGTAAACCTTGTGCTAAATTGGGAAAAATGTCATTTCATGGTCACCGAAGGGATTGTTTTAGGACATGTAGTTTCCGAAAAAGGTATAGAGGTAGATAAAGCAAAAATAGAAGTCATAGAGAATCTAAAACCGCCGAAGACTATCAGGGAGATAAGAAGTTTTCTTGGACATGCCGGATTTTACCGACGTTTTATCAAGGATTTCTCAAAAATAACAAAACCCTTAACTGGTCTTTTGATGAAAGATGCTGAATTTATCTTCGATGAAAAATGTACTGAAGCATTTAATCTTCTGAAGCAAGCTCTGATTTCAGCACCTATAATGAAACCCCCTGATTGGTCAGAACCGTTTGAGATAATGTGTGACGCCAGTGATTACGCTGTTGGAGCCGTTCTAGGTCAAAGAAAAGATAAGAAGTTACATGTGATTTATTATGCCAGTAGAACCCTAGACGCTGCACAGCTCAACTACGCAACAACCGAAAAAGAGCTCCTAGCTGTAGTTTTTGCAATAGACAAATTTAGATCTTATCTAGTAGGAGCCAAGATTATAGTTTACACCGACCATGCTGCCATTCGTTACTTACTAAGCAAAAAGGATGCCAAGCCTAGGTTACTTCGATGGATTCTATTACTGCAAGAGTTTGATTTGGATATCTGTGATAAGAAAGGCACTGATAATGTGGTAGCTGATCACCTATCTAGGCTAGAATACCTGAAACCTGATCCAGTTCCCATAAATGACGATTTTGCCTATGATAGACTGATAGCCCAACTAGAAACCATTGAAGATGATAACCCAGACCCTCATGAGTATTTTCAAAAATCCTTAGCCATAAGTGATGTACCTTGGTATGCAGACTTTGTTAATTACCTAGCCGCTAACATCATACCCCCTGATCTAAACTACCACCGGAAGAAGAAGTTCTATAGTGATGTGAGAAACTTCTATTGGGACGAACCGTTTCTTTTCAAGAGAGGTAAAGATGGCATTTTCCGCCGTTGTGTTCCAGAAGAAGAGGTAAATAATATAATTGAGCATTGTCACTCTGCACCCTATGGTGGACATGCAAGCACATCTAAGACCTACGCCAAGATTCTTCAAGCTGGCCTATTCTGGCCTACTATGTGGCGTGATGTCCATGCTTTCATTGTCAAGTGTGATAGATGCCAACGCACAGGAAATATTTCAAGACGTAATGAAATGCTGTTAAGAAATATCCAAGAAGTAGAACTCTTCGACGTATGGGGTATAGACTTTATGGGACCGTTCCCACCATCTTTTGGAAATCAGTACATCTTAGTAGCAGTTGACTACGTGTCTAAATGGATTGAAGCTATCGCCGCACCCACAAACGACACCAGAGTAGTCATCAAATTATTCAAAAATTATATATTTCCCAGGTTTGGAACCCCCCGTTTAGTCATAAGTGATGGAGGATCACACTTCATATCGAGAATATTTGACAAACTTTTAAGCAAGTATGGAGTTAAGCATAGAGTAGCAACACCATACCACCCACAGACCAATGGACAAGTGGAAGTATCTAATAGGGAGATAAAACAAATCCTCGAGAATACTGTCTCTATATCTAGAAAGGATTGGTCACAGAAACTTCAAGAAGCATTATGGGCCTATAGAACCGCTTTCAAAACTCCTATAGGAACAACCCCTTATCAACTGGTCTATGGAAAATCATGTCACTTACCTTTTGAATTGGAGCATAAGGCCTATTGGGCCATCAAAACTTTGAATTTGGATTACTTGACTGCTGGTGAGAAACGTATCCTTGACATCCACAAATTAGAAGAACTCAGACAATCTGCCTACGAAAATGCCATCATATACAAAGAAAGAACAAAAGCTTAGCATGACAAAAGAATCATAAGAAGAGACTTCAAAATAGGCGATCCTGTTCTCCTGTTCGATTCTAGGTTACGACTATTTCCAGGTAAACTCCGTTCGAGATGGACTGGCCCTTTCGAAGTATCTAAGATCCTGAGATCCGGTGCTATTGAAATCAAGAACCCGACATGTAAACCATTCATCGTCAATGGACAGAGGTTGAAGCCCTACGAAGGAGGTGACATTCCAACAACATACACCTGCCATACTCTGAGTGATCCACCGTATCCTTCCAATGATGTTTAAATATCGGTCGTCGAGCTAATGACGTTAAACAAGCGCTGCATGGGAGGCAACCCATGGTTTTTCTTATTTTTGTACTTTTTATTTTTTACTTTTACTTTATTTTGTTTATATTATTATTATTATGTCAGGACTAACGATTGAATGTTTTATGTGCTTTCAGGACTTGTTTGCTAACCTTGTACAGAATGCAGAACCCTGATGACATGCACGTGGCCTTTAGAGATGATGCACAGAGAGAGCGTTACTATGTCCACATGAGACGCCCTATGGCTCCTACCAGGTACCCTGACCATGACTGCATGGATGCCTTGGGGATAGAGCCAAGCGTCAGATTCTTATGCCATCAACTCCAGTGGGACCAGTTTGACTACAGGAACAACACTTATAGGAACTTGACTCTTGAGTTCCTCAGCTCGTTTCATTATGACCCTTGGGCTGGACCCGATGGACTCGTTGTTTTCAGGTTGTTCGGGATTGACTACTCATTCTCTCACAGAGAGTTTGGTGATTTGCTAGGTTTCCAGACTACTCCTGATGCTATTCCAGATACACCGATGGGGTATTTTATGAGCAGAGAAGTGGAAAAGTTTTGGACTAAAATATCCGGCGGAGGGAGCCAAGATCCTTCTACCCAGTTTTCTCAGGTAATCCACAACCCTGCATTGAGGTACTTCCAGATGATTCTAGCACATTCTTTCCTAGGTTTTCCAGATACAGAGACACTGCTAAGTGAAGAGGAGATTTTCCTACTGTTTTGTGCGACTCAGTCTTGCCCTGTTGCTTGTGGCAACTTTCTGTTAAAGGGCTTGGCTAGTGTTGCCAGATCATCCGTAGGCATCATCCATGTCGGTGGGATTGTTACACAGATAGCTACTGCATTGGGTTTGTCTCGCAAGTTATTGCACCTCAGGACCTTCTGCTGCTACACCACCCTGGATATTGATTTTTGTCTTGATAGAGGACTGATGAGGAGGGCTTCTTTTAAGCCCAACATGTTTAGATTGCTGATCGACGGCGAAGCGATACACTACTTTACATTACCAGATCAGCTGATGACCAGTGTCCATGATCCTGAAAATTGGAGTTGTGCTCTAGAGGGTTATGGAGAGACTGTCAAAGAGCCGAAATCGCCTCCCGCCGCTGAGTACACTCCTACACCTCTTACTCCCCAAATCACTGTTATGTCTAACAATATGTCTCTGCAGCCACCTGACCTACAAACACAGATTTATGAGCTCCGCAAGGAGACTGCCCTGCTCAAGCAGGAAGTGGCAGACTTAGAGTTACAGATGCAGGTTTCTGATCTCACTCATGCCTCAGAGACCGATGCTCTACATCAGGCGATTGAAGAGTTTCGGAGGGAGATAGCTGAGATTCGTGGATCAAGCCAGGAAAAGACGCCTACCACATGACTCATTCTACCCTGACAGCATTACCCTAGTATTTTATTTATCGCATTTCCAGACATATTTTACTTTACTGCAGCTTTTATATTTTCATGCACTTTGAATTCCTTATATATATACATATTATGCACTAATGTTAACTTTTTTCTTTTTCTTTTGTTTCTTTAATCATTTTTATTTTTTTGTCGTGCAAAGAAAAAAAAATATAAGACAAAAATAATTTCATTTTTGTCTTCACAAAAAAATATGCAAGCCTCAAGCCTTGAAAAGAAGAAGAAAACGCTATCCAGACCCCCCGAAGACCAAAGGTGCAAGGAAGGCCCAAAAGGAGGATCCAAAACCACAAGGCCCAGGAATTGGCCTTGTGGCGGGCGCCATAGGCCCTGTGGCGGGCGCCACACCGTACCATCAACATATACGGGATTCAATCCCCATTTCCACCATTTTCATCCCTTTCTTCACCAAAAACCCATTTTTCCAACCTTCCAAATCCTCCTTGAACCCCATTAAAGCTCCCTCATTTCCAAAATACCCACCATCCATAAAACATATCCAACATCCATTTCCATTTTCATCCATCAAAAACCAAAAAAATCAAAACTTTATCATTCCCTCATAAACCACTTTTTCTACCATTTTCACTACCTAAGGAGCTTTCAACAATGGAGTTCAACGGATTTATTCTTCGTGATGGAAGACCGGGCGAAAGGCAACGGAAAATTATTCAGAGGCTTCAAAGTCGAGAAATTCTCTCGACTAGGTACGTCGACGATAACTGTCTGTATGCTTTGGGTATTTATCATAGTGTTTTTAATTTATTAGAATTTCTAGGCTTGCATAATATCTTCATCAATCAGGAACCTACCTATGAGCGACTGACAACTGAGTTTTTGAGTTCTTTGATATACACTGTCAGTCCTAACACTGCTAGCACTGTTGGTACTGTTATTTTTAGACTGTTCGGAATTGAGTATGAATTCAGTACCGACGATCTAGCAGGTTTGTTAGGAATCCCTCATAGGGAAGGTTCGATCTGTGAGGCACCTTTGGATGCTGAATGGTCGGCCGAGGTATTTACCTTCTGGCTAAGGCTTTCAAGTACTTCAATTAATTCTTTTGAAGGGATACTTGCGTCGACCATTCACAACCCGGCCATAAGAGTTTTTAGACTTCTTTTGGCATGTACTATTTTTGGCCGGGAAAGTCCAAACAAGGTAAATGCTCGTGAACTCCTATTTTTGCAAGGATGCCTCACTAGAACCCACATCAATCCGGTCCCGTTTATGCTTGCTCATATGACTTTATTTACTAACAAAACAGGACCGATTGTTTTTGGAGGACTTGTTACGTCTATTGCTCGGGCTCTTGGCCTGAACAATGAGATAGCTACACTTGAACCACTACCTCCTCGCACAATTAATTTAAAATTTCTGAAGGATATGAAATTGTGCCGAACAAGGAGAGAAGGTGGTTATGAGTTGATGGTTCATGGGGTAGCTATCCCATCTGTTGCTTTACCATGCAGTAGACGTACTGATGTACGTGATGAAAGGAACTGGACCTATGATCTTAATGCTCCACGTGTTTTGGGTCCACTTCCTCCTAATATTCCCGATGGGGAGGCACATGACACTGATGATGAGTATGATCGGAGAGAGCAGTCTCCCATCCCTCACATGTCCCCCCATCGTCCTTCACAGTCACACACTGCACCATCTTCCTCTAACCCTGTTGCAGGTACTGCTCCTGGATTCTTTGTCACCGAGGAGATGTGGCGTGATATGACAGCTAGAGAAGAAAGGCGTGATGGCCTTCTCTCTACTATTTCACAGCAGCTGACGGACAACATGAGCTTCATGCAACAATCGCGATTGGTTTCGGATCGTGCTTATAGCAACGTCTGCCGTACCTTGAACGATATCTCATTAGAGCAGAACCGTCAGAGAGAGTTCAACAGCCGACACTACCAGCTTGTAGAGGCTACTCAGGGTTCCATCTTGGGTAACCTTCGAGAGGTCCGGAGTGCTCAGGCTGCTTTATCAGCACGACTCGACCGGAGGGACCAGCATCGTAGTAGATCCCGTCGTTCCAGATCATCACATCAGGACGGCGAAGGCACCAGTGCCCCTCCTCAGTAGTCTTTTTCCAGGTTACCCCCCTTATCTTATTTCGAAACATTGGGGACAATGTTCGATTTAAGTGTGGGAGGGGATTTTATTGCTTTCTGTCATTTCCCTTTTTAGTTAATTTCCTTTCAGTTATTTCCCTTTCAGTAATTTATTTTTCCTAGATAATGCATGAGTCTGACGAGTCACCAGTATAGTGTATTTTTAGTTCATCTTCATTTTTTCCCATTTCCTTAGCCTTACCAGAAAAATTTTAAAAAGAAAATAATGTTGTTTCACATGTTTTTTGGGCTTTGAGACAGGTTTAGATTAGGATGTGGTGACTTAGGTCAACTTTTTGAAACATCAGAACCATTTTAGCACCATAAACCTCTTGAATATAGGAATCACTCCTAAACCCCACCACCTTGGCCTTTACTATCATTTTAAAAATTGTCCTAAGTAGTTTATCTTAGCAGTCAGCTCCGGCTTAAGCATGCTCTACGTAGGGGGTCGATGAATATAAGTGAATGATCCAGTGCTAATAAAAAAAGAAAAAAAAGAAAAAAAGGCAAACTCTGGTATAGGTGACCCTCACAAAGTCATTTAAACCGAAAAAAGAGAAGAAAAAAATTTTTTTGCCACAAAAAGAGAAAAATTGCAAGTCACCTATTGTTAGTTGGTTCAGAGGTATCTGGCACTGAACTTGGTAGGGCGGATTACGATCCGATCCCCCGCAGCTACATTTAGGCGAAATAAAAACAGGTTTACACATGCTTATGTGCCAGAAACCATATGTTATGGATCAGAATCACTAACCGGTCACTCTACTATGAAGCATGTACGGATAACGGGCTTAATGTGATTGCTCCTGAATGAAAAGGACACAAAAAGATGAGAAGATAGGCCTAGGTATCGTGGGATGATATGGAGTGGTTAATATAGGATTGAAGTTTGTGTTTGTGTTACTATGGTACCCTTGGTTCACTTAGTTAGTATCTGTCACTGCATCCTGACTTGAACTTAGAATCCCTTTAGCCCAAAGACACGTGTTGACACCATATTTTCTTAAGCTTTAATGTTTGCTTGAGGACAAGCAAAGGTTTAAGTGTGGGAGAATTTGATCACACTAAAATTCACCGTATTTCTGACTCCGATTTCGCATGCATTCTTAGCTTTTATTGTTGTTTTGCTTTGTTATTGCTTTGTTTTCTTATGTTTTCAGGTTTTTATAATAATCGGAGATGGAATCGGGAAAAGGAGCGAAAAAGGAGTGAAAACGGACGAAAACCTAGAAATTCAGCATTTTACACTTACGGCACCCACCGTGGCGGGCGCCATGGGGTTAGCCATGACGTGGCCACGTCTCAAGACCACTCCTCAACCTCCAGGACCCACGTTCCCCACTCCATCATCCCCTGTAGGGACCATGGCGGGCGCCATAGGCCTGTGGCGGGCGCCACAAGGCCAAAATCAATAACCTCCACTTTTTAGTGGAGGGGCGTCCCGGTCATTTCATGCTTTCAGTTTTTACTATAAATAGGACCTTAGATTTTCGTTTTTCTTCATCCAGAATTAGAATTCTCTAGGCATATATCAGTTATAAAGCAGTTGCCATTCCACATCGGGGTGCCTCTGCAATCGAGTGATCGAGTTTGTAATCTGTCTGTGGTTCGAGTTTTGGAGCACTCTGGAGGAAGTTAATCCTGCCGCCATTTTAATTCAAGTTCGTACTTTACTTTTATTTATTTCTGCCTCGCTTTTATTTTGTTTATTTCCCGCACTCGCACATTTACGTTGTTTATTTCCTGCACTCGCACATTTACGTTGTTTATTTCCTGCACTCGCACATTTACGTTGTTTACTTCCTGCACTCGCACTTTACTTCGTTTACTTTCCGCACTCGCTTTAAATTACTTTTATGAAAAACTATAAAAAGAATATTTACTTTATCATGTCTAACTAATTCCATAAAGGTTAGAATGTAAGGATCGCAATTAAACCAGTAATCAGTATAATTGTTCGTGGAAACACCTAAGGGCTATTTTATCTTTCAATTCAAATAATTGTTTTTAACTATTTCAAAAACAGCCAAAAGCGCTTTGTATAGTTCATTAGGAGATTTTAGATTAAAAAGAAAAGAGATTTTAAAACGATTTTCGGACGCGTTAGGAAGTTTAAACTCTGGTTCGCAAGAACCTCTTTTTGCTAAGAAGTTCAGGTTAAAATACTTTTCAACTTAGTTAAGATACTATATTTCTTAAAAATAGGTTTACTACTCTAACGCAGTACGCACCTTTTTATCCGTGACAATAGGAGGGGTTGATTAGAGAGTACAACTCGGTTCTGAATACGCGAAAGCGACAGTTCCTGTTAAATTAGTTCTTTTCAAAGAAGAAAACAATGCCCATAAGTAGTTCCACTAACAAGTACTGGATTATCATTGATTACGTGAATTACATTCGAGCCTGTCTTTATTTATTATTTAAAATTATAATTTTATTTACCATTGCACCCTTATTAAAACCCTTAAAAATAGTTGCCTTAGATACACATCATAACAACAGGTTTGATAGATTGACACTTGGTCTCTGTGGATTCGATAATCTTTTATATTACTTTGACGTGATTCGTACACTTGCGAAAAACACGCATCACGTCCCCTGCTAGGTGATCGTCCTTCACCTCTTGATGATCGTCCTTCATCATTTTATCCGATGGCCGTCCCCATCATTGATCTTGTTATCTAACGTTCGTCCTATGTCATGATAAACCCTGAGAGCAACTGTACCCTGTTAGGTGATCGTCCTTCACCTCTTGATGATCGTCCTTCATCATGCTTATCCGATGGCCGTCCCCATCGTCGACCTTTCTCATCCGACATTCGTCCTATGTCATGATACTTTCGGCAGCCGTACCCTGCCAGGTGATCGTTCTTCACCTTAGATGACCGTCCCTCATCTTATCCCCGACAGAGCAGCCGTCCCCTGCTAGGTGATCGTCCTTCACCTTTGATGACCGTACCTCATCATTCATTTCATTTATGCCTTGAACTTGATGGTCGTCCCCATCATTTACCTATAATCCCCAGAGAGTATTGTAGCTTTACTTGATGGCCGTCCCCATCATAATCTCTTATATCCCCAGCATGTCGGTCGTCCCCGTCATTGATTCATCGCCAGCAGTCGTCCTCTGCTCGGCGGTCGTCCTCCGTCACCCACACTTTATAATCATGCTTTATTTCCTTTTACAATCTATGTCCCTTTTCTTCTTCATTCTGTGAGTGCAAATTTTGGACTGTCTTTGGTATTCAACCACAAGTTATCTTGTTTGCCTGTTAAGCCGTTGCTTACATCCTGCACAGCTAACTCATGTTTGAATAGGGGCAGCTGTAAACACCCCAAATTTTCCCTCACCCATTCACACCATGGCTTGTGGTCTTTTCATATGCATAAGCTCAATCATAGCACCTCATACCACACTTTTGATTTACTGCATTGCTTCTAAGTCATTTGCATCTAGGGTTTGTGATCTGAGCTATCCCTGAGCCTTTTGAGCCACTCCAAAGGTCTTAAATCACTTCAAAGGGGTCCATGTATCTTCAAGCATTATATTATATCCCTTCAAAGTCAAGGAAGTCAAATAATTACAAGAACTGAGAATGGCATGGAAGCAGAGCCAGGTTTAACTGCACAGATGACCTAGAATTAGGGTTTTGGTTTCAAAGGCCATAACTCCAATTTTTTTGGTCATTCTTGTCTCTATTGGTCTATATATGTTATAAAGATAATGCATGTCAATTTTCATGAAGAAATTCCATGGGGAAGGCATCGGATCAAGAGTTAACTTTTTGAGCAAGTCAGTGCAAAATCAGGGCATCTGAGGCCCCCAATGACCCAACCAAGGAGTGTTCTTCATCATTTTGAGTGTTTGTGATATTTATTTGATCATAGAAGATGTTAGAAGTTCACAAAATTGGAGAATTTCAAGCCATTTGCAAAGTTGCCTTTTTGGGAAAATGACTTGTAATGGAAACTTTCCATTTTGGGAAAGTTTTTCAACCCTTTCTTTTTTATTCAAAAATGCTTCAAATGAGAAAACTTTGGTCATGAAAGTTGTACAATGGATCATTCCCTTTTCAAAAAGTACAAGAACTCATTCTAATTCATCTTGGATCAAAAGTTATGGTTTGTCAAAGTTGGGAAAAATCACATAATTTCAAGTTTTGTGCCAGAGAGGCATTTTGCAAAATGGTATGATCAAGCATTCTAAAGACCTCTAATGTGCACAAACTCTTCACAACATGCTCATGTGACTTCTAAAAATCATAATTGGCCCAAGAATTTTGCATTTTGGTGCCTTGAACTTCATGAATTCACAAAGGGGCCAAAGATGTACCAACTTGCAAAAACTCGTGAAGCCATGCCTCTACTTGCTATAGCTCATAAAATCTGATCCACAAGAACTCCATGATCTCAGCTGAGCCCAACCATGCCCCTATCACAACCTCACACTTGCCCATACCTCAAGTATACCTAACTTGGATTTTATGCAAAAACACCCATACCAATCAGCCTGTGCCACACCAACTTCTCTGACCCATCCAAATGTGATAAGTGGACCAAAAGGGACTCAACACAACAGACACACAAGCCTGAAACATCCCCCAAGCCATAGTTCCAAGTTTTCACCTCTTATGAACTTTCCTTCGAAACTCATTACACAAGACACAAACACCAAAACCAACTTCATAGAATCTCTCAGCATGTTACACTGATCATCCCTGACCTTTCACCTTGCCCTGAAACCCCCTGAAATCAAAACACGATTTCTTCCCCTCTCTGAACAGAACCTCTTCAAACTCACAAATCAGTCACTCTAAACACCAACCAAGCTTCAAAGCTTCATCCAGAGGATCATTGGGGCCATTTTGAAGCAAAGAGGCAAGCAGAAAGCTCCTGGATTGAAAGCTCAACCTCAGGTAACATGATGAACAAATTTTCCAGAACCTTGATTTCTTGTTAGAATATTGCTCTATGTGTTGCCCATATCATGGGGATCTATTTATTTTTGAAAATGAGCCAGAAACAAGCATGTTGTGATGTTCTGAAATTTTTGCCCTAGAATTTGTTTTCTTCGATTCTCACTGTGTAGTTGATGTAAATTGTTTTTGGCCTTGGATTCTTGTTACCCATTGTTAGGGGATTGATTCTGGAGTTTTGGGGGTCTTGGGGATGCGTTTTGGTTGATTCTGGTGAGGGAGACAGCCGGGGAAGACGACCGGAGCTTATCTTCGGTCGCCTGAGGTTAATTAGGGTTAAGTGAGATTAATTAGCAACTTTGAATTTTGTCCATAGGATCCCCTTTCCCGTGCGCGTGTGGATGGCTCAGATTTGTCATTTAAGCCCTAATCTCCAATTAATTAACTTAATCCTATTTAATTAATTATTAAAACAAAATTAGCCAGATTTGAATCTGGGCCTTTGGATCTGGCGCGCAGTCAACCAGTCCAAACCCAGATCAAATCCTGGCCCTTCTTCTGGATTACTTTCCATTATTTTCATTTTTAATTCATTTTCTTTTCATTTTATTTATACGAATTATTAAAAATAGCAAAACACTTTAAAAAATTTTGAAAATTTTGGTCAAATATTTCATTAATTTTTAAAACCCAAAAATATTTTTATTTTTATTTTTTGCACTGGAAATTATTTTTAAATCATTTAAATGTTTATTTTTAATTAATTAATGAAAATTAATTAATAAAAAATACATTTAGGTATTTAAAAAATCCCAAAAAAATTCACATAGCATTGAGAAACATTTAGAAACATTGTCCAACTCTCAAACCAAATTTCTTTTTTGTTCTTGATTCCTTTTGATCATTTTCATTGGAATTAATATCATTTTAAGGCAATATTTTGGCTCAATCTTTGAAATATCCTTTCTGCCTAACCTTTGAGAGTTGGATGATGATTCTTCTTGCATTGCATTCTTCATGGCATGTAGTTTATAGGATAAAATTGGTGTGAATTGATCTTGAATTTTCAATTTGTTTGGTATTTTTCTTGATGTGGTACCCCAAAACCCTAGCAATCTTAGGAAATTCATAACTTACACTAGGTTAAGAGTTGGATCCTCTCCTTTGGGCAGTGAGCTTGTATAGTTTTAGGGTATCTTTGATTGCATTTTCAAATTTTTATCATGTCATTTGCTTCTGGTTTTGGATTTTTTCTTTGCATGGTGCATGTAACCCTAATTTGTGCTTTCCTTTGCATCCATCTTTATTTGCTTGCATCCAATGACTTGCCATGACATTTTGTGCATCCACATGATCCATAATACATCTTAGGACATATTAGAATCATGTTTGATCATTGCATCCTTCATTTGCCATGTTGTATGTCCATTGCATTTCATAAACTTTTCTTGAACTTTCATGGTTCAAAGCATACCTCATTTGCATCCTTATGCTTGTTTGATCATTATCATGTCTTGCCTCATATTTGTATCATCTCTTAGCATCATTAACATCATGTAATTGCTTCTGACTTTGGTTTGCATCATGACATTTCATCTCATTCTCATTGCATTTCATTTTCTTGTGCTAACATTTCAGGTGGTAAGTTGTTTGAGAAGTGAATTTGCCTTCACTTCTCACAATCTCTTTTCATCTCTCTCTTGCATCTTTGCTGCATTTTATCTTGTGTAATGGATTGAGCTTACTCATTCTTGTTCATCTTACTTTCTTTCTTCAAGCAACTTGACTTCTTAAGTGAAGCAAGTTGTTTTTCTTATCTTTGCTTCTTGCTCCTTTCATCTGCTTCCTGGTGGTTTCTCTGAAGATCTTCTTGAAAACCTCATTAACCCTAGGAACACCCAAGCATGATAACAATTAGGGTTTGGTTAGTCCCCCATTTAGTTTTACCTTTGTGTCATCTTTGAGTCTCTCTTCTCATCTCATAATCCAGGACTAAACCCTAAAGGCTTTAAGGCTTTGTGATTAAGCTTATGCCTGCATCCTTCTATTAGGATGGAGTGTATAACTTTAATCCTAAGTGTTAAACCCTTAATGTGTTTAAATCCTTTAATCAATTCACTTAATAATCATCAAGACATCAAACTTGTAATTTGGTCCTTGCATTAGGGTTCTAATTCTTCCTTAATTGGTTAAGAAGGACTAACCCAAGTGTTAATGGACAAGTCCCCCTCAAGTTGTCTTACAAACCATAAAATCCATTTCTTCATCTTATCATTAACTAAAATCCACTTTAATAAAGGCTTTGTTTTGTCATGAGGTTAATCCCTAATCATGGATTAAGTTGAGAAGTCTTTCTCAGCTTAAATGTTCTCATCTATTATCCTTCTATTAGGATGGTGTAATGAGTCCATTAAATCCTTGATTATGGCTTAAACTCATTACTTAACACTAAACAAAAACACCAAAAACATCTAAATAATCACAAGTAGGTTAATGATCTTAATCCTACATCAGGGTGTTTAAGTGTGAGGTGCTTACTTCATACTTAAGGTATTCTCATTACCCCTAATCAGAGGGAGGATGTGATGAGTTTACCAACCCTTGGTTTAGGCTTGAGCTCATTTTCCTATGACAAACTTTCAAAAGCAATAAAAGATTGAAAACACAAAAACAAACAATAATCGTCTCCTCCGGGATTCTTTTCTCATCATCTTCACTCACAAACGAGAACTTGCTTCTTCCGTCTAATGCAAGACAGGTAGCACTCGAGCCAGACGAGTCACACACTTGAGCATAGGCAAGCAAGCAGTTCACAAGTCAATTTATCTTTCAGTCTCTTTGGGTCGAACTACGGTGTTCTGACTTCCTCATTGCACGAGAGGATACGTAGGCATAACTTGACAGTTATCGAACAAAAGTCTCTGTATATTCCCCCTCTTTCCAGCCTTATTCTTTAAACCTCATAGTCTTGAGCTTTATACTTCTGTTCTTTCACTGACACTTCACTTATACACTCCACACTTCTTTTACACTGACACTTGCATTCTTTTCCAGCTTTGATACACAAATTGCACCGACACTACCCCTTTAAAACACAAATCTTTTAAGCATGGATCCCGTCGAGTACGGCGTACAATCTGGGTGCTAATACTTTCCCAGGTTGTAACTAACCCCCTTTCTCAGTCTCTCTGGTTCGCAACCGTCTTATCCAGCTTCCCTTAGGTTTATGCAGCATTACCTTTCCTTCGGGATAAAAATGCCTAGCTGGCGACTCTATTCATTTCCTTCCTCTTTCGCCGACCGTTCGCGTCTGTACCCTATTTGACTTAGCCTCATTTAGTGGGAGCGACAATGAGCAGATCCTTGAAGATTCCAATGACAGGCTGTGTGAGGTTAGTGGAATTGGAGTGAAAATAAAAGTGGGGTCCGTAGAAAGGAAAAGAAAAAGAAAAATTGTGTGCCTTGTTGTGTATTTTGGATAGAAAAAGTGATTTAATTGATTTTAAAATAAATGACAATAATAATAATAATAACTATAAAAGTAGTAATGAAATAAAAATAATAATAATGGTAAACTATATATTAAATAAAATTAATAATAATTGTAATGAAAATAATAGTAATAAAGAAAATATTGATAATAGAAATAATAATAAAATATATATATATAATAAAGAATAGTGATAATGAAGTGTACTTTAAATAATGGGCTTAAGTAATGGAATTAATTGATAATAATGGATATTAATAAAATAAAATAGAAAATAAAAATGGTAATTGGATATAAAAATAAAAGATGGAAAATCGAAAAGTCGGTTAATTTGAATTTGGGGTGGATGTATGGATATTTTAATAAAAGTGGAAAAAATATAAAAAGAGAAATTATGAATTGATTTTTTTTGTAGAATTTTTATAATGACTAAATAATAAAGAAAATAATTAAAACTTGAAAATAAGAAGGGAATGCATTTTTTTTAATTTTTTCGAATAAAAGGGAAACGGGACATATTTTTGAATTTTGATAATATCAGACAAATAAAATAAAATGGTATGTAATTTTGGATTTTTTAATATGGTTAAATAAGATGGCGCAGGTAGGACAAATTTGGGGTATGACACTGTCCAATGCGGCTTTTCAACTCAGCGAGTGTACATTTTTTATTTATTTTCCCTTATTTTTGCCCGAGTCTTTTTATTCTGTTTTTGACTCGCCGGGATGCCCTATTTTTGCCTGGACTTACATTCTGTTTTTATGTCCAGCGGGTCATTTTATGCGAAATATTTTTTAACTGCATCTGAATTCACAGGGGACAGGAAGTCTTCACCATCCATAGTACTGAGCATCAATGCTCCACCAGAGAAAACTTTCCTTACTATGAATGGGCCATCGTAGTTCGGAGTCCACTTGCCCCTGTGGTCTGTATGAGGAGGAAGGAGTCTTTTCAGCACAAGATCTCCTACTTGGTATTCTCGAAGCCTGACTTTCTGATCGAAGGCCTTCTTCATTCTCTTCTGATATAACTGCCCATGACAGATTGCAGCTAATCTCTTCTCTTCAATCAGATTCAGTTGTTCGTATCGGGATCAGACCCATTCTGCTTCATTCATTTTAACATCCATCAGTACCCGCAAGGAGGGTAATTCAACTTCAACAGGTAGGACTGCCTCCATACCATAAACAAGCTGATACGGTGTTGTCCCAGTGGATGTTCTGATTGACGTACGGTACCCATGCAAGGCAATAGGTAGCATTTCATGCCAGTCTTTGTAGGTGACCACCATCTTTTGCACAATCTTCTTGATATTTTTGTTAGCTGCCTCTACAACGCCATTCATCGTTGGCCTGTAAGGAGAAGAATTGTGGTGTTGGATCTTGAAGTCCCGGCACAGCTCTGCCATCATTTTATTGTTCAAGTTGGAACCATTATCAGTAATGATTCGCTCGGGCACTCCATATCGACAGATGATATCTCTCTTCAGGAATCGGGCTACCACTTGCCTGGTAACATTGGCATAGGAAGCTGCTTCAACCCACTTGGTAAAATAGTCAATGGATACCAGGATGAATTTGTGGCCATTTGAAGCAGTCGGTTCAATCTTGCCAATCATATCAATGCCCCACATGGCAAAAGGCCAGGGTGAAGACATCATATTCAGAGGATTTGGAGGCACATGTACTTTATCTGCATAAATCTGGCATTTATGACATTTCCTGGCATAGGCACAACAGTCTGCATCCATTGTGATCCAGTAATAGCCTGATCTTAACAACTTTTTAGCCATAGCATGCCCTCTAGCATGGGTACCAAAAGATCCTTCGTGCACCTCGTGCATCAGCAAGTCTGCTTCTGCCTTATCAACACATCTGAGAAGTACCATATCAAAGTTTCTCTTGTACAAGGAACCATCAGCATTCAGGAAGAAACTACCAGCCAGCCTTCTTAATGTCTTCTTGTCATTGGATGATGCCCCAGGTGGGTATGTTTGATCCTCCAAGAAGCATTTGATGTCATGGAACCAAGGCTTATCATATTTAGCAAGGTCTGCAGAGAATACGTATGCCGGTCTATCAAGTCTGGATACTGAAATCCGAGGTACAAAGTTGGCAGCTTGAACTTTGATCATGGATGAAATGGTAGCCAGAGCATATGCAAATTGATTTTCATCTCGAGGGATATACTCAAGCTTGACTTCTGTGAAGAATGTGAGTAATCTCCTTGTATAATCCCGGTAAGGTATCAGATGCTCCTGGTGAGTGTACCATTTGCCGTTGGTCTGATTGATTACCAGAGCTGAATCTCCGAATACAGTCAAAGTCTTGATCCTGAGGTCAATGGCTTCCTCAAGACCCATGATACAAGCTTCATATTCAGCTTCGTTGTTAGTACAGCTAAAGGTGAGTTTTGCCGAGAAAGGCATGTGAACTCCCTTAGGTGTAACGAGTACTGCACCAACACCACGACCATTCATATTAACAGCCCCATCAAACATCATAGTCCATTCTTCTTCTGGGTCAGGCCCTTCAGTGTGAATATGCTCTTCATGATCTTTTGCTTTTATGAACATGATGTCTTCATCAGGGAAGTCAAATCTCATAGGCTGGTAATCATCAATGGGTTGCTCAACAAGGTAATCAGACAATACACTGCCTTTGATAGCTTTTTGGGAGGTGTATTGAATATCATATTCTGTGAGAATCATTTTCCATCTTGCAACCCATCCGGTAAGTGCTGGCTTCTCAAAAATATACTTAACTGGGTCCATCTTGGAGATCAATAAAGTAGTGTGGGTCAACATATACTGTCTCAGTCGGCGAGCAGCCCACACTAAAGCACATCAAGTTTTCTCGAGCAGTGAATAACGTTGTTCACAGTCGGTAAACTTTTTGCTTAGGTAGTAAATTGCATACTCTTTTCGACCAGACTCGTCATGCTGGCCCAACACACACCCCATTGACTCTTCTAATACTGTCACATACATTATTATAGGTCTTCCTTCAACTGGAGGCATAAGGATTGGAGGCTCTTGTAAGTATTCCTTGATTTTGTCCAAAGCCCTTTGGCAATTTTCGTTCCACCTGACCGTTTGTTCTTTCCTTAACAATTTGAATAAGGGCTCACAGGTTGTTGTAAGGTGAGATATGAACCTTGAAATGTAGTTCAATCTACCTAAGAACCCTCGAACTTATTTTTCAGTTTTTGGTGCAGGAATTTCTTGGATGGCTTTGACTTTGTCAGGGTCAACTTCAATCCCTTTCTCACTTACGATAAATCCCAGCAGCTTACCGGATCGCACCCCGAATGTGCATTTGTTGGGGTTTAACTTCAGTTGGTACTTCCTCAGACGCTTGAATAGCTTCAACAGATTCACCAGGTGGTCTTCTTCTGTGAGGGACTTGACAATCATGTCATCCACATAATAGTCAATTTCTTTATGGATCATGTCGTGGAATAATGTTACCATAGCCCGTTGATAAGTGTCACCAGCATTCTTCAGTCCGAATGGCATCACCTTATAACAGAATGTGCCCCAGGGTGTGATGAAAGTTGTCTTCCTCATGTCTTCAGGTGACATCTTGATCTGATTATATCCTGAAAATCCATCCATGAAGGAGAATACCGAGAACTGAGATGTATTGTCGACCAATACATCAATGTGAGGCAATGGGAAGTCATCTTTCGGGCTGGCTCTGTTCAGATCCCGGTAATCCACACACATCCTCACCTTGCCATCCTTCTTAGGCACAAGTACAATGTTAGCAACCCACGGCGGGTAACTAGTTACAGCGAGAAAACTGGCGTCCCACTGTTTTTGTACCTCTTCTTTTATCTTCATGGCCATATCTGGACGAATGCGGCGCAACTTCTGTTTTACTGGCGGACAATCTTCTTTCGGAGGCAGCTTGTGCATAACAATGTCGGTGTCCAACCCTGGCATATCCTGATAAGACCAAGCGAAAACATCCACATACTCCCGAAGCATGTCAATAAGTTGCTCTTTTACTGAATCTTGCAGACAGGCCCCGATCTTCACTTCTTTCAAGTCTTCTTCGGTACCTAGATTAACTATTTCAACCTCCTCCTGATGAGGAGTGATTACTTTCTCTTCTAGCCTCATCAACCTGGCTAGCTCTTCAGGCAACACATAGTCTTCTTCAACCTCTTCATCAGCTTGATTAATCGGATTGTCGAAGTCATACAAGGTCATAGCAGTGTTGTTGTCAGTGCAGTCTGGAGGGTGATTTCTGCAAGAGTCGAGATTGGTTCATTTTAGTGATCAGTTTTATCTTGCTTAGGAAAAGTGAAAATGAAGTCATTTAATTTGAAAAACATTGCCATTTTATTTTTGTACAAAAAATGAAAAATGAAAAACAATGAGCAGAAAAAGAAACGACTCATTTGCAAAAGATGTCCTATTATTCATTAATTGATCGTTTGCACAAAATACAAGATGTCCCGATTACAAAATGAGCCCTGTCATCTTGGGCAAGATGCAAGACTTGATGCATGCTTTAAAAACAGGAAATAATAATTACTCTGCCGGAGTAACTCTTATAATTTCTTGGGAAGACCAATTTGAGACACGGTTCCCCGGGATCCTTGGACGTATCCAGCTTTCCAGGTTGCGCTCGTCTTCTGACTCATCTTCCAAGCTATTCACAGCATCTGGGGTGAGCATCCCCCCGCTGACAAACTTGGGCTCCGTTGCAGCCTCTGGTTGATCTTGTCGAGTTGGTCTGTAACCCAACCTGAATCGGTCTTCTTTCTTCTCAACTGGCAGCAGCTTGCCCCAGCCTTGAGCGGTACCTTCTTCAACAACCTTCCGGGCCTGTTGGTATGATATGATGGAAGTCCCAGACACAGCAGATGCTTCATTAGTATTAAGGGCCTCAAACCCTTGACTCATGGTCTCATGGATCTCCCCATCCATTTCAATGTTTTTAAAAGTAGCAAGCTGGCTAACGAAGATATCCTCCTCCCCACAAATGGTAATTACTTGGCCCTCCCACTCGAATTTTAACTTCTGGAGAAGGGTCGACGTCACGGCGCCAGCGGCGTGTATCCATGGTCTACCCAATAGACAGTTGTAGGCAGGTTGTATATCCATCACAAAGAAGGTCGTTTTGAAAACCTGTGGGCCAATCATTATTGGCAATTCTATCTCTCCCAGAACTGATCTTTTAGAACCGTCAAAGGCTCTCACTACCAAGTTGCTTGGGCGTAATTCCAATCCATCATGTTCCAGCTTCACGAGGGCTTTCTTGGGCAGGACATTGAGTGATGACCCTGTGTCCACCAATACGTGAGAAAGAACTGCACCCTTACAGTCCAAGGTAATATGCAAGGCCTTGTTGTGATTGTGACCTTCCGTTGTCAGATCAGTGTTGGTAAATCCTAGTCCATGACTAGCGTTGACATTTCCAACCACAACCTCTAACTGATTGACATTAATCTCCTCTGGCACATAAGCTGCGTGCAGGACTTTTAATAGTGCGTTCCGATGAGCCTCGGAGCACATTAGCAATGATAGTATGGAGATTTTGGAAGGTGTTTGGTGAAGCTGGTCCACCACCTTATAATCACTCTTTTTGATTATCCGCATGAATTCATCAACCTCTTGATTAAAAGGAGTCTTCAAAGTTTCTATAGCAACTTGTTCTTCTTGCACCACGCTCTTCCCTTTTGCCTTAGTTGCAGCTTCTGCTTCAGCAATGGGCCTTGGTATTTGCGAGGCAAAGAGACGTCCGCTTCTGGTGAAGCCTCCGCCTCCCCCACATTGTCTATCTGAGGTGAAGAAGTTGATGACTCTAAAGTGATTTTCTGCCCCTCGCAGTATAGATCTGAGCCATAATGCCAAGGGATGGCATTATTGCTTTCGTAAGGAACTGGCCCAGGCAGTGTGATAGTGACTGGACTGATAGAAACTGCAGAGGGGACCATAATGGTGTGTGGATCATAATATATGGTAACTGGAGCTCTGACAGGAGTAGCATTTTGTTGTGAGTTGTTGGAAGGAACATTTGCGGGATCATAGTATATCGTAACCGTTGAGACGCTTTCATTAACTGTTGCTGATGTTGTAGAAGGTACTGTTGATTTGACAGGTGTTGAAGTTGTAGCAGGAACTGATGGAATAATGGGTGTTGTCGTTGTAGAAGGAATTGTGACTGAACTCGTATCCATTGAAGTGATTGACTGAATATTTGTTGGAGTTGTAGTAGAATCTGTTGGAACAATGGTTGCTGATGTTGTAGGAGTATCTGTGATTATTAATGAAGGAATTGTTGGAGTTGTAGTTGTTGTTTTTGTAATCTGAAGAATGCCATTTCTAATGAGGCCATCTATGCTGTTTCGCAGTCTCTCACATCCATTAACAACAATGTTGCAATATCCACAGCCGACCTCACATCCGGGGAACACTTGGCATTCTAACAACTGAGCTTTGATTTCAGCCAAGGGTGTTCGGATTTGTGCAACACTGTTGATTAATGTGGATGGTTTGCCCTCCTCAATAGCATTAATCCTAGGCCCGTTGTGACTAGGCATTGGATTTCTTATGACGTTCGGAGAAGGCGCAAAATTGAGAGCTTTTGAGTCCACCAAATCCTGGACTTTCATCTGTAGGGCCCTGCATTTTTCAGTATTATGCCCCGGTGCGTTTGAGTGGAATGCACACCTGGCATTTGCATCATAGTTCTTTGGCATATTGAGAGGATCTGGAGGGGCCAACGTCCTTAACTCAACTAGGTTGAGCTTTAGGAGTTGTGGCAAGAGTGCAACATACGACATTGGGATTGGGTCAATTACTCTGTTTGCTTGTGATGACCTTTGTTGGAAGGGACGCTGTTGTTGGTTGTTGTTGTTGTACGACCTTTGTTGCGGATAATGAGCTTGTTGTTGATATTGTGGTTGTTGTTGTGGATATGATGATTGTTGTGGCATTGGAGCTGGGATGGTAACAGCTGCTACTGACCGGTGAGCATATTGAGGCATGCCCCTGCTTGTATGAATGGAGTTTGTTTCACCTGACCTTCGGGGACCCACAAAAGGCTTTCTGGGATTGTCGGAGGAACTCGCACCACTGTGGGAGATTTTTCCCATCTTCAAGAGACTTTCAATCCTCTCACCAGCTATAACCACATCAGCAAAATTGGTAGAGGAGAAAGCAACCAGTCTATCAATATAGGTCCCTTGCAATGTGTTCATGAACATGTCAGCCATTTCCCTTTCTGACATGGGTGGTTGGACAGCAGCAGCAAGCTGTCTCCACCTTTGGGCATAATCCCGGAAGCTCTCTCTGGAAGACTGAGACATGCCCATTAGAAGAGTTCTATTGGGAGCCATGTCCAGGTTGTACTGATACTGACGTATGAAAGCCTCAGCCAAATCCTTCCAGCATCTTATGGTGACGCTAGACAAATGTGAATACCATTCTCTCGAAGCTCCGGTCAGACTGTCCTCAAAGTAGAACATCCATAACTTTTCATCCATTGTATAAGCTTTGAGCCTTCCCAAGAAAGACTGCAGTTGAGTGTGAGGACAGGAGGTACGATTGTACTTTTCAAAGCATGGGGGCTTGAATTTGTGGGGAATTCTCACCCCATCCATTAGTCCCATATCCATCACATCGAAGCCCAAAGAATTCTGAGATTCCAAAGATCTTAACTTTTCAGCAATCTCGTCCAATCTTCTATCATATACCTCATCTCATGCCCCTATAACAGTAAACTGTTCTCCCTGGGGATCCTCCTGCGGGATTTAGCCTCCAGTAGCATTACCTTGACCATTTCTTGGGATGTTAACTTCTGGATTTAGGTGAGGTCCATACTCTTGTGGATCAATACGAGGCTGGCCCCGTTCATTGTTGCTGGTTCCTCCTGTTCCAAGATAAGGCTCCTCAGGAGTTTGTCTTTCCATTAGCTCTCTTAACCTTTCTTGACTCTGGGCTAAGCCAGTCATCACTGCCATGAACTGAGACATCTGATTTCTCATCTCCAATCTCTCATTGGCCATCTGATTTCTAACCTCAGCCAGATCCTGCTGTACTTGTTCCATTTGAATGTCGGGAAGATTGTTACGAGTCGGGTACCGGTGCGCGCGGTTGACAGGGAACACTCGGCGACGAGCAATGTTTCCTGAGATCACAACAAAGTTAGAAACAAATAAAAATAACAAAACCTACAAAACAAAAACAAAGTTAGTATGCAGCAGTATGCTTATTTTCTTTCCAAGGTATCTGGTTTGGTTCTTGGTTTTGACCTTTCCAGACCTCGAGGAAGATGCTTGATATTGTTGATAGAAAAGCCCAAATAAAAACAAACTAAAATATATTACAAGTGATGAACAATACATAGTTTGTTTTACAATACATGCCCATGGAGGGTCAAAAATACAACAAAAGGAAAAGTACATCAAATGGAAACAAACAACAAGCAAAGAAATCAGACACCCAGTCCAAACTCATCTTCTCTGACTTCCTTCAAGAGTGCCTCAGTCACTGGACCAATTGGGTGCTCTGTAATGGTCCTAATGAGGAGGTTCCTGGTAGCAATGGCAGTAGTCAGCTTCTTGTGCTTGTCCTGGTCTTTTGATCTCTTCAATCCTGCTCTGAGCTTCAACTCTGATATCTCTTTCTGTGCAGCCAATAGGGCTTCCTGCTACTTCTTCTCATTAGCCTCTAGCTGTTCAATCTTGGCTTGAGTCTTCTGGTCTTCTTGTGTACGGGCTTCGGTGATCCTGACCCACCTAGCCTGACTCTCTTGCAGATAGTGCTCAGCCCTAGCTTTCTGAATCTTGGCCTCCTTGCAAGCATTCTTCAATATCTATTCCCCAGCCCTTGCTTTCCTTATGTAGTCTTCTGTCTTCTCAATTTTGGAAAGATGCTCAACCCTGTGCTTTTCCAATCTCTCAATGTCCAAACGACCATCACTCCTTTCCCAAAGAGTCTTCTTCAAGGCTCGAGATAGCTGCTCATTCCTTTCCTTCAACTTTTCAAATTCCTCCAGGCTAACTGTTGCTGCAGGCTGCACTGTGGATGGCCCAGGTATGTCTTCCAAGATGAAAGGCATTCTGGTAATCGGGTCTCTAGTACGGGACCAGTCTGAGTACTGAGCTGAAGCAACATTGTTACATCTTCCAAGAATAGCTATCCCTTTTGTCTGAATGTTGTCCCAAGCCCAGGATGCTTGTCTGACAACAGCTGAATTAGGTTGCACTTCACAATACAGGGTCTCAGCTAAATCCTGTCCTCTGGGAGGGTGAACTAAGGCATAACCCAGTTGTCTCTTAGACAGTAAAGTATTGTAGTTGATGAAACCCTTTACTCCTATCAGAGGCACATTTGGGTATTGTCCACAGCCGGTGATAATGTCTCTGCCTTTGGTGCTCTGGGTGCACCATCTGATATCATCTGAAGTCAAAGCAATGAATCTCTAGGCCCAATTCTTCTGCTGGTGAGGATTCAAGAAAGTATCTGACTTAGGCAGGTGTCTGAGCAGCCAGGTGTAAAACAAAGGAGCACAACATCTTACCAACTTCCCCCTTTGTTTCTCATTCCTCTGATGGATGGAATAATAGAAATCTCCTAGCAATGTGGGTAGTGGGTTCATCAGAAGAAACAGATGGATGGAATTCTTGCTGACAAATTTTGGCTCATCTACAAACAGTATAGCCCCATATATGCTGAGGGCTAACAGTGCACAGACTGCCCTCCACTCTACCAATGAAGCCTTCAGGATGGCCTGAGAAATCAAGAAGTCCAAATGCAAACCAGGAATCCCAGATTTTGTTGTCATACTTTGCTCAATCAGGGCAGGCTCCAAGTACAGTGCCCTTGCTATCTCTTCATTTCTAGGAGCAGTCATCTCTGGGTTGAAGGGGATTCCACCTCTGATAGGTACTCCAATCAATGAAGAGAATTCATCCAGCAGAGGCCCTAGCTGAAAGTCTGGAAAGGTAAAAAATCTCAATGGAGGGTCATAAAACTGCAAGCATGTGTGGATCATGCTCCTCTGAGAAGGATCAAGGTCCATAACCATGTCCAGGATACCTCCATAGTGCTCTCTAAACAGTGGGATATGGACAGGTGTGATAAGTGACTGGACATGCCTAATACCAGTCAAAACAGGCTCAAAAAAGTGGTATGATATGTTTATTTTCTTGGGAGTAGTCATGAGTGTTGCTGAAGAAGCTGTAGACAAATGCTGATGAAGATCACAGACTGAGATGCTGAAAGTGGACCACTGACAGACTGGTGCTGGTGGTGATGGAGATAACTGAAGCAGATAACTGATGAAGACAGCTGAAGCAGAGGTCTATGCAGAAGAAGGGGTCAAAACCAAAACCAGGATACAATGAAATGGATACCCTGAAAAACAAATAAACAAATGTCAAATGATGCAATGATGATATATGCAAATGATATGCAAGGGTTTGTGATCAAGCTGGATCTGATTATCTGTCTTGATATAAGGCCCATGTATGTTCAAAAGTTCAGATGGAGGTTTAGAAATCCAGTAACCAGGGTGGGGGACTCAAATAAAGAGCCACATGTCCAGGGTTAATCATAAGAACTATCCAAAGTAGAGTATTCTTAAACAATACAGTAACAGTGTATGATGTGGCCAAGGGTTCCTGCAAACCTGTAAACAGCCCAACCCCGTCACAGATAATGTTCTAGAACAAGGATCCTCAGACTTGGATCAGTTATGAGAAGTGTAAACACTTCCAACCCGGAGGTACAATGTTTACAATAACCATAAAAGATCCTCCTCTAATTCACCTCAGCTTCTGAAGGTCATAATAACGGTCATCCAGACTTAGCAGGCTTCCCAGATAGCCCTAGCACTACAGGAAATCTGTAGCACAAAGTTCTCAAGAAGAAACCCACATCTGAACCGTGTTTCATATTCCTGCACCAGACCGAAAAGGAATGGGAAAGAACATGAACCAATCTAGCCTAGGTGTCACTCAGATCCCAGGTATAGGACCTTAAACTCTCAATGGAACCCCACCCACCAAAGAAAACCAGATCCAGCAATGATAGTATGATGCACATAAAAACTGTAAAGAAAGCAGTAAATAAATTTGTACATAAAGCAATAAATAAAGCAAAATAAATAAACACACATAGCACATAACACCCCAGTAAACACAAAATCAAACAAGCGCTAGGAGGAACCCACAAAAAGAACCAGAAGCCCTGGTTGCAATATAAGGGTCCCCAAACGAGTCGCCAAGCTGTCGCTCCCACCTGATGACACACAGGTCCAAGAGGGGTACAGACGCGAACGGTCGGCGAGAGGAGAGAACACAAGGGTGAACTGAAAAGAGTCGCCAGCTAGGCATTTTTATCCCGAAGGAAAGGTAATGCTGCATAAACCTGGAAAAAGATGGATAAGACGGTTGCGAACCAGAGAAACTGAGAAAGGGGGTTGGTTACAACCTGGGAAGGTATTAGCACCCAGATTGTTCGTCGTACTCGACGGGATCCACGCTTGAAAGTTTGTGTTTAAAAGGGGTAGTGTCAGTGTTATTCTGTGTACAAAAGCTGGAAAAGCATGCAAGTGTCAGTGCAAAAAGAAACGTGAAGTGAAATAAAAGAGTGTCAGTGTAAAGAAAAAATGTGAAGCTCAAGACTATGAGGCTTAAAGAATAATGCTGGAAGAGGGGGGATATACAGAGAATTTTGTTCGATAACCGTTAAGTTATGCCTACAAATCCTCTCGTGCAATGAGGAAGTCAGAACACCGTAGTTCGACTCAAAGAGACTGAAAGATAAATTGACTTGTGAACTGCTTACTTGTCTATGCTCAAGTGTATGACCTGTCTGGCTCAGGTGCAAACTGTCTTGCATTAGACGGAAGAAGCAAGTTCTCGATTATGAGTGAATGAGGTGAGAAAAGAATCCCGGAGGAGACGATTATTGTTTGTTTTTGGTATTTTCAATATTTTATTGCTTTTTGGAGTTTGTCATAAGTTAATGAGCTTAGGCCTAAACCAAGGGTTAGTAAACTCATCACATCCTCCCTCTGATTAGGGGTAATGAGAATACCTTAAGCATGAAGTAAGCACCTCACACTTAATCACCATGATGTAGGATTAAGATCATTAACCTACTTGCACTTATTTAGATTTTTTTGGTATTTTTGTTTGGTGTTAAGTGATGAGTTTAAGCCATAATCAAGGATTTAATGGACCCATTACACCATCCTAATAGAAGGATAATAGATGAGAACATTTAAGCTGAGAAAGGCTCCTCAACTTAATCCATGATTAGGGATTAACATCATGGCAAAACAAAACCTTTATTAAATGGATTTTAGTTAATGGTAAGATTAAGAAATGAGTTTTATGGTTTTTAAGACAACTTGATGGGGACTTGTCCATTAACACTAGGGTTAGTCCCTCTTAACCAATTAAGGAAGAATTAGAACCCTAATGCAAGGCCCAAGTTACAAGCTATTGTCTTAGTGATTATTAAGGTGAATTGATTAAGGGATTTAAACACATTAAGAGTTTAACACTTAGGATTAAAGTTATACACTCCATCCTAATACAAGGATACACGCATAACCATAATCACAAAGCCTTAAAACCTTTGAGGTTTAGTCCTTGATTAAGAGATGAGAAGAGAAGACACAAAGATGACACCAAGGTAAAAACTAATGGGAGACTAATCAAACCCTAATTGTGATCATGCTTGGGTGTTCCTAGGGTTTATGAAGCTTGCAAGAAGATCTTCAAGGAAATGCCACCATGGAAGAAACATGATGAAAGGAAGAGAAACAGAAAGAAACAAGACAACTTGCTTCACTTAAGAAGACAAGTTGCTTGAAGAAAGAAAGTGAGAAGAGAACATGAATGAGCAAGCTCACTCTAATACAAAGATAAAATGCAGCAATGATGCATAGGAGGGATGAGAAGAGATTATGAGAAGTGAAGGCAAATTCACTTCTCAAGAAATGAAATGAAATGAAAATGGGATGAAATGCAAGGATGAATACCAAAGTCAGAAGCATAATCATGATGCAAATGATGCTATGAGATGGTATGAAAGCATGTCAAAAGATGAGGATGATCATACAAGCAATGGGGATGCAAATGAGACATGAAAGGAAGCATGAAAGTTCCTGAAAACTTATGAAATACAATGGATGCATAACATGGTAAATGGATGATGCAATGATCAAACATGACTCTAATATGTCTTACGATGTGTCATATGTCATATCGATGCATAAAATGTCATGGCAAGTTCATGTATGCAAGCATATGAAGGATGAATGCAAATGAAGGCAAAAATTAGGGTTTATGTACAAGATGCAAGGCAAAATTCAAAATCAGAAGCAAATGACAAGATAAAAAATTGAAAATGGGATCAAAGGTACTCTAAACCCATACAAGTTCACTACCCAAAGGGGAAGGTCAGAAGCTAAACCCTAAAGGACTTATGATTTTTCTAAGTTTGCTAGGGTTTTAAGGTACCTCACAAAGGAAAATGCAAAACAAATCAAAAATGAAAGATAAATCCATGCCAATTTTATCCTAGAAACTACATGATATGTGGAATGCAATGCAAAAAGAACCATTATCAAACTCTTCATGGTTAGGCAGAAAAGATTTTTCTAAGTTAGGGTCAAAATATTGATTTTTAAGAACCCTAAATCTAAAGAAAAATGTCAAAGAACAAATTTTTTTGAATGCATTTTGCTATTTTAAATAAAATGAACAAAGAAATGCAAATAAAATGAAAATAAAATTGATTTAAATGAGAAGTCAACAGATCCAAGGGCCATGGTTTAAACTAGGGACGCGGGAATTGACTAGCGCGCGCATCTGAATGGCTGACATTCAAACTTCACTAATTACGCAATTAAACCCTAATCTGAACCCTAATGACCCTCAGGTGACCGGAACAGTGTTCCGGTCATCTTCTCCGGCCAGTTCAAAAACCTAACTTCTTCCCCCTAACTTCTTCCCTAAGAAATTTTAATCCCTCTAAAGCTCCAGATCACATCTTCTAAACACCCTAAGCAAGAATCAAGCATGAAAATTCATTTATCTTTCAACATGAACAAGAATCAAATCAAACAAGTTTTCAGGTTAAACTTTCAGAGACATGGTTCAGGCTCAAAACTCAATCATTTTCAAAACCAACAAGCACAGCATGATCAGTGAATCATAAGCAACATTTCTATGGCATAAAAAACAATTTCTGGAAAAAATGTTCTTGGTGATACCTGAACTGAAGCTTTCGAAAATGGCACTGGTTGGCTACTTGTTTTCCTCAAATCAACTTCAATGACCCCCCTGAAGAGTTTGCAATGCTTGATTGGAATTTATATGGCCTCTATGTGAAGTTGGCTGAAGCTCAGTTCAAGAAATGTGAAAATCGTGTTTTTGATATGGGGTGTTTCAAGGCAAAATGAAGGGTGGGAAATGATCAGTGATGAATGTGGAGTTGAATGGTGGAAAAAGTTTGGAGATTTGTTGGCTGAGCTATGAGTTTCGAAAGCTTTTGCAAGTTGGAGTGATTTTGTGTATGTTGAGGATTATGATGTTTCAGCTTGCAATGTTGTGTGAAATGGCTTGCCTTTCGTACACATATCAATCCTTTATAGGTCAGAGAGTGGGTGGTGGCCTATGGTGATTGGTATGGGCAAGTTACCAAAATGTCAACATGACTTGTACTTGAGGTATGGGCATGTGGCAGGCTTGGATTTGGGTATGGCTGTGCGCAGCAAAGATCAAGGAATGCTTGTGAATCAGATTTGATGAGCTGTGGCAAGTGGATGAGAGGTTTTGTATCATTTTGCAAATTATGGAAGTTTTGGCCCCTTTTGAAATTTGTGAAGTTCAAGGCATGAAAGCTTGTGATTCAAGGCATAAATATGATCCAAATGAGTTGCACTAGGATGCTATGATGTGTAGAGATGCATTAGAGGTCCCAAATTGGCTTGGCATGAGATTTTTCAAACTTCCCTCTTTGGTACATAAGTGAAATTTTGTGATTTTTCCCAACTTTGCAAGGCCATAACTTGAGTTCTATGATGAATTAGATCAAGTGTAACTTGAGTTCCAAGAAGAAGATGAATTTGAACCAATGCAATGAAACAAAAATGTAATATGAGATGATATGATTGAACTTATGCAAATGAAAAGAGAATCACAAGCGATGGTGAAATGAGTGAGGGCAAATTTGGGGTGATTACAACTTCCACCCTGCATCAGAAGCTCAAATATGTGGTTGATGGCCAAGTAATCACAGTGTGCAGAGAGGAAGACATCTTTGTAAGCCACTTATCAACTTTCAAGTATGTAGAGATGGACGGAGAAATCCATGAGACTCTGTGTCAAGATTTCGAAGCAGTTAATGTCAGCATCTTGACTCATGTAGAGAAGAGTATTGAGAAAGAAGGTACTTCCATTCACTCCTACAAGCAGGCAAAGGAGGTGGTTCAGTCAGGAAGCGCCCAAGGCTGGGGCAAATTGCTGGAATTGGAAAAGAAATACGACAAGTTTGGTTTGGGTTATCAGCCTAGTGGATCTGATTGGTCTCCAAGTGGTAAAGCCATTACCTTTACAAGCGCTGGGATGCTCGACCGCAACCAAATCTGTGCAACTAATGAAGATGAAAACAATGATGGTGACTGGGACAATTGGATTCATCCGTGTGCGCCCGGAGAGGAGCTGAAGAACTGGTCTGCTAAAGACATTGTCCAAGTTACCTGGCACTCAGAGTAATTTATTTGTTTCCTTTTTCTTATCATGCTGCATTTTTCAAATCCAGCATTCTGCCCAAGATGCTAGGATCCATTGTATGGGCCACCATGTTTGTTATGCACTTATTTTACCATGAAATAAAGGACATTTTCAGACAAATTGTGTTCTCTTTCTTTGTTTTTAAAATTTCTCACAAAATATATAAAAATGGCAAAGTGTTTTTCCTTTTTGTTTTTGTATTTGCATCTCTTTTGCAAAATAAACAGATTCTGAAATGAGTACATCATCTGTGCAGTGTTGATCATCCGGATTCCATTGATAACGTTCCTGCTATGACCATGCATGACTTTGACAATCCTGTCTACCAAGCTGATGAAGGGGTTGAGGAAGACTGTGAACTCCCTGAAGAATTGGTCAGGTTGTTGAAACAAGAGGAACGAGTTATTCAGCCTCATCAGGAAGAAATTGAGATCTTCAACATCGGCACTGAAGATGTGAAGAAAGAGATCAAGATTGGGGCCAGTCTGCAGGCTGAAGTAAAGAAAGAGCTGATTGGTATGCTGCGAGAGTATGTGGATATCTTTTCTTGGTCATATCAAGATATGCCAGGGTTAGATACCGACATCGTTGTGCATAAGCTACATTTGAGAGAAGATTGTCCTCCTGTGAAACAGAAGTTGAGAAGAACTCGTACTGACATGGTGATGAAGATCAAAGAGGAGGTTCAGAAGCAATGGGATGCCGGATTCCTTGCTGTAACTAGTTACCCGCCTTGGGTAGCTAACATTGTACCTGTACCAAAGAAGGACGGAAAGGTCTGGATGTGCGTTGATTACCGGGATTTGAATAGAGCAAGCCCAAAAGATGACTTTCCGTTACCTCACATTGACGTGTTGGTAGACAATACTGCTCAATTCTTGGTATTTTCCTTCATAGATGGCTTCTCCGGATATAATCAGATTAAGATGGCACCGGAAGACATGGAGAAAACAACGTTCATTACCCCGTGGGGTACATTCTGCTATAAGGTCATGCCCTTTTGTTTGAAGTACGTCGGGGCAACTTATCAGCGGGCCATGGTCACATTGTTCCACGACATGATACACAAGGAGATTGAGTGTTATGTGGATGATATGATTGCTAAGTCCCGAGACAAAGAAGAGCATCTAATCAACCTCAAGAAGTTGTTTAATAGACTGATAAAATACAAGCTGAGGTTGAATCCAAACAAGTGCACTTTCAGAGTGCGTTCCGGGAAACTGCTGGGTTTCATTGTTAGTCAAAAAGGAATTGAGGTTGATCCTGCAAAAGTAAAAGAAATTCAAGATATGCCTGCACCGAGAACAGAAAAAGAAGTGTGCGGGTTTTTAGGGAGGTTGAACTACATTTCTCGGTTCATATCTCATCTAACTGCCACGTGCGAATCAATATTCAAATTGCTAAGAAAAGAGAAAACGGTCAGGTGGAACGAAGACTGCCAAAGAGCTTTCGACAAGATAAAAGAATATTTGCAGGTGCCTCCAATTCTAATGCCTCCAGTGGAAGGAAGACCTTTGATCATGTACTTGACTGTGCTAGAAGGGTCAATGGGGTGTGTTCTAGGCTAACAGGACGAGTCTGGTCGAAAAGAGTATGCTATTTATTACCTTAGCAAAAAGTTTACCGACTGTGAATCACGTTACTCACTGCTCGAGAAAACTTGTTGCGCTTTGGTATGGGCTGCTCGCTGACTGAGACAGTACATGTTGACTCATGTACTGTCTCACTCCTGAAGGTGTTCACTTTCCCTTCGCTACCAGAATTACTTTTGGCTGCACCAACAATGAAGCGGAATACGAGGCATGCATAATGGGAATAGAGGAGGCTATTAATCTTCGGATTAAGACCCTCGATATATTCGGAGATTCAGCCCTCGTCATTAACCAGATTACCGGCAAGTGGTATATGCATCAAGAGCATTTAATTCAATACAGGGATTATGCTAGAAAACTGTTGACGTTCTTCACAACAATTAAACTTCAGTATATACCATGTGATGAAAATCAATTTTCCGACGCATTGGCCACACTTTCTTCGTCTATCAAAGTTTCGTGTTGGAACTATGATATTTCCAGGCTTGACGCTCCAGCTCATGCTTTCTCTGTAGAAGTCGTGTCTGACGAGAAACCTTGATATTTTGATATCAAGCTATTCCTGGAAAAGCAAGAATACCCAACAGGGGCATCTTCCAATGACAAGAAGACCTTAAGGCAACTTGCTGCTAGTTTCTTCTTGAATACAAACGGGGTTTTGTACAAGAGAAACTTTGACATGGTTTTGCTCAGATGCGTGGATGGACACGAAGCAAGCTTGTTGATGCAGGAAGTCCACGAGGGATCTTTCGGTACCCATGCAGGAGGGCATGCTATGGCTAAGAAATTGTTGAGATCGGGGTATTACTGGATGACAATGGATGCAGACTGTTGTTCATTCGCCCGAAAATGCCACAAGTTCCAGATATATGCAGACAAAGTGCATGTTCCTCCAAGCCCGCTCAACGTCATGTCATCTCCTTGGCCCTTTTCTATGTGGGGCATTGACATGATCGGGAAGATAGAGCCTACTGCTTCAAATGGTCATCGCTTCATCTTGGTCGCGATTTATTACATCACAAAGTGGGTGGAAGCAGCATCTTATGCCAATGTCACTCGTCAAGTGGTAGCCAGGTTTTTGAAAAGGGATATCATTTGCAGATACTGAGTACCCGAAAGGATCATTACTGACAATGGTTCTAATCTCAACAACAAGATGATGGAAGGGTTGTGTCGGGACTTCAAGATTTAGCATCACAACTCTTCTCCTTACCGACCAAAGATGAATGGTGAGGTAGAGGCAGCAAACAAGAATATCAAGAAGATTGTGCAAAAAATGGTTGTCACTTACAAAGATTGGCATGAGATGTTACCATTTGCGCTGCATGGGTACCGAACGTCAGTCAGGACGTCAACTGGGGCAACTCCCTTCTCTCTGGTATATGGCATGGAGGCAGTGTTGCCTGTTGAAGTAGAGATTCCTTCATTGCGTTTGATGATGGATGTGAAGCTTGATGAGGCTGAATGGGTGCGTGCTCGTTACAATCAACTGTGTCTAATTGAGGAAAAGAGATTAGCGGCTATCTGTCATGGTCAGCTTTATCAGAGGAGAATGAAGCGAGCATTAGACCAACGAGTACGTACTCGGGAGTATCAAGTAGGAGAGCTTGTGCTAAAGAGGATCGTTCCTCCAGGTTCAGATCACAGGGGCAAGTGGACCCCAAACTACGAAGGACCATTCATGGTGAAGAAAGTTTTATCAGGTGGAGCACTGATGCTCACCACTATGGATGGAGATGACTTCTAATCCCCTATTAATTTGGACGCAGTTAAAAAATACTTCGCATAAAAGACCCGCTGGACACAAAAACAGAATTAAAGTCCAGGCAAAAAAAGGGCATGTCGGCGAGCTAAAAACAGAATAAAAAGCTCGGGCAAAAGTTAGGGAAAATAAATAAAAAAATGTACACCCGCTGAGTTGAAAAGCCACATCGGACAGCTCAGGCAAAAAAGGGTATCCCGGTGGATTGAAAACCCGAAAGGGCGATCCACACAAAACAAGGGAATAAGCGAACAACTTTGATCCGAGTAATCTGAACCAAATCATCGTTTCGTACAGCCTGACAATATCATAAGGATAGGAATCAGTCCCCTCATCTTCTCAGAAAGCAAAGGCAAGAATGGAGAGTTTTGAAGACATGCTGGTCATAGCAGAAAGGGAACTCATTGGGATGCCGTGCCTATTGCCATTAGGGTAGTTTATTTTCTCAATTTATGGTGGCTACCTCTTTCCAGGTGGTTGCTTCGTGATGTAAAATCTTTGCCTATTCAGAGGCCTTTCAATAAAAAGAATATTCCGTCAAAAAGTTGTGTTGTGTTTATTTTTGTTTGCAAAATGTCCTGAATTTTTGACAACAATAGAATTGCATTTAAACATGGTGATAATTTGAAAGAAAATGACATTGCAGGGAAACATTTGAAACCCTCTTTGAGTGTCGGGTGATGATGGATGAACAGATCATACCATACGAATCCCCGAGGCACACTTGTGTTTTCTGCTGTTGCAGGATGGCATCACATTCTCCCAAGCAGAATTTTCCTCAGCTAAGTCTTGGCAGGTAGCCCAAGAAATTTATTATTCCCCAGTGGAGTAAGCCCAGCCGGAAGCTGAATGCCTGATATCCCCACAGGGTTCATATTTGATTTTCACTCCCATCAGTGAAATATTCCCCAACGAAGTCGCCATTCTTTTGGTCAATATGATGATACAAACAGGTATTCATCACCCCAGTCAGAGTTAGGTGTCAAGGCCTCTCGACTTGTTTTTCCCCTGCAGAGTTGTAACTCTTATGGCCAATCAGGCATTTGTTTGTTGCTCGTCTGCACCTTTCCAGCACTAGTCTGTGTTCGTACTTTATTGATGCTCGTCTACATCTCTCAACACTTGTCTGTGTTATCCCTTTGGTATTGCTCGTTTGCTTTCCCCAACAGTGGTCCATGATTATTGATGTTGCTCTTCTGCAATTCCCAACGCTCGTCTGTGTTTGATATTTGATGTTGCTTGTCTGCAATTCCCAACACTCGTCTGTGTTTGATATTTTTTGTTGCTCGTCTGCATCTTCCAACACTCGTCTGTGTTTGATATGTAATATTCGTGGTTGCTCGTCTGCATTCTCCAGCACTCGTCTGTGTTTTATCTGTTTGAAGCTCGTCTGTATTGTTCGGATACTCGTCTGTATCATCCCCATCACTCGTTTGTGTTAGCTTATATCTGTATGTATTGATTTGCTGATTATCCTGGTACTCGTCTGTATGGCTACTCCAAATGCTCGTCTGTGTTTGAATTGCTGGTATTCGTCTATACCAGCAACTGATACTCATCTGTATCATTACTTGAAGCGCTCGTCTGTGTTTCTAAGATCATTGTCTGATACTCGTCTGTATCATTGATTTTTGGCACTCGTCTGTGTTATCTTGATGATCATCCAATACTCGTCTGTATTGAAGAGGTTTAAAATCCTGACTGTGGGAATAAATGTCAAAATGGTTACCGGTCCTGGCGTAACATGTATATCTGAAGGAGGCTCGTCTGTCTCAAGCACCAATTATTAATGTTGCACCTGGCGTAACAGGTTTGCTCGAAAAAGACTCGTCTGTCTTATACCATATATCCACGGATAATATATGAGGAGGTTTCGTCTACCTTGATTATGCATGTTTATCCCACAGACTTTAGTGCATCACCGGTCCTGGCGTAATAGGTATATCCGAAGGAGATTCCTCTGTCTCAAGTCATATGTTTTCAAAGTGTTTGAGGACTCGTATGTCCTGTTCCTGGCGTAACAGGATTGTTCGAAGAAGACTCGTCTGTCAAAGTATTCTTATTCTAGATGCCAGTTTTAACTTGGAAGAAGCTCGTCTGTTTTCTCCCCTGCAGTCGCCAAAGCGTCATTTGGTTGGGTTTATTCTTCGTTAGAGTTCAAATTTCAGGTCTTCTTGGTATTCAACCACAGTTTATCTTGAACGGTCGATAGCCCGTGCTACCGTCCTTTTCAGATTAACAATTGCTTAAATAGGGGCAGTTGTAACACCCCAAATTTTCCCTCTTCATTTTAAGCATCATATCACATCATATTCATCATGAACATATCATATTCTTAGCATCCTAGCATGGAAAGATGAGGCATAACATTTCTCATGACCTAGCATTAGGCATATGATCATCTGTGGAGGTTCTTGAAGCATCACAAGCCATGAAAAGGGGCCCAATGGTTTTGTACAAGTCCTATGAGTAGTCTACATTGCATTTACAAGTTCAAGTTCATTTGCAAAAGCTCAGAAGGTTGGAAGATCATCAGGGATTCCAGGATAAGGCAAAGCTCCTACATAATGGTCCTTAACTAGGGTTTGAGATACAAGCATGAAAACCTCACAACTTTGGCCATTTCATTTGGGCAAAGTATTTTACATGTCAAGAGGATCCTAGGTACTAAATTTGGTGATAAAATTCCTTGTGGAAGTCAAGAATTTCTTCAGTTGCTTGCAGATGAAGAAACTAGTCAACTATGCCTTAAAAATGTCAATTGTGTGATTTCAAGGGGTCCAATCCATTTTTTTCTAGCCAATGGATGTTCTTAAAATGTTAAAAGAGGTTTGGCAAGTTCAGAGATCAAGAATCATGAGGTTTTGAGGTGTTTTGCAAAATTGGTGCAAAGTTGGTTTTGAGAAAATGCCATTTTTGGCAAGTTTTGCCCTAAAATTCAAGTGAGCTTAACTTGGTGACAAATTCTTCAAATGGACCAAAGTAAAACATGAATGTTGGAGATTAATACCTCCCATTTTCAAAAAGTACAAGTACTTTTTCATAGCATTCTTGGTTAAGGATATATGGCCCTCGAAAATTTCATCAAATTAGGGCAAAAAGTTGATTTTCACTTATGCACCAAGAGCCAAAAGTCATGAATCACATTTTTGTGTATTGGTACATACCAAATAATTTTGCAACATTAAAATACAATGCAAATGGCTCATTTTTCTCAAAAGAATACATCAAATTCGTGCCAAGTGAGAATGTTATTCCAAAAGTGCAATTTGTGCATGAACATGGAGAAAGTGTGACTCTCTCATCTAAGGGCCAAGATTTGTTTGGATTGTAATCAAGGGGTCAGATTGGATTGCACATGGGCAGAAGGCAAGGGAGTGCGTGAGATTTTCATGAGATCGCAACAAATTGGCCAAAATTGCAAAATCGCTCAAACTTTTCATTCTCACGTGCAAATCATCTCATCTCTTCAGCATTGGTTCATGACACCATATAAAAGAGAATTAGGGTTTTAGAAGTTCCAGTTCTCTCTGATTGCTCAGCTTCCAAGTTTTTGCACCATTTTTATTTTCTCTCAAATCTCTTCACACACTTGCTCTCTTCCAAAACAAATCACAGATCCTTCATCCTTGAAAGCTCAGGATCACAAATCTCACCCTTGTGCAAGCTAATTCTCAAGTTTCATCACCTTGCCATTTCAGGGCAGTTGGTTGCAAATCCTCAGATCCAGCAAGATTCAAGGCTCTAGTTGCATTTATTTTGCAACTCGAGTGCATTTGGAGTGGTTTGGCTTCATTATCTTGGCTTCTAACAAGCTTTCTCAAGATCTGCAAGCTCAGGTAAGTCTCCAAATCTTCAGATCTGAAAATGAAATTGGTGGTGTGCATTGTAATCCTTGATGTCCACTGATCATTCTGCTGGTTGTAGTTTTGAATTTGATGCATTATTGAGTTTGTAATATGGATTTGAATTTTCATGCTCAAAACTGTTTTCCTTCGATCCATAAGATCCATTGATCTTTTGAAATTTTTATCACCATATTTGAACTCAGGGTAGTGTGTTACTGGATCTGGAGCTTATTGTGTATTTTCATTAGGGTTTGTTCATGTTTTGCTGTTTTCGGTGCCGGAGCCCTAGCTCCGGTCACCGGAATCTGGAAATGTTGCATTAGGGTTTCTCATTGAAGAATACAACTTCCCTGCCCTTGGATCTGTCCATCTCCACGCACAAGATCATGACACGTCATTTAATGACACAGCCTCCCATTCAAGTGCTTGGCTTTTATATTTTTGTTTCTGAGTATGCTTCATGCTTCTCACCTCACCATAACTCACATGCTCCCTAAACTCTCAGCCAATACCACTGCCACGTCAATTAATGAGGTGAAGCACATGATGCGTTGGTTCAATCCTCTGGTCATTGTTTTTTCCATTTATTTTGTGAATTTCCACCCTATTTTTGTGAACCTGCGCAGGCTAGTGGGCTTGTCCCCTTCTATTCGCACCCCCTCCTTCTTTGGTCCATTTCACTTTAACTGGATCTCCCTGCTTTCCACACCCCCAGGCTTTTCTTCATATTTTATTTCCTTTTCTTTTTATTTCTTTTATTTCATTTTAGTTTTCAATTTTTAAAAATACTTCTAATTCCTAAAAAATTCTGAATTAATTCATGGAAGTTCATTCGAGTTTTCTTTAATTTTCCATTTTTTTTCTTTTCCATTTATTTTTATTATCCACGTGTCAATTAATTGTTCATCTTAATTAATTCTTTTTTAAGTCCTTTTTGTGAATGCTGCCTTGTCCAATTTCCATAGTGATCATCATTTTGAATTTCTTGTTGGTTCTTTTTTCTTTGGATTAATAAGAGGATGTAGTTCATGTGTGATTTTTTCCCTGATTTTCAGAAGCTTATTCATTTGGTCTTGGTCCTTGACTTGTCATTGAAGTTTCTTAACCCTAGTTCATGTTTAACCCTTCTCTTGACTTGCTTAGCTTCTGAATTTCTTCCAACCCTTTTGGCACATTGTTATATCATGTTTGAAGATCATTTGTCCTAAGTTGTGGAATTTTTAGATGCATTGTTGATTTTATTTGAATTTTGTTTCTTAACTTGTCCCATTTTGTTTCCTTTTGATCATAAGCTCTCTCATTAGCTTAGAATGGCACTTGTGCCAACTTCTTCTTCTCATTTGTGGCCTCCTTAGGGTATGTGTCGCTCCCACTAAATGAAGCCGGGTCAAATAGGGTACAGACGCGAACGGTCGGCGAAAGGGACAATGAGAACACACAGCAGTGAACTCACTGGAGATGAAAAGAGTCGCCAGCTAGGCATTTTTATCCCGGAGGAAAGGCAATGCTGCATAGACCTAGAAAGATACGGATAAGACGGTTTGCGAACCAGAGAGACTGAGAAAGGGGGTTGGTTACAACCTGGGAAGGTATTAGCACCCAGATTGTCCGTCGTACTCGACGGGATCCACGCTTAAAAGATTTGTGTTTTAAAGGGGTAGTGTTAGTGCAATTTGTGTATAAAATAGCTGGAAAAGAACGTACAGGTGTCAGTGTAAGAGAAGTGTAAAGTGTAATAGATACAGTGTCAGTGTAGGAACAAAGATGAGATGCTCAAGACTATGAGGCTAAGAGAATGATGCTGAAAGAGGGGAATATACAGAGACTTTTGTTCGATAACTGTTAAGTTATGCCTACGTATCCTCTCGTGCAATGAGGAAGTCAGAACACCGTAGTTCGACCCAAAGGGACTGAAAGGAATTGACTGGTGAACTACTTACTTGCCTATGCTCAAGTGTATGATCTGTCTGGAACAGATGCAAACTGTCTTGCATTAGACGGAAGAAGCAAGTTCTCGTTTGTGAGTGAAGATGATGAGAAAAGAATCCCGGAGGAAACGATTATTGTTTGTTTTTGGGTTTTCAGTCTTTTATTGCTTTTTGAAGTATGTCATAAGTTAATGAGCTTAAGCCTAAACCAATGGATTTAGTAAACTCATCACATCTTCCCTCTGATTAGGGGTAATGAGAATACCTTAAGTGTGAAGTCAGCTTCTCACACTCAAACACCATGATGTAGGATTAAGATCATTAACCTACTTGTGATTATTTAGATGTTTTTGGTGTTTTTGTTTAGTGTTGAGTAATGAGATTAAGCCATAATCAGGGATTAAACAGACTCATTACACCATCCTAATAGAAGGATAATAGATGAGAATGTTTAAGCTGAGGAAAGCTCCTCAACTTAATCCATGATCAGGGATTAAACTCATGACAAAACAAGCCTTTGATTAAGTGGATTTTATTTAATGATATGATGATGAAGTGATTTTTAGGGTTTGTAAGACAACTTGAGGGGGACTTGTCCATTAACACTAGGGTTAGTCCTTCTTAACCAATTAAGGAAGAATTAGAACCCTAATGCAAGGCCCAAGTTACAAGTGTGATGCCTTGATGATTATTAAGTGAATTGATTAAGAGATTTAAACACATTAAGGGTTTAACACTTAGGATTACAGTTATACACTTCATCCTAATAGAAGGATGCAGGCATAAGCTTAATCACAAAGCCTTAAAGCCTTTAGGGTTTAGTCCCTGATTATGAGGTGAGAAGAGAAGACTCAAAGAGACATAGAGGTAAAAACTAAGGTGGGAAAAGTCTAATCCTAATATTCACATGCTCGGATGGTCCTAGGTTAGTGTGGTTTACTATCCTAAAGAAAGAGAAGAAAAGAAGAAGATGAGAGGAGAAGCACCATGGTGGCCTAGGCACACCTCAAATCGAGAATGAATAAGAGAAGAAGATGAGGAAAATGAATTAAGATGAATAAGAAATAAGATAAGGAGATGAGAATGCGGTATGGAGATAAATAAGAATGAAGAGATGAGAATGCGATATGGAGAAGAAGTGAGATAAAGAAATGAGAATGAAATGGAATAATAAATAATTCTCAAACAGAGCCTACATCAGTAGGACTTCCAGATGCAGCAGCATGCAATAATTAAAATCGGACCATAGCGTTACCTAACGGAGAAGGTCCGTTGCCTTTTCAATACGCGCACAAGAGTTCAAGAATACTTGTCAGATGCTTCACAATTAATCAACCAAGTTAATCCTCAAGTACCTATCACCGCAAATCGACTATCGAATCATCGAGAATATTCACCCAGATAATTCTTAAAGTCCAAGAAACCATCACCCCACTACATCCGTCATTACTGAATTTAAACAAAATATTTAAGCAAGAAACAAAACCAAAATTACATACAAATCTCTTAATTAAACTCACATAAAAATGAAAATAGAGCCCAAGTTATATTAAAATTAATAGTCAAAATTAACAACAGTTAAAACAATAAAATATTAAAGTTCTAAACTAGTATACTTGATCCATAAAAAAGGAAAGCTAATTACTAAATAAAATGAAGTAAAAGAGGGGGACATTTGCTGGACACGGATAGTAACAGAACCAACCCAAATGGGCTTCACCAAGCCCAGTCAAAACAGAACAATGAATAGTAAAAAAAAGGAAAGGGGTGCGCAGGATCCCTGGTTGTAATCAGCAAAAATCGCATGAGCCTAAAGCCTATCAACAAAATAATTATAAAAATCCAAATAAATAAAGAAGAAAAACAAGTTAACAGAATCAATCTCCTCTCCTCAACACTGTGCGGCGCGATAAAACTCTCATCGTCACCCTTCAGCCATTGCCCGCCATCATCAAGCTCGAGTTCTCGTTCTATTTCGCGACTTTGTTCTCGGCGTCATCATCTCCTTCGTCGGTGAGAAGAGAATCATCATCGTCCTCATCTCCCCTGATCTTCACTTCTTTTGTTTCAAAGACCTCATCGCTCTCTCCGTCAACTTCTTCGATTTGCGATCTCGTCTTCCGCTTCTTCACGTAGAACCCAACCGGTCCTCTCCGCAAACTCTTCCCCAAATCGCCGTGATTATTCGCCGGCATCAATCTCTCTCGATGTGAAAACTCCTCCGCCGGTGTCGGTCTAAACACTCCCCTTCTACTCCTTCTGTACCTTTTTTGTGCTGTGGTTGTTTAAGAAGTTTGGTTGGGTTTCGAAACAGCTTGGTGGTGGTAGTTCGGACGGCTCTGTGTTGTTGTTGTGTTTATGGGTGCTGGAGATTTGTTAATGGTGTGAGGTTTGGAAATTTGAGGAGGGTGGTGAACGGTTTGTTGGTGTAGTTGTGAAAGCTTTCTCGAAATCCTTTTTCTGGCTTTACAGGTTTTTGTTTGAGGATTTGAGGGAAGGTTTGTGGTGTCCTGTTGTTGGTTCGGAAGAGGATGGTTCGAAGGCGGCGGTGGTTTAATGATGTTAAGGAGGGTTTAGTTTGGCTGTGAGTTTTGTGAAGAATGAAGTGTTGAGTGATGGTGATTAATGGTGATGAGTTTGGAAGGGGGATTTGGAGGTTTTTGGTTTGAAACGTGGTTTTGATTGGTGGTAGATGGATGAAGGTTCTTCTGTATGTGGGATCCGTGAAGAGAAAAAAATGGTGAGGTGATGATTGTTGTTTGAGATATGCTTGTGTGTATTAAGTGTGGTGATTTTTTTTGTTTGTTTTGCAGGAAGAAAAAAACAAAAGTCTCTTGTTGTGAAAGTGCAGGTTGTGTAATTGTCTCTTTTGTATGTGTAATGGTTTTGAAAAAATGAAGAAGAAAGATTGAAAGTTGGTGAAGAGGTAGTAAATAATCTGAATGAAAAATGAAAAAAAAAAGGGGAATTGGTTGAGATCATTGTTGCTGTGAATGGAGGCGCCACTTTTCTTGTTGATATCTCTTTTTCTTTATGACCATGTCCCTTTTCTTTTATATCTAGGTCAAGGTCTCCTTTTATGACTTTGTTTGGTAAATGGGCCAAGATAGACACAAAAAAGGATAATATGGGCTTAATGAAATTCTTTCATTTGACAATGTTTTTTTTGTTTAATGATAATGTGAATTGGACTTGGTAAATAAATATAGGATAATGGCTTATGATATGTACTTTGGAGTTTTGGATGTAAATTTGAATAGAAAAATGAATAGTGGATTAACTTGCGTCGAAAAATTGGAAGGAAAAAAAATGGATATTGAAAAATTGAATTATAAAATGGATATTGACAAATGGTTTAACCATGGGCACAAAATTGGTTAAGGTGAAATGAATGGATATCGAACTTCGAATTCAAACTGTCAAATGATCACGTGAATGAATACCTCACCAAACTCTTGATTAAAACGAATGAACAAGTCTCAGGCTACTGAATAATTTGCAACTAAAACACCAATCATCTGAATTAATTATCTTCTGAACCTCTTGGTCAGGTAAATCATGAATCATTTTTGAATTCGTCTGAATTAAATCTCACTACTTGATAAACTGATGGATCTCGCACAACACAACTTGATTTTGAATACTCATTGACGGTCAAATAACCCACTGAAACAAATAACTTGCACTTGAAGAAACCTCTAAAATGCTGAGAAAAGATGAGTAGCCTTACGACACGATGAAGAAGATAATCCATGGTGACGAGCCAAATGGACCGGTGACCAACCATTGCAGACGTGAAATCCATGAATACCATTACCCAGGGAAATAAACCCTAATTCAGTGACAAAAGTAATATGAGGATGATGCCACTGATGGCTGCCAACCGAAAACTTGAGTTCTATGATAATCCACAGATAAAAACGTGAAACCCAAATTCTTCAGAAAATAGCGATCCCATGTCTTAGGAGCTTAAGCAAATGGTATGCAAAATGCGTATGAATGCAAAATGAAAAGCCAGAAAACCAGAGGGCAAATTTAGGGTGTCTACAGTATGGATACCATTATGATCTCGACTTAGGGTCTGTGTCTTGGAATTTTGTGTTTTGCTTACCTTGTAAGTTCTTCCATTCTTATGAACATTCACCTCACTTCTTTACTCCTTTCCATCTCATAATGTGATTTTTTGGTCTTGTGCTTCACTTCTCCTCATATCTCTTGCTTCTTAAGCTCTTCTTTAACTTTATTTGGTTCTGGTCTTGTGCCTTGGGTTCTTGTTTTTTGCATTTTTGCTTTGCATCTCATTATGTTTGCTTTGCCTTGCCATGTGTTTCATATTAACTTGTATTCTTCTTTCCTCCTTCTTGTGGCTAGCATTTGCATTGAGCATTTGTATTCATGAATTCACTTCTGTTTCTATGATGTTGGCATGTCATTTTGTTCATTTTGTTTCACTTGTATGCTTGTGTTGCTAACCTTTTTAGGGGCTATGGTAAGTGAGAGGTGTGGATGTGATTCCCACATCTCCAAATCTTATCTCTTCTCTTCTTATTCTTACTTGTTCTAACCTTTGATTGTTGGGATTAGGCCTTAATCATCTCTTCTTCTTTCTTCTTCTTCTCTTCTTATTTCTTTCTTCTTTAGGATAGTAAACCACACTAACTTAAGATACCCATGCATGACAACACCTAGGATTCATTAGTCCCCCATTAGACTTTTACCTTTTGATCTTTTTGGTTCTTCTCTTCTCATCTCAAAACCTTAAAGAAGACACTTAATAAAGTTTGAAGTGATACCTTGAGCAATAGCCTTATCCCATGAGGTACTTGTAGTCTTCCCATCTTGGGATAGTAAAAGCTTACCTTGTGATGCACAAGTCTGATCAAGGTATCATCTTCACAAATAAAATCATAAAAAACACTTCTTCATTGTAAATACCAAAAACACTTAATAAATTAATGAGTTAGTGAGATTAGGCCCTAATCTCTGGATTCAAGTTTTGGGGATCTTCTCCTTACTTGAGTGTGCTTGTTCTATTATTCCATCTTGGAATGTAGTGACAAGTGCACATTCCATGGAAAAGAGCTTGAGTTCACTTCCTTGTGACACACTCCTAAAAGCTTCTAAAAAACACAAACAAACAATAAGCGTCTTTCCTTCGGGAATTCTTTTCTCATCTCCTTCGCTCCGTACGCGAACTTGCTCCTACTTGTCACATTGCAAGACTGTTACACACTCGTCGTCTGAGTCTGCAACACCTGAGGAATGGCATAGGCAGTTCAAGCCTTAATCCACAAGCAATTTTCTTTTCTACTCCTAATTAGGGGAACTACTGCGTCTCTGATCCTCATTATCCTGATGAGGTACGTAGGCAGTGGGGTAGGGCCCGTACGAGCACAATCTTAATTTTCCCTACATTTTTTTCCTTTTCATTTCTCATTCAGTTCCTTTCTCAGTTTTCTTTTTCCAGTTCCAGTTTCTTTTCTTTTCTTTTGCATCAGCTTCCATCCCCTCACCCTTTGAAACAGTTTTCTTGGCAAGCGTTGATCCCGTCGGGTACGGCGGACGATTTGGGGTTCTAATACCTTCCCAGGTCGTAACCGACTCCCGAACTCAGTCTCTTTGGTTCGCAGGACCCGTGTCCTTCCTTTTATTTTCTTCTGGTTTGTGCAGCATTACCATTCCCGTTCCTTCGGGATACAAATGACTGGCTGGCGACTCTTTTCTTTTCCGCGCCACTTTTTAGTTTGTACCAGGATGGAAATCCGGGGAGCGACACAAAGTTTATGCATAATTGCCATTTTGAGATTTCTTTTGAATCAAGCCATGAAAATCATGCATTCTTGGGCCAATTCTGATGTTTTGAAGTTGCCTTGACATGTTATGGTACATAGAAGTTGATTAGAGGTCATGAAATGGCTTGAAACTTGAATTTGCAAAAATCCCTCTTTGGCATGAACTTGAAAATTATAGGATATTTGCCAACTTTGAAAGGCCATATCTTGAGTTATAGGATGAATCAAGACATGTTCTTGTACTTTTTGAAAATGGGAAGACATAATCTACAACTTTCATGCCCAAGAATATTTTATTTGAAGCATTTTTGGTCAATAAAGAATAGGTTGAATATCTTTCCAAAAATGGAAAGTTTCCATTACAAGTCATTTCCAAAAATAGCAAGTTTGCATTTGGATCAAAATTCTTCAATCTTGTGAAATTCTAACCACTTCTAAGATCAAATAAAGATCATAGAGACTCAAAATGATGATGGTGACCCTTTGGTACCCTTGATGGAGGCCTCAGATGCCCTGATTTTGACTTTACTTGCTCAAGAAGTTACCCAATGATCAGATGACTTCCACAGTGAATTTCTTCATAAAATTTGGTACACATGATCCTTATAACATATTAAGACCATTAGAAACAAGAATGACCAAAAAAATTGGGATTAAATCCTCTGAAACCAAAACCCTAATTTTAGGTCATCTGTGTAGGAAATCTTTAGTCTGCCTCTATGCCTTTGCCATGCTTTGTGATCCCTTGACTTTTATGAACTTTGGGGAGAATATTATGATCATTGAACATACATGGACCCTCTTATAAAGCTTCAAGACCATTGGGATGGCTCATATCACTTCTTGGATTACCCAAATCACAAATCCTAGATGTAGATGAAATGAAACTATGCAGTGAGATGTAATGCTTATGTAAATGCAAAAATGAAAGATCACTGTAAACACCCAAAATTTTCCCTCACTAAGTTCACACCATGGCTTGTTATCTTTCATATTTACATAATTTTAATCATTACATTTCATATTGTATTTTTTTGCTTCACTGCATTAGTTCAAGTTCATCTGCATCTAGGGTTTGTGATCCGAGCAATCTAAGGATCCATCTGAGCCACTCCAAAGGTCTCCAATCATTCCAAGAGGATCCATGTATGTACAATCATCATATTATACCCCTCAAAGATCAAGGAAGTCAAAGAATCACAAGAACTGGTAAAGCATGGAAGCAGAGCTAGGGTTTCACTACACAGATGACCTGAAATTAGGGTTTTGGTTTCAGAAGCCATAACTCTAAATTTTTTGGTCATTCTTGTTTCTAATGGTCTCAATATGTTTTAAGTATCATGTGTACCAAGTTTGATGAAGAAATTCATTGTGGAAGTCATCTGATCACTAGGTAACTTCTTGAGCAAGTCAGAGCAAAATCAGGGCATCTGAGGCCCCTACCCATGGAACCAAAATGGATTTTTATCAAATTGAGGTTATATTATATTTATTTGATCATTGAAGGGCTTAGAAGTTCACAAAATTGAAGAAAAGTGAGCTAAACCAAAAGTTGCCAAAAATGGAAATGACTTGTAATGTAACCTTTCCATTTTGGGAAAGTTTTTCAACCTCCTCTTTCTCAACCAAAAATGCTTCAATTGAAAAATTGTTGGTCATGAAAGTTGTAGATTGGATCATTCACTTTCCAAAAAGTACAATAACAAGATCTAATTCATTTTGGATCTCAAGATATGGCTTGTCAAAATTGGCAAAAATCCTATAATTTTCAAGAATGCACCAAAAGGGATTCTTTGCAAAACCACTTGCCAAGGGTTTTTGTGACTTCAAACACACTTCAATGCATCATAACATCCTAGTACATTGCCTTTAGATCAGAATAGCCCAAAGAATTGCAAGATTTCATGCCTTGAACATCAAGAATTCTCAAAGGGGGCCAAAACTTCACAAATTTGCAAAAGGTCCCATAACTTTGCTCCCACTTGCTGAATTGCCTCAAGATTGATTTTGTGGACATCCTTGAACTCAGCTGTGCATGGACAAGCCAATGAGCCAGCTACACCATTGCCCATACCTCAAGTACACAAGTTGGTGACTTTTTTGCAAGAAGCCCATACCAATCACCATAGGCCACAACCACTTCTCTGACCTATCGCAACTTGATATATGGACCAAAATCTCTCCCTCTTGCATTTTCCTTCGAAACTCTCAGCTCACTTACTCAAACTCAAAACCAATTCCACCATTCATCTCAAAATCACTCACTGACCCCAAAGCAACCCTCAAAATAGCCAAGAACACACCATATACAAAACACGATTCCTGGCCAGTTCAGTTGCTACAACACAAACCAACCATTCTCAAAGCCTTTGAAGCATTCCTTTAGCCTTAGGAGGTAAAAGGGAGTCTTTTTGCACGAAGGAAGTGGCCAGATGTAACACCCCAGATTTGCCCTCTTCATTTTAAGCATCATATCATATCATATTCATCATACTCATATCATTTCCTCAGCATCATACCATGGAAATATGAAGCATAACATCCCTCATGTCCCAACATAAGCATATGGTCATTGGTGGGGTTCCCAGAAGCACTTCAGGCCATGACAAGGATCCCAATGAGTTGGTACAAGTCCTATGGTGAGCCTACACTCCATTTACAAGAGCATTTTCATTTGCAGAAGCTCTGAAGATTGCTTAATCATCATAAGTTTTAAGACAATGCAAAGCTCCTAAGCAGTGCAACCAAATTAGGGTTTTGACTTCAAGGGCTTTAACTTCATAATTTTGGCCAACTCTTTTGGACAATGTTTTCTATATGATAAGAGGTCCCTACATGTCAATTTTCATGAGAAAATTCCAAATGGAAGTCAGTCATTGCTTTAGTTGCTTGCAGATGAAGTAATTGGTCAACTGTGCCTGTAAAAAGTCAACTGTCTGATTTCAAGGGGTCCAAGTCACTTTTTCTTGCCAAGGGAGGTCTTTACAATGTTATAAGATGTTTGGAATGGTTGGAGATCAAGAATCATGGCTATTTGGAGGTTTTTGCAAAAAAATGGTATAAAGTTGGTTTTTGAGATTTTTCCAAATTTAGCAACTTTTGCCCTAATTTTCAAGTGAGCTTAGCATGGTCAAAAATTCTTCAAATGAACCCAACCCAAACATGAAAGTTGAAGACTAAGGCCTGCCATTTTCAAAAAGTACAAGTACATTTTCATGGGATTTATGGTTTAAGAGATAAAGCCCTCGAAAATTTCATGTATTTTAGGGCAAAATCACATTTCCATGCACACACCAAATGCAAGAGTGCTCAAAACTCATTTTTAAGTGCTGGAATGGATCAAGTGAGCTTACTAAGTTACAATGCAATGTATTTAGGTGATTTTGCTCAAGAGAAACTTGCATTTTGATGCCAAGCATGGAAATGGCCTCAAAAGTGCAAATTTAGCCAAATCATGAGAAGTATGTATTGGCTAGTTCTAAGGGCCAAAGTTGTTGTTGTTCTGACCAAGGATTGGAAAAGGCTTATACATGTACCAAAAGGCCAAGCAAAGAGTGAGGTATGTGAACTTATCTCACACTTTTGCAAATGATGCAAAATCTCAAAAAGGGCTCATTTATTCCCATTCCAAGTGCAAGGTGAGGCCACTATCTTTTTATTCATGCCATATTAAGTTGTTAGCTCAAGAGAAATTGGAGGGTCCAAGCAAGGAGTTTGACATATTTCACAAAGTGCAAATACATGGGCATATGAGATTTTGGTGGCACATGAGATGTCAATTTTTCACCAAAGAGCAAGTTGTTATGGAATGAGGTTGCCAGCCATTTGTATACCATTTGGAGACACTATTCCACAATGCATGGTATGAAGAGGTTTTGGCCCAAAAGGGGTGCAGAAAGCATGAGTGTAATGTGAGATATCTCATAAGGAGCATTTTAGCAAAATGATAAGAATAGCATCATACACTGATCCAAGGGCCAGTTTTCTTCCACTTATGAATTAAGGGATCATTAGAGGTCAGCATGTGCAAAGGGAGTGGGAAGAGCACGAGTGAATGATTCCACCACTCACCTCATGCAAGTTTTGCAAAATCACCTCATGCACACTCCTCTCACGTGCATTCCTTTCCTCATTCCTTGGACTGATTTAGGGCATCATAAAAGGACCAGCTAGGGTTTTAGCTTGGCAGAAATCGCCACCATTCTCCCATTCCTCAGTTTTTGCTCCTGTTGCATTTTCCTCCATAGCTCATCATCCACTGCCCCATTCACAAAGCAGACCTCATATTCTTGTTCATGAAGCTCCATAGGACATAAATCAAGCTCCATTTCAAGCTAGAGAAAGGTTCTTACACCAGTTCAGCTCAAACCAGATTCCACCAAAGGGCAAGGTTGAGGTGGTTTTGAAGCTTCTTTCACATTTATTTTGTGAAAGGAGGTTGCTAGAAGATCATCCCAGGCTGGAATTTGTTTTTCTTGAAGAAATTTGAAGTGGTGTGATCTCAGGTATGCCTCTAATCCACGAGTTTGTAAATGATTTTGGTGATGTGCATTGTAATCTACTTGTTGCACTGAGCATGTAGAGCTTTTTGTTTTTTGAAAATGATGGTGAAATGAGGTCGGGTTAGGGTTTTGAAGTTTCTAGATCCAAACTGTTTTGATGATGTTCATGCTGTGTGTTTTGTTTTACGTGTTTGTGATGTTTGATTCATGTTATGCTTAGCAAGAGGATCATTTTTGATGTTGGGTTTGTGTGTTTTCATGGAGAAATGGAGGAGTTATGCTTCTCTGGTTTTGTGTTTGTGCTGGCTGTTTGTTCTTGTTCCATTCGTGTTTTGCAGCCTTGTTTTCATGTTGTGAGGTTGAAGATGATGAGGTGGAACGCAGGGATTGGATGGATCCATGTTTTGTCTTTTCTGTTTTTAAAACCCTAGCATGACCGGTTGATACAATGTTACATGTTTTTGTGTATTTGGCTTGCCTTGTGAAGTATGCCCTAAGTTCATGCGTGCCTGAGTATTTTTGTCTTGCATTGCTGCATGGGCCTGAGGCCAACATGCTAGGCGCGCCCCCATGCTGGGCCCAGGCGTTTGGCATGTGCTGGCCAGCTTTGTTTTGCACCCTCCCACCATGTTTCATAGTCCTTTTATTCCCTTCTTTTTCTTCTTGCATTTTGTTCATTTTAAAATATTTCCAAACTTATAAAAAATCCATAAAAATTCATGTGCACTCTTCAGTTCATCTAGTATTTTATCATATTTTTTTCACATTTTATTGTTATTTCCACGTGGCTAAATTAATTCAACACTAGGTTTTGCTTTATGGTAGGCTCTCTTGGACCAATCTGCCTTGTCCAATTTCCATCTTCTTCATCCTTTAAGCTATGAACCTCATTCTTTTTGCATTCAAATCTTAAGACATCCTTCTATCTTCATGATTTATCTTAGATTTTTCACAAATTTCCTTGCTGGATTTTGATTATGTTATTTGTGCATCAATTTTCTAAACCCTAGATGATGATACCTTGCATTTTTGGGTTTCATTGACCTAGTTTGGGGCTGATTCTTTGCAAACCCTTTTGGATTCTCATTTCCTAGTATGTGAAGAGTACTTTGCTGGTTGGATAGATTTTTTTAGATGTTTGGATTTATTTCTTAGGTATTTTCTTCTTCACCTTGCTTTGTTTTGCACATTTTGAGTCTTTTGGTTTCTTTTAAGTTTGGAAGGAGACTTATGCCAACTTTTCCTCATCTTTTGGGATCCTTTAAAGGTCTAGAGTTGTTCCTGGTCTTAGGATAGGTTTTGATTTGGCTTGAGCTTTGGTTTTGATTCCTTTCTTTGTGTATTACATCCTTAAGTGTTATGCATGCTTTCTTTGCATTTGTTTCACTCCCAATCATCTTGATATGATCTTGTATTGCTTTGTATATCATTTTGTGAACTCTTTGCCATGCCTATATGCTTGTGTAGCTTCTGACTTGTTGGTTCATGCCTTGATTGTATGTTGTTACACTAACTTTGCAGGAGCTTTGGTAAGTGTGAGATGTGGGAATTGAGTTCCACATCTCTTTCTCTCATATCTCCTCATCTTGTTTATATGGACTAACATTTTTCTTGTTGGGTTTAGGCCTTTCTCATCCCCTCTTCTATCTTCTCCTTTTCTTTTTCTTCTTCAGTAGGATAGACACCCCACAAACCCTAGGAACCCCATGCATGCTAACTTAGGATAGAAACTTCCCTCTAGTTTTTTCCTTTGCTCCTTTTGGTTCTTACTCTCTTCTCATCTTCAAACTTAATTCTAATTCATTTAATAAAGGTTGAGTACTTTCATGCGACATGAGACTTTGCTATGAGATGCTCACACGCGTTCCATTTCGGGGCGAGGTGTGAGTCATCACTCGTGGTGGATAGGTCTTAGCATGAGTACCTCACAAAGAAAAGCTAAAAAACACTTCTTAACCAAAAAACCACAAAATACTTAATAATGGTAATAGGCCAGTGTGCTTGAGCCTTCACTTGTGGGACTAGCTTTGGGGATTTCCTCCATAGATAGGTGTGCCTCTTGCGCATTCCATTTCGGGATGATGTGAGACGTACACATCCCATTGAGTAAGACTTAGGTACACTTGCCTATGCAAACCTTCACAAATAAAAGCCTCATAAAAAACACAAACAAACAATAAGCGTCTTTCCTTCGGGAATTCTTTTCTCATCTCCTTCGCTTCGTCCGCGAACTTGCTCCTACTTGTCACTTTGCAAGACGGTTACGCACTCGTCGTCCGAGCCTGCAACACCTGAGCAATGGCATAGGCAGTTCAAGCCTTTAATTCACAAGCAATTTCTGTTCCACCCCTAGTTAGGGGAACTACGGCGTCTCTGATCCTCATTGTCCTGATGAGGTACGTAGGCAGCGGGGTAGGGCCCGTTCGAGCACAATCTTTATTTTCCCTACATTTTTTCCCTTTGTTTCTTATTCATTTCTTTTCTCATTTTCTTTTCCAGTCCATTTCTTTTCTTCTTTTGCTGCAGCTTTCATCCCCTCACCCTTTGAAACATTTTCTTTGCAAGCATGGATCCCGTCGGGTACGGCGGACGATCTGGGTGCTAATACCTTCCCAGGTCGTAACCGACTCCCGAACTCAGTCTCTTTGGTTCGTAGGACCTGTGTCCTTCCTCTTCTTTATTCTGGTTTGTGCAGCATTACCATTCCCTTTCTTCGGGATAAAAATGCCTGGCTGGCGACTCTATTCTTTTTTTTCGCGCCACTTTCGCGTTTGTACCAGGATGGAAATCCCGGGAGCGACAGCTTGGCGACTCTGCTGGGGATATGAACCCAGAATCTCTGGTTCCCCTGTGAGTCTCTCCTAGCGCTTGTGTGTTTCTGTTTCATTGGGTGGTGTTTGCTTGTTGTGGCTTGTTGTATTTTATTTGTTTGTTTATTTACAGCTTTATGTACAGCTTTATTTACAGTTTTCAGTATTTATTTTATGCATCATGTATATCATACTGGACTGTCTGGACTGGTTTTCTGTTTGGTGGGCTCGGGTGATACTATTTCTGGGAGATAAGCCAAGTACCCGGCTTGAGTGCACCCTAGGATTAGAGTGGACATATTGTACTCGCATGTGGCATGATGAGTGGCGATGTGTTTCACGCCCAGATTGCGACTGCCTTGGAAATATCTTGTGTGGGGATTTCCTCCACTTCGGGATAGGACCTTGATAAGTTATGTGCATCTGGGGACCGATCATTGAGGACCTTTGTGGAAACAACCCTCTCCAGTGGTGGCAGTGGCAGACCACATTTGGTGGCAAACCCATTCGCACCCGAGGGTCCACTGGGAACTCGCATAGGATGGCCTGGTTCTCTTATGGGAACTCAGTCAAAGCATCTGGTCGTATGACATTAGTACTGTATCCTACGGGCTGAATGTACTATTGTTTCTCGATTTCAGCGCTTGAAGCTGAGAACCTATAAGGGATGCTTGTTTTTCCCGGACTCAGCTGAGGCCTCCCTGCGTAGTACATAATACCTAACCGATTCCCTGATTTGGTCATGAGTCATTTCTCGGAAATGGTGAAAGTATTATTGCTATTCGGCTTTGAGAGTCCGTGATGTTTGACCCGGAGCACACCCGTGAGATTGGGGATGGGTTACAGGTTTGCAGGAACCCTTAACCTCATCCTACCCTTGTTACTAGTACAGTTCATGTTATGATGCAGTCACTTTGGTTCCGAAGTTCTGGTTTTCTGGTTCTGGTATTCTTGATACTGTGGTCCAGAGTTTCTCTTCAGAGGGTTATGATTATCAGAGAGTGTGACTCAGTGGACTTTTGGTTTGTCAGTTATTCAGAGGGACCTTGTCAGTGGCCAGACTCCAGACAGTCTCAGATGGCCATATGTCTTTGCATTTGCATTTGCATTGCATCATTGCATCATTAATCATTGTTTTTGTTTTCATTCACAGGTTCATATATCTGCTCCCGGTTCCGGTATTCTTTTCAAAGATGGAAGATCCTCGCAAGCAGAATATTCACTTCAAGTTCTTTGATATCAAGGTCGGTTTGCTGAAGAAGATGGTAAAGCTGATTACACCCAACCAGGTAGAGAGATTCAGAAAAGCTTATGGGAGTATTCTTGATGTGGTGGTAGAGTTAAATCCTTCAGAGAGGAGTGCCATTCACACATTGCTTCAGTATTATGATCCTCAGCTCCGTTGTTTCACCTTTCCTGATTTCCAATTGGGTCCTATGCTGGAGGAGTATGCTTTGATCCTGGGTGTGCCAGTTCAAGATCAGGTTCCTTTCAACTCTGAGATGAGTAGACCAGCACCGGAGGCTATTGCTAAGGCTCTTTATTTGAGTCCTTCTACTGTGAAGTCTTTGACCATTATCAAAGGAGGAGTGTCTGGATTTTCTTTGGAGGCTTTGGTAAAGAAAGCGGGAGAATTGGCTGTTGAAGAAGAATGGGATGCTGTGTGTGCTATTTTGGCTCTGTCTATCTATGGCATCATTTTGTTTGCTGATATGGAGAAGTTCATCGATATAAATGCCATACATCTCTTTTTGCTGAAGAACCCGGTGCCTACCTTACTGGGGGATTTGTATTACTCAGTTCATTACAAAACTGAAAAGAAGAGGGGAGGTTTGGTTCGTTGCTGTGCTCCGTTGTTTCACATGTGGTTCATGAGGCATTTGCCTAGTACGGGAGCGTTTAGTGACCATAGCTTGATATGGGCCCAGAAGCTGGAAAAGTTGCTTGCCAAGGATGTTAGGTGGTTTACTCAGAGGCTGCAAGGTGCACGTTTCATTACTAGTTGCGGAAGTTATCATAGTGTGCCTTTGTTGGGAATAGCTGGGGGGATTAATTACAATCCAACCTTGTTAAGAAGACAATTAGGATACGCTTTGAGAGATGTGCCTGAAGATTTGAAGCTGACCCCTATTTTCTACTTCCCAGTGGAAGATAATATGCCCTTAGTAAGGAAGGTTGCGGGAGCTTGGAAGTGCATTAAAGGAGAAGGAATAGCTAGTTTCGGGAAATGCAACAATCAGACGTTCCCAGAGTACGAAGCTTGGTTGAAAGATAGAGCCAGAAGAGTTTTGTTACCATTCTCAGCACCAGTTCCCCCTGTTGCTGAGCCCATTGATACTGTGCCTCTAGAGGAATTCAAGAAGTTAGAAGCCCAGCTACATGCAGTTAGAGTTGAAAATACCGAGATGGTAAGCTTGTATCACCAAGCTAACAGGGCCAAGAAGGAAGCTGAGGAGAGGTTGCTCAAGATACAGACGACTTTGGAGGCTAAGGAGAAAGACTTTGCAGGAAAAGAAGCACATTTCCGCAGGTTGGGGATGATGGAAGCCCAAAGAGAGGTTGAGCGCAAGAAGAAGTCAAAGACCCTCAGAGATGCTCGGCAGTCTATTGTCTGGTTGAAGGGACAAAGGGAGCAAGAGTTGAAGCAATATAAAGAAAAAGAAGAGTTCTTTGAATTTCAGATGGCTTACAAGAAAGAAGAGGTGGAGCAGGCTCACAGGATTCGCAGAGAGAAGACCCAACAGCTCGCAGACAATCAACAAGCCCTCGAAGCAGCGCTTAAGGAGGTTGAAGATTTAAAGTTGATGGCGGGAGTCAAGAAGGTCAGATCTGATGGGGTTTTTAGTGATGAAGTTTCAGGGCCTTTAGGTTTTGGTTCTGCTTCTTAGTTTATTTTTTCTGTATCTGGACTACCTACAGGCATGTTGTAGGAGTCCTAGTTGTTTGTTTCTCCTTTGTAAAGACTTGTACCCTACGGGGAATTCTGTGTTATTTGTCTGATAGGTTGATTTATGTTTTGGTTTTTTTCTTCCATTATTTCCTGGTTCGTTTACTGTGTGGTTTGAATATGGTCTCTCGAGAAGGTTCCTGGAAGTCGAGGATCAATGCCCATCTGGTTCTCCTTGCTGAAATACCGGGACCGGAGCATAAGTGGCTTGTGATTGGAAACATAAACAACTGCATTGCATCCATATAACCTGTTTGTTGTTTTGCAGGTAGTGTCTCGGTTTACTAACGTATTTTGTGTTTCAGGCACTATAGCTCCTCGAAAAGCTCGGGGGCAGCCAACAGTACACAGGTACCCAACCAAGATTAACAGAGAGAGAGCCATGGATCAAATGCAGGCAGATTTGGCAGACCTAAGGCAGAGAATGGATAATTTCATGACGTTAATGGCCGGTATGGGGCAGAATCAAGAACGGCTGCGAGAGTTGGTTGAGAATCAGAACCGGAATGCTGCTGCTGCTGCAAATGCTGATAATCATACCAGTGCGGGCGCACGTCAGGGTGGACCTCATGTTATACCACCAGGGGCGACCGTAGTCAATGACGGGATGCATAACATTCATGTGGATCACCAGGAGGACCAGTTCACTTTACTTGATGAGACCGAGGGTCAAGGGGTCGAAATGAACAAGAGATTCGAAGAGATGGCCGAGCAAATCAAGGCTATTCAGTCCCAGAGTTCTTTGGGGTTCGATATAACAGACTTGGGCTTGGTTCCGGGAGTCAGGATCCCGTATAAGTTCAAAGTTCCTACTTTCGAGAAGTATAACGGCACTGCTTGCCCAAAGACCCATCTACAATCGTATGTCGGGAGAATTGCCGCGCATACAGACGATGAAAAACTGTGGATGTATTACTTTCAGGACAGCTTGGTGGGAGCTTCCCTTGAGTGGTACATGAAGCTCAGCAGGGTCAATGTTAAGAGCTGGAAAGATCTCGCTGAGGCCTTCGTGAAGCAATACCAATATAACATGGATATGGCTCCAAATCGCACCCAGTTGCAACATATGGCTCAGACAGCGAAAGAAGGCTTTAAAGAGTACGCCCAGAGGTGGCGTCAGCTAGCTGCCAGGGTGCAGCCACCTTTGTTAGAGAATGAAATGGCCGATATGTTTATGGGTACCCTCCAGGGAGTATTTCTTGAAAGATTGGCGTCGAGTTCTGCTACAAAGTTCAACGATATTGTCATTGCGGGAGAAAGGGTCGAAACGTTGTTGAAAATGGGGAAGATACAAGACCCAGGTGCTGGTAGCTCAAATGGAGCGAGGAAAGCTTTTAGTGGACCTCCGAGAAGGCGAGAAGGTGAGACCAATGCTGTATTCGGCCGAAGCCAGGGTCGTGGTTACAGAAGACCTTATGAACACATGGTTGCTGTCACCATTCCTGCAGCTCCCGTACAACAGATGCTACAACAACAACAACAACAACAACAACAACCTAGAGCCAACTACCAGCAAAGACCTTATCAGCCGAGGCAGACTCGTCCTGCTAACAGGGTGATTGAAGCTATTCCAATGACATATGCTGCCTTGTTGCCAAGACTACTAGACTTGAACCTTATTCAATTAAGGACTTTGGCACCACCACCTCCTGGAGAGCTTCCAGCCGGTTATGATGTCAACGCGCGATGCGCTTTTCATTCAGGAGCACCCGGGCACTCAACCGAGAAGTGCAGGGCCTTACATCACAAAGTTCAAGATCTTGTGGATTCAAAGGCAATCAACTTTGCGCCACCCCCGAATATCAACTCGAACCCTATACCTAATCATGGAGGGGCAAGAGTAAATGCTGTTGAGGGAGATGACAAGTTGAATTTGGTGCTGAGTATTGATGAGGTCAAGACACCATTGAAGGTGGTCAAAGAGAGACTGTTGAAAGGTCAAGTATTTCCTGGTTGTTCTCTCGATTGTGAAGACTGTATAAGTGTTGTGAATGGATGCGAGAAATTGAAGACGGGTTTGCAAGAGTTGATTGATGGTGGGTCGCTACAATTTGGCAAGATTAGTAATGAAAAGGTTGATGATGTGTCAACCATTACTATCTTCTACGATGAAGCTGACATGCCCGTCAGACAAGAGCCAGTTACCATTTACGCTCCTCAGATTAGTCCTGTGACTATAACTGTACCTGGGCCAGTGCCGTACACCGATGATAGGGCCATTCCGTGGCATTATGGTTCCGATGTCTATGTGGCGGGACAGAAGATGGAGAGTAGACCTGTTGCGGACCTGACCATTGAAAATGTAGGAGGTGTTGGAGGTTTTACTCGAAGTGGCCGTTTGTTTGCTCCCCCTGCACTGAGAAAGGATCCTGAGGTCGAAGCTTCATCAAAAGACAAAGGAAAGCAGATTGTGAATGATGAGTCGAATACTCCTGTAGCTGGACAGGGGACTTTTGAAAAGGAGGTAGAGGAATTTATGAAGATCATCAAGAGGAGTGACTATAAGGTGGTTGACCAGCTGAATCAGACGCCTTCAAAGATTTCTATTTTGTCGCTGTTGATGTGTTCTCCTGCACACCGAGAAGCCTTGCTGAAAGTACTTCAAATGGCTTACGTTCCTCAAGAGATTACGGTCAATCAACTTGAAGCTGTTGTCGGAAGTGTCAATGCTAGCCATGGCTTGGGCTTCACTGATAGAGATCTCACGTTGGAGGGAAGAAATCATAATAAAGCGCTGCATATCACGATGGAATGCAGGGGCGCTGTGTTATCCCATGTTCTGGTGGACACAGGCTCTTCTTTGAACGTGCTCCCGAAAAAGGCATTGATGAAGCTTGATATTGATGGGATTGTCCTGACGCCGAGTGATTTGGTGGTTAAAGCTTTCGATGGTTCAAGGAGATCAGTTTTCGGAGAGGTTGAGTTGCCTGTCAAGATAGGCTCTCAAGTCTTCAAGAGTGTCTTCTATGTCATGGACATCCAGCCTGCGTATAGTTGCTTGTTGGGCAGGCCGTGGATACATGCAGCGGGAGCCGTCACCTCAACCCTTCACCAGAAGCTTAAGTATGTGGTGGACGGCCAGGTTATCACAGTTTGTGGGGAAGAAGATATATTCGTCAGCCACCTGTCGACATTCAAATATGTGGAAATGGACGGAGAAATTCACGAGACTTTGTGCCAAGCATTTGAAGCAGATGTTAGTATCTTGGCTCCGGTGAAGAAAAACAACGAAGGCACGTCAATTCATTCTTACCAGGAAGCAAAGGAGGTCGTCCAATCAGGCAGTGCCCAGGGCTGGGGCAAGTTGTTGGAGATGGAAAAGAAGGATGATAAATTCGGCTTAGGGTATCAGCCTGGGGGGTCTGCTCAGAGTGGTAAAGCTATCTCATTTACAAGTGCTGGTTTGCTCGGCCGCGATCAAATCTGTATGGCAAGCCAAGACGGGGATAGTGACAAAGACTGGGACAACAATTGGATCCGCCCGTGTGCACCCGGCGAGGAGCTAGAAAATTGGTCTGCTGAAGACATTGTTCAAGTCACCTGGCTCTCAAAGTAATTGTTTTGTTTCCTTTTATTAGCATACTGCATTGTCAAATCCAGCATTCTGCCCAAGATGCTTGGATCCATTGTATTGGGCCACCACGTTTTGCATCGCATTGTTATTTTTGCTATGAAATAAAAGGACATTTTCAGACAAATTGTGTTCTCTGTCTTTGTTTTTAAACTTTTTCAAAAAAAAAACAAAAAAAAAAATAATAATAATAAATAATATATATAAAAATGGCAATGTGTTTTCATTTTTGTTTTGTGTTAGCGTCTCTTTTCAAAGTAAGCAGATTCTGAATAAGCACATCATTTGTGCAGTGTTGATCATCTGGATTCCACGGATAACGTTCCTGCTATGACCATGCATGACTTTGATAATCCAGTCTACCAAGCTGATGAAGGGGTTGAGGAAGACTGTGACCTACCTGAAGAATTGGTCAGATTGTTGAAACAAGAGGAACGAGTTATTCAGCCTCATCAAGAAGAGATTGAGACCGTCAACCTTGGTAGCGAAGATGCAAAGAAAGAAATCAAGATAGGGGCCAATCTGCAGGCCGATGTCAAACAAGAGCTGATCAGTATGTTGAGAGAGTATGTGGATATCTTTGCTTGGTCATATCAAGATATGCCAGGTCTAGATACCGATATTGTGATGCATAAGCTACCCCTGAGAGAAGATTGTCCTCCTGTGAAGCAAAAGTTGAGAAGAACTCGCCCGGATATGGCGATGAAGATTAAAGAGGAGGTGCAGAAGCAGTGGGATGCTGGGTTCCTTGCCGTGACTAGTTACCCACCTTGGGTAGCTAACATCGTACCAGTGCCTAAAAAAGACGGCAAGGTCCGGATGTGCGTTGACTATCGAGATTTGAACAGAGCAAGCCCAAAGGATGATTTTCCGTTGCCACACATTGACGTGTTGGTCGACAATACTGCTCAATTCTCAGTGTTCTCCTTCATGGATGGATTCTCCGGTTATAATCAGATAAAAATGGCGCCGGAAGACATGGAGAAGACAACGTTCATAACCCCGTGGGGGACATTCTGCTATAAGGTCATGCCCTTCGGTCTGAAGAACGCAGGGGCAACTTATCAACGGGCAATGGTCACGTTGTTCCATGACATGATCCACAAGGAGATCGAATGTTATGTGGATGATATGATTGCAAAGTCCAAGGACGAAGAGGAGCATTTGGTTAACCTAAAGAAGTTGTTTGACAGATTGATCAAGTACAAGTTGAGGTTGAATCCGAACAAGTGCACTTTCGGAGTGCGTTCTGGAAAGTTGCTGGGTTTCATTGTAAGTCAAAGAGGAATTGAGGTAGATCCTGCTAAAGTGAAAGCTATTCAAGATATGCCTGCACCAAAGACAGAAAAAGAAGTGCGCGGATTCTTAGGTAGATTGAACTACATTTCTCGGTTCATATCCCACCTAACCGCCACGTGCGAGCCGATATTCAAACTGCTAAGAAAAGAGCAGACGGTCAGGTGGAATGATGATTGCCAAAGAGCTTTCGACAAAATAAAGGAATATTTGCAGGAGCCTCCAATTCTGATGCCTCCAGTGGAGGGGAGACCGTTAATCATGTATTTGACCGTGCTAGAAGGATCGATGGGGTGTGTACTCGGCCAACATGACGAGTCTGGTCGAAAAGAGTACGCCATTTATTACCTTAGCAAAAAGTTTACCGACTGTGAATCCCGATACTCACTGCTCGAGAAAACTTGCTGCGCTTTGGTATGGGCTGCTCGCCGACTAAGGCAGTACATGTTGACCCATACTACACTTCTCATTTCCAAGATGGATCCTGTCAAGTACATCTTTGAGAAACCAGCATTGACCGGAAGGGTTGCTAGATGGCAGATGATTTTAACTGAATACGACATCCAGTACACTTCTCAGAAAGCCATCAAGGGAAGTGTATTGTCGGAATACCTTGCTCAGCAACCTCTTGAGGATGACTATCAGCCGATGAGATTTGATTTCCCTGATGAGGACATCATGTACCTCAAAACAAACGATTATGAGGAACCACTTCCGGAGGAGGGACCTGATCCTGAATCCAAATGGAAGTTGATGTTTGATGGGGCTGTCAATATCAATGGTCGCGGAGTTGGTGCCGTACTTATTACTCCTGAAGGTGTCCATTTACCCTTCGCTGCCAAAATTACTTTTGGCTGCACCAACAATGAAGCGGAATACGAGGCGTGTATAATGGGAATAGAGGAGGCAATTGATCTTCGGATTAAGAACCTCGATATATTCGGAGATTCAGCCCTCGTCATTAACCAAGTTACCGGCAAGTGGTATACACATCAAGAGCATCTAGTTCCATACAGGGATTATGCTAGAAAACTGTTGACATTCTTCACGACGGTTGAGCTCAAATACATACCACGTGATGAAAATCAATTTGCCGATGCTCTGGCCACTCTTTCTTCGTCGATTAAAGTTCTGTGTTGGAATTTTGTGCCCAGAATTGACATCTCCAGGCTCGACTCTCCAGCTTATGCTTTCTCTGTAGACACCGTGTCTGACGAGAAACCTTGGTATTTTGATATCAAGTTATTCCTGGAAAAGCAAGAATACCCAACAGGGGCATCTTCCAAAGACAAAAAGACCTTGAGACGGCTTGCTGCTAGTTTCTTCTTGAACACAGACGGGGTTTTGTACAAGAGGAACTTCGACATGGTCTTGCTCAGATGCGTGGATAGACACGAAGCAAGCCTGTTGATGCAGGAAGTCCATGAAGGATCTTTTGGTACCCATGCAGGAGGGCATGCTATGGCAAAGAAACTACTGAGATCAGGGTATTACTGGATGACAATGGATGCAGACTGTTGTTCATTCGCTCGTAAATGCCACAAGTGCCAAATATACGCAGATAAAGTGCATGTTCCTCCTAATCCGCTCAACGTCATGTCATCTCCTTGGCCTTTCTCTATGTGGGGCATTGACATGATCGGGAAGATCGAGCCAACTGCTTCGAACGGTCATCGCTTCATTCTGGTCGCGATTGATTACTTTACCAAGTGGGTAGAAGCGGCGTCTTATGCCAATGTCACTCGTCAAGTGGTGGCAAGATTTCTGAAAAGAGATATCATATGCAGATATGGAGTGCCCGAAAGGATCATTACTGATAATGGTTCTAATCTCAACAATAAGATGATGGCAGATTTATGTCGGGACTTCAAAATACAGCATCACAATTCTTCTCCTTACCGACCAAAGATGAATGGTGCGGTAGAGGCAGCTAACAAGAATATCAAGAAGATTGTGCAGAAAATGGTTGTCACCTACAAGGATTGGCATGAGATGTTACCGTTTGCTTTGCATGGGTACCGAACGTCGGTCAGGACGTCAACAGGGGCAACTCCCTTCTCTCTGGTTTATGGCATGGAAGCAGTCCTGCCTGTTGAAGTAGAGATTCCTTCACTGCGTGTGATGATGGACGTCAAACTGGATGAGGCTGAATGGGTGCGTGCTCGTTACAATCAGCTATGTCTAATTGAGGAAAAGAGGTTAGCGACTATCTGTCATGGTCAGCTTTATCAGAGGAGAATGAAGCGGGCATTCGATCAACGAGTACGTACTCGAGGGTATCAAGTGGGAGAGCTTGTGTTGAAGAGAATCGTTCCTCCAGGTTCAGATAACAGGGGCAAGTGGACCCCAAACTACGAAGGACCATTCATAGTGAAGAAAGTCTTCTCAGGAGGAGCGCTGATGCTCACCACTATGGATGGAGAAGACTTCCCGTCTCCTGTTAACTCGGACGCAGTTAAAAAATACTTCGCATAAAGAGACCCGCTGGACACAAAAACAGAATGTAAGTCCAGGCAAGAAAAGGGAATCCCGGCGAGTTAAAAACAGAATAAAAAGCTCGGGCAAAAATTAGGGAAATTAATGAATAAAAAATGTGTACACCCGCTGAGTTGAAAAGCCACATTGGACAGCTCAGGCAAAAAAGGGTATCCCGGTGGATTGAAAACCCGAGGGGGCGATCCACGCAAAATAAGGGAATAAGCGAACAACTGTGATCCGAGTTATCTGAACCACGTCATCGTTTCGTACAGTTTGACAATATCAGAAGGATAGGAAACAGTCCCCTCGTCCTCTCAGAAAGCCAAAACAGAATGGAAAGTTTTGAAGACATGCAGGTCATAGTAGAAATGGAACTCCTTGGAATGCCGTGTACATTGCCATTAGGATAGTTTCTTTTCTCAATTTTATAGTGGCTACCTCTTTCCAGGTGGTTGCTCCCTGATGTAAATCTTTGCCTATTCAGAGGCCATCCAATAAAATAATATTCAGTCAAAAAGCCGTGTGTGTTTATTTTTGTTTAATGTCCTGAATTTTTGGCAAAAATAGCATTGCATCTAAACATGGTGATAATCTTGAAAAGAAAACTGACATGCAGGGAAACTGTAACCCTCTTTGAGTGTCGGGTGACGATGGATGAACTGATCATTCCATGCAAATCCCCGAGACACACGTGTGTTTTCTGTTGTTGTAGGTTGCAGGATGGCGTCACATCAAGCAATTTAATCTTCCCCAGTAGAGTATCTCCCCAAGCAGAGATTTTCCTCCAATCAAGCCTGGCAGTAGCCCAAGCAGGGTCTAATCCCTAGTGAAGTAGCAGTGTGTTCTTCCCCAGCGGAGTATATCCAGCAGGTGCCCGAAAGCCTGACATCATCAGAGGTGGAATTGACAGTATTCTATCCCCAGCAAGAGTCCTCGTTTATCAAATACCTGAAAGCCTGATATCCCCTCAGAGTCTTGAATCATCAGATGCTCTCCCCAGTCAGAGTATTTGCCCAAGAAGCTTCCCCAGCCAAGTCTAAAGATGTTCCGGTCCTCACAGAGTTCATATTAGATTTTCACCTCCGTCCGTGAAATATTTCTCAGCCAAGCTGCCATACTATGGGTGTTTGATGATACAGCCAGGTATTCATCACTTCAGTCAGAGTGGATATCCAGACCTCTTGACTTGTCTCCCCCTGCAGAGTTGTATCTCTTGTTGCTGATCAGGCATTCGTCTGTTGCTCGTCTGCAATCTTCAACACTTGTATGAGTTATTCCTAAGAAAAGTTTCCCCCAGCAAGGACATATTACTGCTTTATCGCTGCTCGTCTGGCGTCTTTCAACACTCGTCTGTGTTAGCTCTGTGGTATTGCTCGTTTGCTTTCCCCAGCGGTGGTTTATGATTACTTTGATTCTGCTCGTTCGCAATTCCAAACACTCGTTTTTGTTTGGTCATATCAGTTGCTGTTTGCTCGTCTGCAATTTCCAGCGTTCGTCTGTGCTTTGAAATGGTTACCTTGTTATTGCTCGTCTGCAATTTCCAGCACTCGTCTGTGTTTGGTTATGATAGTTGTTTATCCGCAACTCCGTGACACTCGTCCGTGTTCCGATGATATTTGTTGTTGCTCGTCTGCAACCTCCCAGCACTCGTCTGTGTTTTGGTATTGGATCCTTTGCTGCGCTCGTATGTGCCTTGATATGTGTACTCTATTGTTGCTCGTCTGCAACGGTGCAACACTCGTCCGTGTTTGTTTGAAGCTCGCCTGCTTTTATTCCCCAGGAGTCGTCTGTGTTCTGAAGCTCGTTTGCTTTAATACTCGTCTGTATCGTTCTCAGCACTCGTCTGTGCTTGCACCTGAATGTGAAGATTTGCCGTTTACCCTGATATTTCTGTGACTATTTCAAATGCTCGTCCGTGTTTGAATTTCTGGTATTCGTCTGTACCAGTGGCTGATGCTCGTCTGTATCATTGTCTGAAACGCTCGTCTGTGTTTCTCAGATCATCGTCTGATACTCGTCTGTATCATTGACTTATGGCACTCGTCTGTGTTATCTTGATGATCATCCAATACTCGTCTGTATTGAAGAGGTTTAGAATCCTGACAGTGGGAATTGGATGTCGAAATGGTTACCGGTCCTGGCGTAACAGGTAAATCCGAAGGAGGCTCGTCTGTCTCAAACACCAATTATGGTTGCTGCACCTGGCGTAACAGGTTTGCTCAGAAGACTCGTCTGTCTTATACCATATATCCGCGGATAATATATGAAGAAGGTTCGTCTACCTTGATTGCATGTCTATCCCACAGACTTATATGCATTCCCGGAGCCTGCGTAAGGGTTATCCGAAGAAGACTCGTCCGTCTTATTCCACTTATCTGCGTGAGGATTGGTGAAGGAGATTCGTCCATCTCAGGCTACTTTGAAGATCCTTAAGGGCTCGTCCGCTCTCTGCACCTGGCGTCACAGGTCATTCAAAGACTCGCCTGTCAACAAGATAGTATTCCAGATATCAGTTTCAACTTGGAAGAAGCTCGTCTGCTTTTTTTCTCCCTTTCTTATCCCCAGAGCGTCATCTGGTCGGGTTTATTTCCCGGTGTTGCATTCTTCGTCAGAGTGCAAATTTCTGGTCTTCTTGGTATTCAATCACAGTTTATCTCGAATGTCTGATAGCTCGTGCTCTCATCCTTTTCAGATTAACAGTTGATTGAATAGGGGCAGCTGTAACACCCCAGATTTGCCCTCTTCATTTTAAGCATCATATCATATCATATTCATCATACTCATATCATTTCCTCAGCATCATACCATGGAAATATGAAGCATAACATCCCTCATGTCCCAACATAAGCATATGGTCATTGGTGGGGTTCCCAGAAGCACTTCAGGCCATGACAAGGATCCCAATGAGTTGGTACAAGTCCTATGGTGAGCCTACACTCCATTTACAAGAGCATTTTCATTTGCAGAAGCTCTGAAGATTGCTTAATCATCATAAGTTTTAAGACAATGCAAAGCTCCTAAGCAGTGCAACCAAATTAGGGTTTTGACTTCAAGGGCTTTAACTTCATAATTTTGGCCAACTCTTTTGGACAATGTTTTCTATATGATAAGAGGTCCCTACATGTCAATTTTCATGAGAAAATTCCAAATGGAAGTCAGTCATTGCTTTAGTTGCTTGCAGATGAAGTAATTGGTCAACTGTGCCTGTAAAAAGTCAACTGTCTGATTTCAAGGGGTCCAAGTCACTTTTTCTTGCCAAGGGAGGTCTTTACAATGTTATAAGATGTTTGGAATGGTTGGAGATCAAGAATCATGGCTATTTGGAGGTTTTTGCAAAAAAATGGTATAAAGTTGGTTTTTGAGATTTTCCAAATTTAGCAACTTTTGCCCTAATTTTCAAGTGAGCTTAGCATGGTCAAAAATTCTTCAAATGAACCCAACCCAAACATGAAAGTTGAAGACTAAGGCCTGCCATTTTCAAAAAGTACAAGTACATTTTCATGGGATTTATGGTTTAAGAGATAAAGCCCTCGAAAATTTCATGTATTTTAGGGCAAAATCACATTTCCATGCACACACCAAATGCAAGAGTGCTCAAAACTCATTTTTAAGTGCTGGAATGGATCAAGTGAGCTTACTAAGTTACAATGCAATGTATTTAGGTGATTTTGCTCAAGAGAAACTTGCATTTTGATGCCAAGCATGGAAATGGCCTCAAAAGTGCAAATTTAGCCAAATCATGAGAAGTATGTATTGGCTAGTTCTAAGGGCCAAAGTTGTTGTTGTTCTGACCAAGGATTGGAAAAGGCTTATACATGTACCAAAAGGCCAAGCAAAGAGTGAGGTATGTGAACTTATCTCACACTTTTGCAAATGATGCAAAATCTCAAAAAGGGCTCATTTATTCCCATTCCAAGTGCAAGGTGAGGCCACTATCTTTTTATTCATGCCATATTAAGTTGTTAGCTCAAGAGAAATTGGAGGGTCCAAGCAAGGAGTTTGACATATTTCACAAAGTGCAAATACATGGGCATATGAGATTTTGGTGGCACATGAGATGTCAATTTTTCACCAAAGAGCAAGTTGTTATGGAATGAGGTTGCCAGCCATTTGTATACCATTTGGAGACACTATTCCACAATGCATGGTATGAAGAGGTTTTGGCCCAAAAGGGGTGCAGAAAGCATGAGTGTAATGTGAGATATCTCATAAGGAGCATTTTAGCAAAATGATAAGAATAGCATCATACACTGATCCAAGGGCCAGTTTTCTTCCACTTATGAATTAAGGGATCATTAGAGGTCAGCATGTGCAAAGGGAGTGGGAAGAGCACGAGTGAATGATTCCACCACTCACCTCATGCAAGTTTTGCAAAATCACCTCATGCACACTCCTCTCACGTGCATTCCTTTCCTCATTCCTTGGACTGATTTAGGGCATCATAAAAGGACCAGCTAGGGTTTTAGCTTGGCAGAAATCGCCACCATTCTCCCATTCCTCAGTTTTTGCTCCTGTTGCATTTTCCTCCATAGCTCATCATCCACTGCCCCATTCACAAAGCAGACCTCATATTCTTGTTCATGAAGCTCCATAGGACATAAATCAAGCTCCATTTCAAGCTAGAGAAAGGTTCTTACACCAGTTCAGCTCAAACCAGATTCCACCAAAGGGCAAGGTTGAGGTGGTTTTGAAGCTTCTTTCACATTTATTTTGTGAAAGGAGGTTGCTAGAAGATCATCCCAGGCTGGAATTTGTTTTTCTTGAAGAAATTTGAAGTGGTGTGATCTCAGGTATGCCTCTAATCCACGAGTTTGTAAATGATTTTGGTGATGTGCATTGTAATCTACTTGTTGCACTGAGCATGTAGAGCTTTTTGTTTTTTGAAAATGATGGTGAAATGAGGTCGGGTTAGGGTTTTGAAGTTTCTAGATCCAAACTGTTTTGATGATGTTCATGCTGTGTGTTTTGTTTTACGTGTTTGTGATGTTTGATTCATGTTATGCTTAGCAAGAGGATCATTTTTGATGTTGGGTTTGTGTGTTTTCATGGAGAAATGGAGGAGTTATGCTTCTCTGGTTTTGTGTTTGTGCTGGCTGTTTGTTCTTGTTCCATTCGTGTTTTGCAGCCTTGTTTTCATGTTGTGAGGTTGAAGATGATGAGGTGGAACGCAGGGATTGGATGGATCCATGTTTTGTCTTTTCTGTTTTTAAAACCCTAGCATGACCGGTTGATACAATGTTACATGTTTTTGTGTATTTGGCTTGCCTTGTGAAGTATGCCCTAAGTTCATGCGTGCCTGAGTATTTTTGTCTTGCATTGCTGCATGGGCCTGAGGCCAACATGCTAGGCGCGCCCCCATGCTGGGCCCAGGCGTTTGGCATGTGCTGGCCAGCTTTGTTTTGCACCCTCCCACCATGTTTCATAGTCCTTTTATTCCCTTCTTTTTCTTCTTGCATTTTGTTCATTTTAAAATATTTCCAAACTTATAAAAAATCCATAAAAATTCATGTGCACTCTTCAGTTCATCTAGTATTTTATCATATTTTTTTCACATTTTATTGTTATTTCCACGTGGCTAAATTAATTCAACACTAGGTTTTGCTTTATGGTAGGCTCTCTTGGACCAATCTGCCTTGTCCAATTTCCATCTTCTTCATCCTTTAAGCTATGAACCTCATTCTTTTTGCATTCAAATCTTAAGACATCCTTCTATCTTCATGATTTATCTTAGATTTTTCACAAATTTCCTTGCTGGATTTTGATTATGTTATTTGTGCATCAATTTTCTAAACCCTAGATGATGATACCTTGCATTTTTGGGTTTCATTGACCTAGTTTGGGGCTGATTCTTTGCAAACCCTTTTGGATTCTCATTTCCTAGTATGTGAAGAGTACTTTGCTGGTTGGATAGATTTTTTTAGATGTTTGGATTTATTTCTTAGGTATTTTCTTCTTCACCTTGCTTTGTTTTGCACATTTTGAGTCTTTTGGTTTCTTTTAAGTTTGGAAGGAGACTTATGCCAACTTTTCCTCATCTTTTGGGATCCTTTAAAGGTCTAGAGTTGTTCCTGGTCTTAGGATAGGTTTTGATTTGGCTTGAGCTTTGGTTTTGATTCCTTTCTTTGTGTATTACATCCTTAAGTGTTATGCATGCTTTCTTTGCATTTGTTTCACTCCCAATCATCTTGATATGATCTTGTATTGCTTTGTATATCATTTTGTGAACTCTTTGCCATGCCTATATGCTTGTGTAGCTTCTGACTTGTTGGTTCATGCCTTGATTGTATGTTGTTACACTAACTTTGCAGGAGCTTTGGTAAGTGTGAGATGTGGGAATTGAGTTCCACATCTCTTTCTCTCATATCTCCTCATCTTGTTTATATGGACTAACATTTTTCTTGTTGGGTTTAGGCCTTTCTCATCCCCTCTTCTATCTTCTCCTTTTCTTTTTCTTCTTCAGTAGGATAGACACCCCACAAACCCTAGGAACCCCATGCATGCTAACTTAGGATAGAAACTTCCCTCTAGTTTTTTCCTTTGCTCCTTTTGGTTCTTACTCTCTTCTCATCTTCAAACTTAATTCTAATTCATTTAATAAAGGTTGAGTACTTTCATGCGACATGAGACTTTGCTATGAGATGCTCACACGCGTTCCATTTCGGGGCGAGGTGTGAGTCATCACTCGTGGTGGATAGGTCTTAGCATGAGTACCTCACAAAGAAAAGCTAAAAAACACTTCTTAACCAAAAAACCACAAAATACTTAATAATGGTAATAGGCCAGTGTGCTTGAGCCTTCACTTGTGGGACTAGCTTTGGGGATTTCCTCCATAGATAGGTGTGCCTCTTGCGCATTCCATTTCGGGATGATGTGAGACGTACACATCCCATTGAGTAAGACTTAGGTACACTTGCCTATGCAAACCTTCACAAATAAAAGCCTCATAAAAAACACAAACAAACAATAAGCGTCTTTCCTTCGGGAATTCTTTTCTCATCTCCTTCGCTTCGTCCGCGAACTTGCTCCTACTTGTCACTTTGCAAGACGGTTACGCACTCGTCGTCCGAGCCTGCAACACCTGAGCAATGGCATAGGCAGTTCAAGCCTTTAATTCACAAGCAATTTCTGTTCCACCCCTAGTTAGGGGAACTACGGCGTCTCTGATCCTCATTGTCCTGATGAGGTACGTAGGCAGCGGGGTAGGGCCCGTTCGAGCACAATCTTTATTTTCCCTACATTTTTTCCCTTTGTTTCTTATTCATTTCTTTTCTCATTTTCTTTTCCAGTCCATTTCTTTTCTTCTTTTGCTGCAGCTTTCATCCCCTCACCCTTTGAAACATTTTCTTTGCAAGCATGGATCCCGTCGGGTACGGCGGACGATCTGGGTGCTAATACCTTCCCAGGTCGTAACCGACTCCCGAACTCAGTCTCTTTGGTTCGTAGGACCTGTGTCCTTCCTCTTCTTTATTCTGGTTTGTGCAGCATTACCATTCCCTTTCTTCGGGATAAAAATGCCTGGCTGGCGACTCTATTCTTTTTTTTTCGCGCCACTTTCGCGTTTGTACCAGGATGGAAATCCCGGGAGCGACACCAGAAAGTTCAAGTTTGGAAAGCTCCATCTTAGGTAGCCATCTGAATTCATTTTTCCAGAACTCTCTTTTTATATTACAATATGATAAGGCATGCTTCACTGATCTCTCTGAGCTTTGAATTTTTGAAAATGGTGTAGAAATGAGTATGTACTGAATCTCTGAAACTTTTGCCATTTTTGATCTTTTCTTCGAATCTTAGGATTGAGCAATAAGAAATTTGTTTTGAGGGTGGATTTGAGCTTAGGGGAGTGAGGGGATTTGTTCTGGAGCTTTAGAGCTCCAAAAATAACCTAGGGAGAAAGTTTGAAATTTTCAGGTGAGGGTGTCATTGGAGAAGACGACCGAAGCTCTTCTCCAGTGACTTGAAAGTAATTAGTTTGTTAATTTGGGGTTTGGGCTTCTTTTAAATCTCGACCCTTGGATTTCCTTCTCCCGCGCGTGTTGTGTGGCTGAGATCATTTCATTAGTTTTTAATTAGGGTTTAATAATTAATTAAATGAGATTAAGTGAGTTTGAATTCAGGCCATTAGATTTGGCGCGCAGTCAACCCTAGAGACCCCAGATTCAATCCCAGCCCTTGACTCATCATACTTCTGTTTATTTTATTTTTTATTTCAATTTTTCTCATTTATTTTGTACCATTTATTTAAAATAGATAAAAATTTCCAAAAAATAATTTTATTCGGCATTTTTACTACAAATAATTTTCTCAACCCAAAAATATTTTTATTTTTATTTTTTGCATCACAAAATCATTTTTAAAACATTTAAATGTTTATTTTAATTGATTAATGGAAATTAATTAATTAAAATATCATTTAAGATTCTAAAAATCCCAAAAAAAATCACATTGCATCTTTAAACATTTAGAAACATTGTCATACCATACACACAATATTCTTTTTGGTTTTGAACCATCTTTGATAATTTTCTTGAATTTAGGGTTCATAAAATGCCTATTTTAGAACCCTAACTTCAAGAATTATTTTTTTCCTAACCAAGAATGGTATGACAATGGTTCATTTTGCATTAATCTTCATTTAACATGTAATTTCTAGCATAATTTTGCCACAAATTTCATCTACATTTTTGATTTGATTTGCATTTTTTCTCTTTAGGTACCTTAAAACCCTAGATAACTTAGAAAAATCATAACTTCCTTAGGGTTAAGAGTTAGGTCTCCTCCTTTGGGGTGTGATATCATATGGGGTTAGGGTTCTTTTGATTGCATTTTCACTTTTTTATCTTGTCATTTGCTTCTGTTTTTGTGTTTTGCATCTTTGGGGTGTGATATCACATGACTTCTAAGACATCTTAGGGGTGTGATATCACATGAATTCTAAGACATCTTAGGACACATTAGAATCATGCTTTGTCATTTCTTCATCCATTTGCCATCTTATGCATTCATTACATTCCATGAACATTCATGAACTTTCATGCTTTTTTCATGCTGCATTTGCATTCTCATCACTTGTATGATCATCCATTGCACTTGACACACCTTTGCATCATCTCTTAGCATCATTTACATCATGAACATGCTTCTGGTTTTGGTTTGCATCCTTGCATACATTTCATTTTCATTTCATTTCTTCTTTTGCTAACTTTTCAGGTGGTAAGTACTTTGAGAAGTGAATTTTCCTACACTTCTCACATTCTCTTTTCATCTCTTATGCATTCATTGTTGCATCTTATCTTTGCTTTAGAGTGAGCTTGCTCATTCATACTCTCCATTCACTTTCTTTCTTCAAGTAACTTATCTTCTTAAGTGAAGTAAGTTAACTTGTATCTTCTGCTTCTCCTCCTTCCATTTTACTTTCTCCTTGGTGGCTTTTCTTGAAGATCTCTTACAAGCATCATAAACCCTAGGAATACCCAAGCATGATAATAACTAGGGTTTTATTAGTCTCCCCCACTAGTTTTGCCTTTGTGTCTTCTTTTTGTCTCTCTTCTCATCTCATAATCAAAGACTAAACCTTCAAGGTTTTAAGGCTTTTTGATTAAGATTATGCCTGCATCCTTCTCTTAGGAGTGAGTGTATAACTTTAATCCTAAGTGTTAAACCCTTAATGTGTTTAAATCTCTTAATCAATCCATCTAATAATCACTAAGGCAATAAGCTTGTAACTTAGGCCTTGCATTAGGGTTCTAATTCTTCCTTAATTGGTTAAGAAGGACTAACCCTAGTGTTAATGGACAAGACCCCCTCAAGTTGTCTTACAAACCATAAAATCCACTTCTGAATCTTACCATTAACTAAAATCCACTTTAATAAAGGTTTTGTTTTGTCATGAGGTTAATCCCTAATCATGGATTAAGTTGAGGTATCTTCATCAGCTTAAATGTTCTCATCTATTATCCTTCTATTAGGATGGTGTAATGAGTCCATTAAATCCTTGATTATGGCTTAAGCTCATTACTTAACACTAGACAAAAACACCCAAAACATCTAAATAATCACAAGTAGGTTAATGATCTTAATCCTACATCATGGTAATTATGTTTGAGGTGCTTACTTCATACTTAAGGTATTCTCATTATCCCTAATTAGAGGGAGGATATAATGAGTTTACTAACCTTTGGTTCAGGCTTAAGCTCATTAATTTATGACAAACACAAAAAGCAATAAAATATTGAAAACATCAAAAACAAACAATAATCGTCTCCTCTGGGATTCTTTTCTCACCTCATTCACTCATAAACGAGAACTTGCTTCTTCCGTCTAATGCAAGACAATTAGCACCTGAGCCAGACAGGTCATACACTTGAGCATAGACAAGTAAGTAGTTCATCAGTCAATTTATCTTTTTCAGTCTCTTTGAGTCGAACTACGGTGTTCTGACTTCCTCATTGCACGAGAGGATACGTAGGCATAACTTAACTGTTATCGAACAAAAGTCTCTGTATATTCCCCCTCTTCCAGCATTATTTTGTTAATCCTCATTGTCTTGGGCATTGCACCCTTTTTTCTGCACTGACACTCCCTTTCTTCACTTCACTCTCCAGCACTAACACTTGTACATTTCTTTTTTCCAGCTTTTGCACACAGCCAACACTGACACTACCCCTTTAAACACAAAATTTCAAGCGTGGATCCCGTCGAGTACGACGAACAATCTGGGTGCTAGTACCTTCCTAGGTTGTAACCAACCCCCTTTCTCAGTTTCTTTGGTTCGCAACCGTCTTATCCATTTCTTCCTAGGTTTATGCAACATTACCTTTCCTTCTGGATAAAAATGCCTAGCTTGCGACTCTTTTCAATTCATATTCATGTTCTCCTCTCGCCGACCGTTCGCACTTGTACCGGGATGCAAATTTTTGGGAGCGACAGCTTGGCGACTCTGCTGGGGATTCTTATACTGCAACCAGGGCTTCTGGTTCTTTTTGTGGGTTCCTCCTAGCGCTTTTTTGATTTGTGTTTACTGGGGTGTATGTGCTAATTGTGTTTATTTATTTGCTTTATCTATTGCTTTATGTACAACTTTATTTACTGCTTTCTTTACAGTTTTTTATACATCATACTGTTATTATCATTGCTGGATCTGACTTTTGTTTTGGTGGGTGGGGTTTCACTGAGTGATTAAGGTCCTATACCTGGGACCTGAGTGACACCTAGGCTAGAGTGGTTCATATTCTTTCCCATTCCATTTCGGTCTGGTGCTGGAATATGAAACACGGTTCAGATGTGGGTTTCTTCTTAAGAACTCTGTGCTACAGATTTCCTGTAGTGTTAGGGCTATCTGGGAAGCCTGCTAAGTCTGGATGACCTTTATTTTGACCTTCAGAATCTGGGGAGAATTAGAGGAGGATCTTTTATGGTTATTGTAAACATTGTACCTTCGGTTTAGAAGTGTTTACACTTCTCATAATTGATCCAAGTTTGAGGATCTTTGTTCTAGAACGTTACATGTGAGGAGGGTTGAGTTGTTTACAGGTTTGCAGGAACCCTTGGCCACATCATACCCTATTACTGTATTGTTTAAGAATACTTCACTTTGGACAGTTCTTGTGTTTAGTCTTGGACATGTGACTCTTTATTTGTGTCCCCCACCCTGGTTACTGGATTTCTAAGCCTCCATACGGAACTTTGAACATGCATGGACCTTATATCAAGATAGATAATCAAATCCAGCTCTTGATCACAAACCCTTGCATATCATTTGCATATCTCATCATTGCATCATTTAACATTTGTTTATTTGTTTTTATTGTATCCATCATATCATATTTGGTTTGGTTTTGACCCCTTCTACTGCTTAGACCTCTGCTTCATTTGTCTTCTTCAGCATTTGCTTCAGCTATCTCCTTCAGCGCCTACATCAGTTTGTCAGAGACTTACCTCCAGCTTTTCAGTCTGTGATCTTCATCAGCATTTGACTTCAGCTTCTTCATCAACACTCATGGATGTTCCAAGGAAAAGCAACATATATTATCATTTCTTTGAGCCTATATTGACTGGTATCAGGAAGGTACAGTCCCTTATCACACTTGACCACATCCCACTGTTTAGAGAGCACTATGGGGGTATTTCGGACATGGTTACGGATCTTGATTCATCTCAGAGGAGTATGATCCACACATGCTTACAGTTTTATGACCCTCCACTCAGATGCTTCACCTTTCCTGATTTCCAGATGGGGCCTCTGTTGGATGAGTTTTCCTTGTTGATTGGAGTGCCTATCAGAAGAGGGATCCCCTTCAAACCAGAAATGACTGCTCCTAGAAGTGAAGTGATAGCAAGGGCATTTCATTTGGAGCCTGCCCTCATTGAGCAAAACATGACAACCAAAGCTGGGATTCCTGGCTTACATCTGGACTTTTTGATTTCTCAGGCCACCCTGAAGGCTGCATTGGGAGAATGGAAGGCAGGCTGTGCACTTTTAGCCCTCAACATATATAGAGTTATATTGTTTGCAGATGAGCCCAAATTTGTAAGTAAGAATGCCATCCACTTGTTCATGCTGAGGAACCCAGTGCCTACATTGCTAGGGGATTTTTACTACTCCATCCATCAGAGGAATGAAAAGCAAAGGGGGAAGCTAGTCAGATGTTGTGGTCCTTTGTTCTATTCTTGGCTGTTCAGACACTTTCCTAAATCAGATGCCTTCTTGAACCCACATCAACAGAAGAATTGGGCCAAAAGGTTCATTGCCTTAACATCAGATGATATCAGATGGTGCACTCAGAGCACCAAAGGCAAGGATATTATTACCAGTTGTGGGCAATACCCTAATGTGCCTCTAATAGGAGTAAAATGTTGCATCAATTACAACCCTTTACTGCTTAAGAGACAATTGGGGTATGCTTTGGTTCATCCTCCTAGAGGATAAGATTTGGTTGAGACCCTATACTGTGAAGTCCAACCCAACTCAGCTGTTGTCAAACAAGTTGCCTGGGCTTGGGACAACATCCAGACCAAAGGGACAACCATCCTTGGAAGGTGTAACAATATTGCTTCAACCCAGTGCTCTGACTGGTCCCGTACTAGAGCCCAGATCACTAGGATGCCTTTCACCTTGGAAGACACACCTGGACCTTCTACAGTACAGCCTGCAGCAACTGTTAGCCTGGAGGAATTTGAAAAGCTGAAAGAGAGGAATAATCAGCTATCTGAAGCCCTGAAGAAGACTCTCTGGGAGAGAAACGATAGTCGTCTGGACATTGAAAGATTGGAAAGACTCAAGACTGAGCATCTGACCAAGATTGAAAAGACAGATGACTATATAAGGAAAGCAAGAGCGGGAGTGCTGGTTTTGAACTATGCCTGCAAGGAGGCCAAGATTCAGAAAGCTAGGGCTGAGCATTATCTGGAGGAGAGCCATGCTAGGTGGATCAGGATCACCGAAGCCCGTGCACAAGAAGACCAGAGGACTCAAGCCAAGATTGAGCAGCTGGAGGCCAATGAGAAGAAGCGGCAGGAAGCTTTATTGGCAGCTCAGAAGGAGATATCAAAATTGAAACTTCGGGCGGGGTTAAAGAGATCAAAGGATCAGGACAGGCATAAGAAGCTGACTAATGCCATTGCTACCAGGAACCTCCTCATTAGGACTATTACAGAGCACCCAGCTGGTCCAGTGACGGAGGCCCTCCTGAAGGAAGTCAGGGAGGATGACTTTGGATTCGATGTCTGATTCCTTTTTGCTTGTATTTCTTTTCCTTTGATGTACTTTTTCTTTTGGTTGTTGTATTTTTGACCCACCATAGGCATGTGTTGTAAACAGACTATGTATTTTCATCATTTGTAATATATCAGTTTGTTTTATTTTGGTGGGCTTTCTCTCAACATCATCAAGCATTTCCTCGAGGTCTGGAAAGGTCAAAACCAAAGAACCAAACCGGATACCTTGGAAGACAAATAAGCATATTGCATTGCATACTAACATTTCCTTTGTTTTGTAGGTTTTTGTTTGTTATTTTGTTTCTCACTTTGTTGTGGTTTCAGGAAACATTGCTTGTCGCAGAGTGTTCCCTATCAACCGTGCACACCGGTACCCAACGCGAAACAACCTTTAAGGCATTCAAATGGATCAGGTACAGCAGGACCTGAATGAAGTAAGAAACCAAATGGCAAACGAAAGGGTTGAAATGTGAAACCAAATGACCCAGTTTATGGCTGTGATGACTGGGTTAGCTCAGAGCCAGGAAAGACTAAGAGAGCTGGTAGAAAGATAGACTCCTGAAGAGCCCCACCCTGGAACAGGGGGAACCAGCAATAATGAACGCGAGCAGCCTCACATCGACCCACTAGTGTTCGGGCCCCATTTGAACCCAAATGTTAATATCCCAAGGAATATTCAAGGAAACACTGCTGCAGGCAGGATCTTGCATGAAGATCCTCAAGAGGAGCAGTTCACAGTTATTAGGGCTGGTGATGAGGTGTATGACCTAAGACTGGATGAGATTGCTGAAAAGCTGAGGTCTTTGGAATCCCAGAATTCTTAAGGCTTTGACGTAATGGATATGGGGCTGGTAGACGGGGTGAGGATTCCCCACAAATTCAAGCCCCCGTGCTTTGAAAAATATAATGGTACCTCCTGCCCGCGTACTCATATGAAATCCTTCTTAGGAAGACTCAAGGCTTATACCATGGATGAGAAGTTATGGATGTTCTATTTTGAGGACAGCCTGACTGGAGCATCAAGAGAATGGTATTCGCATCTGACCATGGCCACTATAAGATGTTGGAAAGACTTGGCCGAAGCCTTCATCCGGCAATACCAGTACAACCTAGACATGGCTCCCAATAGAACTCTTCTAATGGGCATGTCTCAGTCTTCAAGGGAAAGCTTTCGGAATTATGCTCAGAGGTGGAGACAGCTTGTTGCTGTTGTCCAGCCACCCATGTCTGAAAGAGAAATGGCTGACATGTTTATGAACACCTTGCAGGGAACTTATATTGACAGACTTGCTGCTTTCTCTTCCACCAGTTTTGCCGATGTAGTTATAGCTGGTGAGAGAATTGAGAGTCTTTTGAAGATGGGAAAAATCTCTGACAATGATGCAAGTTCCTCCAACAACCCCATAAAACCTTTTTCAAGACCCCGAAGGGTAGGTGAAACAAATGCTATCCATGCAGACAGGGGCAGACCCCAGTATTCTCACAGATCAATAGCAGCTGTTACTATCCCAGCTCCAGTTCCACAACAACCACTTTTTCCTTAACAACAACAACATCACTATCAGCAACAATCTCATTTTCCGCAATAAAGAACGTACAGCAATAACAACAACAACCAACAACATCGCCCCTTTCAATAGAGGCCATCTCAGGCAAATAGGGTGATTGACCCCATTCCTATGCCTTATGTCGCTCTACTGCCACAACTCCTGAAGCTCAACCTGGTTGAGTTAAGGACGTTGGCTCCACCAGATCCTCTCAACCTCCCGAAGAATTATGATGCTAGTGCCAGGTGTGCCTTTCATTCCAATGCACCTGGTCACAATACCGAGAAATGTAGAGCCTTGCAAATGAAGGTTCAGGATTTGGTGGATTCCAAAGCTCTCAATTTCGCACCTCCTCTGAATGTCAACAAAAATCCTATGCCTATTCATGGTGGGCCCAGGATTAATGCCATAGAGGAAGATCAACCATCTGCACTAATTGATAATGTTGCACAGATTCAAACACCGCTGGCGGAAGTCAAGGTTCAACTCTTAAGATGCCAGGTGTTCCCGGGCTGTGAGGCCTGCTGCGAATTGTGCAAGACTACTATTAATGGTTGTAAGAAGCTAAGGCTTGGCATGGATGGCCTCATCAGAGATGGAATCTTGCAAATTACCACAACGGCGTCCACAATGTCAACAACTCTTCCTTCAGCAATAATAGATCCTCCTACGACATCAACAATTCTTTCTTCAGCAACAACATATCCTCCTACAACTGCAACAACTATCATTCCCACTGATTCATCCACAACTCTAGCAATCACTCCATCCATTGTTTCAACAAACCAGAGTTCAGCAACATTTACTTCTACAACATCAACACCCGTCTTATCAACAGAATCGCCTACAACACCAACAAACACTAATGAAGATGTCTCAACGGTCACGATCTATTATGACCCGACAACTGTTCATCCCAACAACAATTTTCAACAACAAACTGCAACACCTCCTGTCATATCTCCAGTCACAATCTATTACGACCCGTATACCATCACAGTTCCTTCCGCTGCAACAATCAGTCCGGTCACCATTACGGTACTTGGACATGTTCCTTATGAAAGCAGTAATGCCATACCTTGGCACTACGACTCTGATCTCTACTGCGACGGAAAGAAGATCACCCTAGATTCATCAACCTCTTCACCACAAGTTGACAATGTTGGGGGAGGCGGAGGCTTCACCAGGAGCGGACGCCTTTTTGCCTCACAAACACCAAGTCCCAATGCTGAAGTAGAAGCTGCTGCTAAGGCAAAAGGGAAGAATGTGGTACTTGAAGAGTCAACTGTTAAAGAAACTCCGAAGACGTCTTTTTGAACAAGAGGTAGACGAGTTCATGAGAATAATCAAAAAGAGTGATTACAAAGTGGTGGACCAGCTTCATCAGACACCCTCCAAAATCTCTATATTATCATTGTTAATGTGTTCCGAAGCCCATTGGAATGCACTGTTGAGAGTCCTGCACACAGCTTACGTGCCGGAAGAGATCACGGTTAATCAGCTGGAAACAGTGGTTGCAAATGTTAACACCAGTCATGGACTAGGCTTCACAGATGCTGATTTAACAACGGACGGACGCAATCATAACAAGGCTTTACATATCACCTTGGAATGCAAAGGTGCTGTTCTTTCTCATGTGCTGGTAGACACTGGGTCTTCACTCAATGTCCTCCCTAGCTTAGGGTTCTTAAAAGTCAATATTTTTCTTTGGGTTACAGACCAACTCGACAAGATCAACCTGAGGCTGCAACAGAGCCCAAATTTTTCAGCGGGGGAATGCTTACCCCGGATGCTTTGAACAGTTTGGAAGACGAGGAAGAAGACGAACGCAACCTGGAGAACTGGATATGTCCAAAGATCCTGGGGAACCAAGTCTCTAACTGGTCTTCCCAGGAAATTATAAGAGTTACTCCTGCAGAGTAATTATTATTTCTTGTCTTTTAAGCATGCATCAAGTCCTGCATCTTGCCCAAGGTGTCAGGACTCATTTTGTAATCGGGCCATCTTGTATTTTATGCAAACGATCAATTAATGAATATCAGGACATCTTTTTCAAACGAGTCTCTCTTCTTCGCTCACTGTTTTTCATTTTTCATTTTTTGTACAAAACAATAAAATGGAAATGTTTTCAAAATATAACTTCATTTTCACTTTTTCTAAATAAGATAAAACTGATCACTAAAATGAACCAATCTAAACCCTTGCAGAGAGTGTCCTCCAGATTGCACCGACAACAACACTGTTATGACTTCGTATGACTTCGACAATCCGATTAATCAAGCCGATGAAGGGGTTGAAGAAGATTATGAGCTACCTGAAGAGCTAGCAAGATTGTTAAGACAAGAGGAGAAGGTTATCACCCCTCATCAGGAGGAAGTTAAGACAGTTAATCTTGGTACAAAGGAAGACTTGAAAGAGGTGAAGATCGGGGCCTGTCTGCAAGATTCAGTAAAGGAACAACTTATTGACATGCTTCGAGAGTACATTGATGTCTTTGCTTGGTCCTATCAAGATATTCCGGGTCTAGATACCGACATTGTCGTGCACAAGCTGCCTTTGAAGGAAGACTGTCCTCCAGTAAAACAGAAGCTACGCCGTACTCGTCCGGATATGGCCATGAAGATAAAAGAAGAGGTGCAAAAAGAGTGGGACGCCGGTTTCCTTGCTGTAACTAGTTACCCGCCGTGGGTTGCTAACATTGTACCTGTGCCTAAGAAGGATGGAAAAGTACGGATTTGTGTGGATTACTGGGATCTGAATAGAGCTAGCCCGAAGGATGATTTCCCTTTACCTCACATTGATGTATTGGTCGACAACACGACTCAGTTCTCGGTATTCTCCTTCATGGATGGATTTTTAGGATATAATCAGATCAAGATGTCACCTGAAGACATGGAGAAGACAACTTTCATCACACCCTAGGGCACATTCTGTTATAAGGTAATGCCATTTGGACTGAAGAATGCTGGGGCAACTTATCAGCGGGCTATGGTAACATTATTCCACGACATGATCCACAAAGAAATTGAATGTTATGTGGATGACATGATTGCCAAGTCCCACACTGAAGAAGACCACTTGGTAAATCTGTTGAAGATGTTTAAGCATCTGAGAAAGTATCAGCTGAAGCTAAACCCCAACAAATGCACATTCGGTGTACGTTCCGGTAAGCTACTAGGATTTATTGTAAGTGAAAAGGGAATTGAAGTTGACCCTGATAAAGTCAAAGCCATTCAAGAGATGCATGTACCTAGGACTGAAAAAGAAGTTTGGAGGTTTCTAGGTAGATTGAACTACATATCAAGGTTCATATCTCATCTTATAGCAACCTGTGAGCCTTTGTTCAAACTGTTAAGAAAAGAACAAACGGCCAGGTGGAATGAAGACTACCAGAAGGCTTTTGGCAAAATCAAGGAGTACTTACAAGAACCTCCAATTCTTATGCCTCCTGATAGTATTAGAAGGGTCAATGGGGTGTGTGCTGGGCCAGCATGACGAGTCTGGTCGAAAAGAGTATGCAATATACTACCTAAGCAAAAAGTTTACCGACTGTGAACAACATTATTCACTGCTCGAGAAAACTTATTGTGCTTTAGCGTGGGCTGCTCGTCGACTAAGGCAGTATATGTTGACTCACACTACCTTGTTGATCTCAAAAATGGATCCAGTCAAATACATATTTGAGAAGCCATCACTTACCGGAAGGGTTGCAAGATGGAAAATGATTCTGACAGAATACGACATTCAGTACACATCTCAAAAGGCCATCAAGGGCAGTGTACTGTCTGACTATCTAGCTGAGCAACCCATTGATGATTACCATCCAATGAGATTTGATTTCCTGGATGAAGACATCATGTACTTAAAAGCAAAAGATCATGAAGAGCTTGTTCACACTGAAGGGCCTGACCCAGAAGAAGAATGGACAATGATATTTGATGGGGCTGTCAACATGAACGGTCTTGGAGTTGGTGCAATGCTTATTACACCTAAAGGAGTTCATTTGCCTTTCTCGGCAAAACTCACTTTTTCCTTCACTAACAACGAAGTTGAATACGATGCTTGTATCATGGGTCTTGAGGAAGCCATTGACCTCAGGATCAAGACTTTAACTGTATTCGGAAATTCAGCTTTGGTAATCAATCAGACCAACAGCAAATGGTACACCCACCAAGAGCATCTGATTCCATACCGAGACTACACGAGGAGGTTGCTAACTTTCTTCACAACAGTCAAGCTTGAGTACATCCCTCGAGATGAAAATCAGTTTGCAGATGCTCTGACTACCATTTCCTCCATGATCAAAGTTCAAGCTGCCAACTTTGTGCCTCAGATTTCAGTATCCAGACTTGACAGACCAGCATACGTATTCTCTGTGGACACTGCTGAAGATGACAAGACGTGGTTCCACGACATCAAATGCTTCTTAGAGGATCAAACATACCCACCTGGGGCATCAACCAATGATAAGAAGACATTAAGAAGGTTGGCTGGTAGTTTCTTCCTGAATGATGATGGTTCCTTGTACAAGAGAAACTTTGACAAGGTGCTTCTCAGATGTGTTGATAAGAAAGAGGCAGACTTGTTGATGCACGAGGTGCATGAAGGATCTTTCGATACCCATGCTGGAGGACATGCAATGGCCAAGAAATTGTTGAGATCAGGTTACTACTGGATCACAATAGATGCAGACTGTTGTGCCTATTCCAGAAAGTGCCACAAATGCCAGATTTATGCAGACAAAGTGCGTGTGCCTCCAAATCCTTTGAATATAATGTCTTCAACTTGGCCCTTTTCCATGTGGGGCATTGACTACTTCACCAAGTGGGTCGAAGCAGCTTTGTATGCCAATGTCACCAGACAAGTGGTAGCCAGATTCCTAAAGAGAGACATCATCTGTCGGTATGGAGTGCCCGAGCGAATCATTACTGATAATGGTTCCAATCTGAACAACAAAATGATGGAAGAACTGTGTTGGGACTTCAAAATTCAGCATCACAATTCTTCTCCTTACAGGCAAAAACAGAATGGCGTTGTTGAGGCATCTAACAAAAATATCAAGAAGATTGTGCAAAAGATGGTGGTCACCTACAAAGACTGGCATGAAATGCAACCATTTGCCTTGCATGGGTACCGTACCTCAATCAGAACATCCACTGGGGAAACACCGTATCAACTTGTGTATGGTATGGAGGCAGTCCTACCTGTTGAAGTTGAATTACCCTCCTTACGGGTACTGATGGATGTCAAGTTGAATGAAGCAGAATGGGTCCGATCTCGGTATAATCAACTGAATCTGATCGAAGAAAAGAGATTAGCTGCAATCTGTCATGGGCAATTATATCAGAAAAGAATGAAGAAAGCCTTCGATCAGAAAGTCAGGCTTCGGGAATACCAAGTAGGAGATCTCGTGCTGAAAAGACTCCTTCCTCCTCATACAGACCACAGGGGCAAGTGGACTTCGAATTATGATGGTCCATTCATAGTAAAGAAAGTTTTCTCCGGTGGAGCACTAATGCTCACTACTATGGATGGTGAATATTTCTTGTCCCCTGTGAATTCAGATGCAGTTAAAAAATACTTCGCGTAAAATGACCCGCTGGACATAAAAACAGAATGTAAGTCTAGGCAAAAATAGGGCATCCCGACGGGTCAAAAACAGAATAAAAGGACTCGGGAAAAAATAAGGGAAACTAATAAAAAATGTACACCCGCTGAGTTGAAAAGCCGCATTGGACAGCTCAGGCAAAAATGGGTATCCTGGTGGATTGAAAACCCGAAAGGGTGATCCACGCAAAATAGGGGAATAAGTGAACAACCGCATTCTAAATTCGTCTGTATCACTTACAACATGACAAGCTTCGAAAGGTTAAAGCAACGGTCATAATCAACTCTCTTCAGAAAGCAGGATGAGAAGAACGTAAAGGTCATACGAGTCATAGCAAAGGGAAGCTCACTGAAGCGTCGTCAACATTGCCAGCACCTTTATTTTTCTCCATTTTTGTAAATAATCTCCTCATTTCAGGGGATCTGTTTCTTTGACTGTATTTGCCAATTCAGGGCACCCAGATTAATAAAATCATATTTTCAGTCACACTTCGTCTTGTACATTTTATTTCATTTGCAAAAAATGTCCAATATCCTTGATATAATGTTTGCATAAAAATAGATGTGCCTTTCTAATCACATGCTTGCAGGGAATGTATTTACTTCCAGGAATATCTAACTCCTATGACGGAATCCGGTAAGGGATACCTCGGGATACCGGTGCGTTTCTTTGTCTTAACAGGATTGCAGTATCTGGAATACGTTTCCCCAGCAAGGTTGCCAAAGCACCACTCCTCCAGCACATCTTCAAGCAGCATCGGAAAATGCTCATTTCCCCAGCTGAGTTGTCAAGTCTCCTCATCCTCAGCAGGATCCCCATAGAAATCTCTAGGAAGATTGTTCAGTGATTTTCCCTCCCAGCAGAGCGCCATATCTCTCATCATCAACAAGGACAGGGAACCATCTCCCCATAGAGCTCTAGCCTCTTCCCAGAAGAGCAATGTCTGAATTTCCTACACAACAAAGTGACGAAAGCTTCCTCATCCCCAGTTGGGTTATCTCATTACCGGATAGATCTATCAGTGATCTAGTCCCCCAAGCGTAGTAATATATTTTATCAGATCTACCAATGATCTCATCCCCAACTGGGATATCCTTTCAAGCAGATCAGTCGGAGATCTCCACAAGCAGCGGGATCCGAGTCCCGGATCGGTATTTTGCATAATCATAGCATTTACATCATATTTCCCCTCAGAGTGTAGCATTCCGTCTAATACGGAGCATTACGGCAAAAATCAAACATATTGCATGATCACAAGTCAGGTTCGAGCCCGTCACCTGTAAATACCGACAATACCTCATCAACAATATACAAAATACCTCTCAATTTGCCCAACAGAAAGCCAAAGCGTCCCCTTTGCACTCTCCAACACAAATACATGTTTATATATACTCATTCGACACTCGTCCGTGTCATATCATCCCCCTGCAGATATAAGCCACAAATGTCCTTTTTTAATACAGAAACTTACATACTCTTTTGACACCCGTCCGTGCCACCATTCCCCAGCACGGTTACCCAAACACCTATTGCAAACCAAACACTTATTATAATACACTCTTATTGACACCCGTTCGTGTCATCCTATCCCCACAGATTTCCTGAACCCCTTTTACACTCATAAGTTCATTAACTTATACACTTTCTCTTCTGACGCTCGTCCGTGTCACCTTTCTAGCAAGTTGAACACTCGTCTGTGTCTTGCTCATACTTCATGATACTTGTTTTTACTCATACAGATACTCGTCCGTATCTTGTATATACACTTATTCTCCACAGATTCGACACTCGTCCGTGTTCTTTGTTAACCAGTTGGTACCCGTCCGTACCATCATCTCTGAACATGCGTCAGCGTTTTTTTCTACCGATACTCGTCTGTATCATGGTCTTAAGGGTGCTCGTCTACATCTTTAATCTATACACAGTGTCAAACACTAATACCTTTGCTTCTAAAAGCGTAATCACTCGTCCGTGTTTACCATTCCCCAATGAAGTAATCTTTCTGTTATCTAACATTCGTCCTATGTCATGATACTTTCGGCAGACGTACCCTGCCAGGTGATCGTCCTTCACCTTTGCATGACCGTCCCTCATCCTTCCCCCAACGGAGTCTCCATTATTGGGCCCCTTTTGTATCCGGCATCCGTCCTATGTCGTGATATTTAGCAGTCGTCCCCTGCTAGGTGATCGTCCTTCACCTCTTTAATGATCGTCCTTCATCATTTTATCCGATGGCCGTCCCCATCGTTGATCTTGTTATCTGACATTCGTCCTATGTCATGATAAACCCCGAGAGCAGCCGTACCCTGCTAGGTGATCGTCCTTCACCTCTTTGACGATCGTCCTTCATCATTTTATCCGATGGCCGTCCCCATCGTTGATCTTGTTATCTGACATTCGTCCTATGTCATGATAAACCCTGAGAGCAGCCGTACCCTGCTAGGTGATCGTCCTTCACCTCTTGATTATTTTCCTTCATCATTTTATCTGATGGCCGTCCCCATCGTCGATTTTTCTATCCGGCATTCGTCCTATGTCTTGATAAAGAGTGGTCGTCCCCTGCTAGGTGATCGTCCTTCACCTCTGATGACCGTCCCTCATCATTTATTTCATTTATTCTTTACAAACCTGATAGCCGTCCCCATCATTGTTTACTTTACTTTCCGAGCGTGATGGCCGTCCCCGTCATGATCTCTTTATTTCCCCAGCATGTCGGCCGTCCCCGTCATTTCTTTATTCCCGACAGACGTTCTCTGCTCGATGGTCATCCTCCATCGCCCGCATTTTGATACATATACTATACTTTATTTTTCAATTTATATCCCTTTTCTTCTTCTCCCCAGCGAGTGCAAATTTCAGACTGTCTTTTGTATTCAACCACAAGTTATCTTGTTTGCCTGTTAAGCTCGTCCCTTACATCCTGCACAACTAATTCATGCTTGAATAGGGGCAGCTGTAAACACCCCAAATTAGCCCTCACTAAGTTCACACCATGTCTTGTGATCTTTCATATTTACATAAGTTTAATCATTACATTTCATATTGTATTTTTTTGCTTCACTACATTAGTTCAAGTTCATCTGCATCTAGGGTTTGTGATCTGAGCAATCTAAGGAACCATCTGAGCCACTCCAAAGGTCTCCAATCATTCCAAGAGGGTCCATGTATGTACAATCATCATATTATACCCCTAAAAGATCAAGGAAGTCAAAGAATCATAAGAACTGGCAAAGCATGGAAGCAGAGCTAGGGTTTCACTTCACAAATGACCTGAAATTAGGGTTTTGGTTTCAGAAGCCATAACTCTAAATTTTTTGGTCATTCTTGTTTCTAATGGTCTCAATATGTTGCAAGTATCATGTGTACCAAGTTTGATGAAGAAATTCATTGTGGAAGTCATCTGATCACTGGGTAACTTCTTGAGCAAGTCAGAGCAAAATCAGGGCATCTAAGGCCCCTACCCAGGAAACCAAAATGGATTTTTTTTATCAAATTAAGGTTATATGATCTTTATTTGATCATTGAAGTGCTTAGAAGTTCACAAAATTGAAGAAAAGTGAGCTAAACCAAAAGTTGCCAAAAATGGAAATGACTTGTAATGTAAACTTTCCATTTTGGGAAAGTTTTTCAACCTCCTCTTTCTCAACCAAAAATGCTTCAAATGAAAAATTGTTGGTCATGAAAGTTGTAGATTTGATCATTCCCTTTCCAAAAAGTACAAGAACATGATCTAATTTATTTTGGAACTCAAGATATGGCTTGTCAAAATTGGCAAAAATCCCATAATTTTCAAGAATGCACCAAAAGGGATTCTTTGCAAAACCACTTGCCAAGGCTTTTTGTGACTTCAAACACACTTCAATGCATCATAACATCATAGTACATTGCCTTTAGATCAGAATTGCCCAAAGAATTGCAAGATTTCATGCCTTGAACATCAAGAATTCTCAAAGGGGGCCAAAACTTCACAAATTTGCAAAAGGTCCCATAACTTTGCTCCCACTTGCTGAATTGCCTCAAGATTGATTTTGTGGACATCCTTGAACTCAGCTGCGCATGGAAAAGCTAATGCGCCAGCTACACCATTGCCCATACCTCAAGTACACAAGTTAGTGACTTTTTTGCAAGAAGCCCATACCAATCACCATAGGCCACAACCACTTCTCTGACCTATCGCAACTTGATATGTGGACCAAAGGCAGATCATAACATACAACATTGCAAGCTGAAACCTAAGAATCCTCAAGTTCCCAAAATCTCTCCCTCTTGCATTTTCCTTCTAAACTCTCAGCTCACTTACTCAAACTCAAAACCAATTCCACCATTCATCTCAAAATCACTCACTGATCCCAAAGCAAACCTCAAAATAGCCAAGAACACACCATATACAAAACACGATTCCTGCCCAGTTCAGTTGCTACAACACAAACCAGCCATTCTCAAAGCCTTTGAAGCATTCCCTTATCCTCAAGAGGTCAAAGGGAGTCTTTTTGCACGAAGGAAGTGGCCAAAAAGTTCAAGTTTGGAAAGCTCCATCTTAGGTAGCCATCTGAATTCATTTTTCCAGAAATCTCTTTTTATGTTACAATATGATAAAGCATGCTTCACTGATCACTTTGAGCTTTGAATTTTTGAAAATGGTGTAGAAATGAGTATGTACTGAATCTCTGAAACTTTTGCCATTTTTGATCTTTTCTTCGAATCTTAGGATTGAGCAATAAGAAATTTGTTTTGAGGGTGGATTTGAGCTTAGGGGAGTGAGGGGATTTGATCTGGAGCATTAGAGCTCCAAAAATAACCTAGGTAGAAAGTTTGAAATTTTCAGGTGAGGGAGTCACCGGAGAAGACGACCGGAGCTTTACTCCGGTGACCTGAAAGTAATTAGTTTGTTAATTAGGGTTAGGGCTTCTTTTAAATCTGGACCCTTAGATTTCCTTCTCCCGCGCGTGTTGTGTGGCTGAGATCATTTCATTAGTTTTTAATTAGGGTTTAATAATTAATTAAATGAGATTAAGTGAGTTTGAATTCAGGCCATTAGATTTGGTGCGCAGTCAACCCTAGAGACCCCCAGATTCAATCCCAGCCCTTGACTCATCATACTTCTGTTTATATTATTTTTTATTTCAATTTTTCTCATTTATTTTGTACCATTTATTTAAAATAGCTAAAATTTCCAAAAAATAATTTTATTCTGCATTTTTACTTCTAATAATTTTCTCAACCCAAAAATATTTTTATTTTTATTTTTTGCATCAAAAAATAATTTTTAAAACATTTAAATGTTTATTTTAATTGATTAATGGAAATTAATTAATTAAAATATCATTTAGGTTTCTAAAAATCCCAAAAACAATCACATTGCATCTTTAAACATTTAGAAACATTGTTATACCATCCACACAAATTTATTTTTGGTTTTGAACCATCTTTGATAATTTTTTTGAATTTAGGGTTCATAAAATGCCTATTTTAGAACCCTAACTTCAAGAATTATTTTTTGCCTAACCAAGAATGGCATGACAATGGTTCTTTTTGCATTGATCTTCATTTAACATTTAGTTTCTAGCATAATTTTGCCACAAAATTTTTCTTCATTTTTTATTTGATTTGCATTTTTTCCCTTTAGGTACCTTAAAACCCTAGATAACTTAGAAAAATCATAACTTCCTTAGAGTTAAGAGTTAGGTCTCCTCCTTTGGGGTGTGATATCATATGGGGTTAGGGTTGTTTTGATTGCATTTTCAATTTTTTATCTTGTCATTTGCTTCTGTTTTTGTGTTTTGCATCTCATGTTGCATGAAAACCCTAATTTCTCATCTCCCTTCTCATCTCCCTTCACATAAGAACTTTCCATGAAATTTTATGCATTCATATGACTTGTAAGACATCTTAGGACACATTAGAATCATGCTTGGTGTCGCTCCCACCAGATGACACAGGGTCATTAGGGGTACAGACGCGAACGGTCGGCGAAGGGAAAAAGAACACACATGGGTGAGCTCAAAAGACAAGAGTCGCCAGCTAGGCATTTTTATCCCGGAGGAAAGGTAATGTTTCATAAACCTAGAAAGATATGGATAAGACGGTTGCAAACCAGAGAAACCTAGAAAGGGGGTTGGTTACAACCTGGGAAGGTATTAGCACCCAGATTGTCCGCCGTACTCGACGGGATCCACGCTTAAAAGATTTGTGTTTTAAAGGGGTAGTGTCAGTGCAATCTGTGTATCAAATCTGGAAAGAATGAAAGTGTCAGTGTAAAAGAAAAGTGAAGGGTATAAGAGAAGTGTCAATGTAAGAACAGGAGTATGAAGCTCAAGACTATGAGGCTTAAAGAATAATGCTGGAAAGAGGGGGAATATACAGAGACTTTTGTTCGATAAATGTTAAGTTATGTGTAAGCACCCCAAATTTTCCCTCACCCATTCACACCATGGCTTGTGATCATTTCATATGCATCTACTCAATCATATCATCTCACATCTCATTTTTGATTCACTGCATAGATTCAAAGTCATCTGCACCTAGGGTTGGTGATCTGAGCAATCCAAGAGCTTCTTGAGCCACTCCAAAGGCAACCAATCACTTCAAAGGGGTCCATATGTGTTCTTGTACCATATTACATCCTCTCAAAGTCAAAAATGCAAAAGAATCACAAGAACTGGGATTGGTGTGGAAGCAGAGCCAGGATAGACTGCACAGTTGACCTAAAATTAGGGTTTTGGTTTCAGAGGCCATAACTCCAATTTTTTTTTTTTGGTCATTCTTGTTTCCATTGGTCTCTATATGGTATAGGGAGTATGCATATCAAGTTTCATGAAGAAATTCCATGGGGAAGTCATCTGATCAAGGGTTGACTTTCTGGACAAGTCAGTGCAAAATCAGGGCATCTGAGGCCCCCAATGACCCAACCAAGGGGTGATCTTCATCATTTTGAGTGTATATGATCTTTATTTGATCATGGAAGAAGGTTGAAGTTCACAAAAATCAAGAATTTAGGGTTTTTGCAAGTGTTGACTTTTTGGGCATAGTTGACTTTTCAAGAATGCTTCATTTTAGGTCATTTTTCAAGCCTTGATTCTTGATCCAAAAATGCTTCAAATGGAAAAACTTTGGTCATGAAAGTTGTAGATTACATCTTTCCCTTTTCAAAAAGTACAAGAACATGATCAAATTCTTCTTGGATCAAAAGTTATGGTGTGACAAAGTTGGCAAAAATCATTGATTTTCAAGGCATGCCTCAAATGTGAATTTTGCAAAACCATGAACCAATGCCTTTTGTAACCTCTAGTTCATTTCAAACCATGGCACAAACATTATATAAGCCATAAAAATAAGAATTGAACCAAGAATGCCCATGTATCATGGCTTGTGGGATAAGGAAACCACATGTGAACCATAAAGCAACAACTTGCAAAAGCACTCATCACTCTTCACCAACTTGATGCATTGGGTGCTGCACCTTGCTAGCCCTCTCACCTCATCTTGCTGCACCAGAACCATGCCTTGTACTAGCTATAACTTAGCCCATGCCTCTCTTACAAAGAAGTTGACATTTTGCAAAAGGTGACTTACCTATCACAGCAGGCCATGTCACATCATCCAGCCAATTGGATTAGTTTATACTTTTCATTGGCAAGCCATTTCATACACCAAGCCATGCTGAAACTCTCCACACCATCACATTCACAAAACACACCCCAGCTTCAAATTGCTTCGAATCTCTCTGCCCAGCCACAAAACACTCAAACCATTTTCACCATTCAACTCACCATGTCTCATTGAGTCCAAAGCAACCAAGAGCCAGGCCTGAAACAAGCTGCAACCTCACTTCACCATTTTCACTTCCTATTGCAGTTTGCTTCGAAACTCTCTACACAGCTCACAAACATCAAAAGAAACTCCATAGACCTTCTTTATTCATCACCCTGACCACAAAGAACCACTCATAATGGCCTGAAACTGCCTGAATCACCATTGACATTCTCAACTGAGCTTGGAGCTGAAGCTGATCAAACTCTTCATCCAGCCAATATAAATTTCTCCCAAGCATTCAAGCATCATCAGGAGGTCATAAGGAGTGGTTTGCACTGAAGGAAGTGGCCAGAAAGTCATCAAAGTGAAAGCTTCGAATCTCAGGTAGCTCAAGAAATATTTTTCCAGAAATCATTTCTTTTGTTCTAAACTTGTTCTTTGTGTCTTCCTGATCATGAATATGTCTTTGGTTTTGCAAATGGTGAGGAAATGAGAGTTTAATTGCTCTCTGAAACTTGCGTGCCCTAATTCTTTCTTGCTTCGATTCAGCCTTGTTAGGAACTATAAATTTGTTTTGAGATGGGGTTTTAGTTCGTGAGTGAGTGGGGATCATTTCCCAATTCTTAGATTTCATTTTAGTTAGGTTTTTAGGGTTTTGGGGATTTTCAGGGGAGATGCTGGCCGGAGAAGACGACCGGAAGTCTTCTCCGGCAGCCTGAAAGTGATTTGTGCCCTAATCCTGTCATTAACTCTAGTTTGAATTTGGACCGTGGATTGCCTTTGACTGGTTGACTTCGCGCGTGAGTGGAAGGCCCAGATTCGCTTGATTAGCCCTAATCCTTTTCATTTAGTTTAATTAATTCATAATTAAATTAATTACCTCAGAATCAATCCTGGCCACTAGATCTGGCGCCAGTCAACGCATTCAAACCAGGATGCAATCCCAGCCTCTCCTTCTGTTTACTTTCATTTTAATTTCATTTATTTTCATTTTTATTTGCACATTTAATTTAAAATAGTAAAAAATGTGTAAAAATTATGAAACTTTTTCTCATAAGTTTTATTAATTTTTATGACACAAAAATATTTTTGTTTTTATTTTTATCATTAAAAAAGTATTTTTAAATATTTAAAAGATTATTTTTAATTAATTAATGGAAATTAATTTATTAAAAATACTTTTAAGTATCTAAAAATCACCAAAAAATTCATGAAATGTTCTAAGACATTTAGAAACATTGTCCAACCTTCAAACCAAATTTTTTTTTGGATCTTGATGCATTTTGAGAATTTTTCCTTGAATTAAAATCATTTTTGTGCATTATTTTGATCCTAAGTTCAAAAAATCATTTCTGCTTATCTATGAAGAGTTGGACATTGATTCTTCTTGCATTGCATTGTGTTTAGCATGTAGATTTTGAGATTAAATGGCCATGATTTGATCTTTCATTTTTCATTTGTTTGGCATTTCTTTTGTTTGGAAACCCTAAAAACCCTAATATCTTAGAAATTCATAACTTGAGATTGGTTAAGAGTTGAGACCTCCCCTTTGGACCTTGGTTTAGTATAGGATTAGGGATCCTTTTAGTGGCATTTTCCATTTTTTTTATCTTAGGGTTTGCTTCTGTTTTTGGTTTTTGTTTGTTGTTTGATCCATAAACCCTAATTTGGGCTTCCATTTGCATCCTTCTTGCATTCTCTTGCATAACATGACTTGCCATGACATTTCAAGCATACATGTGATTCATTTGACATCTTAAGACATGTAGAAAGCATGTTTGATCATTGCATCTTGCATTTGCCATGTTGTTTGCCATGTATGTTTCATAACTTTTCATGTAAGTTCATGCTCCTTAACTTGCATCATTTGCATCCATGAACTTGTATGAACATCTCCATGCCTTGCCTCATGTTTGTAGCACTCCATAGCATCATTACCATCATCAACATGTTTCTAGTTTTGTTTAGCATCATACCATTTCATCCCATTTTGCATTGCATTGCATTTCTTTCTAACATTTCAGGTGGTAAGTAAACTTGAGAAGTGAATTTGCCTTCACTTCTCATAACTTTCCTTTTCATCTCTCTTGCATACTTTGCTGCATTTCTATATGTGTTTGAGTTTGAGCTTGCTCATCCTTGTTCCTCCCACTTTCTTTCTTCAAGTGACTTGACTTCTTGAATGAAGCAAGTCACTTTGCTTCTCTTGATCCTTTCATCTGCTTCCTGGTGGTTCCATTGAAGATTGTTCTTGTAAACCTCACAAACCTTAGGAACAACCAAGCATGACAATGATTAGGGTTTTGATTAGTCCCCCTTCTTAGTTTTACCTTTGTGTCTCTTTGAGTCTTCTCTTCTCATCTCATAATCAGGGACTAAACCCTAAAGGCTTTAAGGCTTTGTGATTAAACTTATGCCTGCATCCTTCTATTAGGATGGAGTGTATAACTTTAATCCTAAGTGTTAAACCCTTAATGTGTTTAACTCCTTTAATCAATCCACTTAATAATCATCAAGACATCAAGCTTGTAACTTGGGCCTTGCATTGGGGTTCTAATTCTTCCTTAACTGGTTAAGAAGGACTAACCCTAGTGTTAATGGACAAGTCCCCCTCAAGTTGTCTTACAAACCATAAAATCCACTTCTTCATCATATCATTAAATAAAATCCACTTAATCAAAGGCTTGTTTTGTCATGAGTTTAATCCCTAATCATGGATTAAGTTGAGGAGCCTTCCTCAGCTTAAACATTCTCATCTATTATCCTTCTATTAGGATGGTGTAATGAGTCTGTTTAATCCTTGATTATGGCTTAACCTCATTACTTAACACTAAACAAAAACACCAAAAACATCTAAATAATCACAAGTAGGTTAATGATCTTAATCCTACATCAAAGGTGTTTAAGTGTGAGAATCTGACTTCACACTTAAGGTATTCTCATTACCCCTAATCAGAGGGAAGATGTGATGAGTTTACTAATCCATTGATTTAGACTTAAGCTCATTAACTTATGACAAACTTTCAAAAGCAATAAAAGACTGAAAACATAAAAACAAACAATAATCGTCTCCTTCGGGATTCTTTTCTCATCTCATTCACTCACAAACGAGAACTTGCTTCTTCCGTCTAATGCAAGACAGTTCGCACCTGAGCCAGACAGGTCATACACTTGAGCATAGACAAGTAAGCAGTTCACAAGTCAATTTATCTTTCAGTCTCTTTGGGTCAAACTACGGTGTTCTGACTTCCTCATTGCACGAGAGGATACCTAGGCATAACTTAACAGTTATCGAACAAAAGTCTCTGTATATTCCCCCTCCTTGTAGCCTTATTCTTTAGCCTCATTATCATGAGCACTTCATCTTTGTTCTTACACTGACACTATACATATTACACTTCATTTCTCTTACACTGACACCTGTACATTCTTTTCCAGCTCTTTTGCACATAAATTGCACTGACACTACCCCTTTAAAACACAAATCTTTTAAGCGTGGATCCCGTCGAGTACGGCGGACAATCTGGGTGCTAATACCTTCCCAGGTTGTAACCAACCCCCTTTCTCAGTCTCTCTGGTTCGCAACCGTCTTATCCATATCTTTCTAGGCCTATGCAGCATTGCCTTTCCTCCGGGATAAAAATGCCTAGCTGGCGACTCTTTTCATCTCCAGTGAGTTCACGGCTGTGTGTTCTCATTGTCCCTCTCGCCGACTGTTCGCGTCTGTACCTTCATGTGGGCCAGTCCCATTTGTCGGGAGCGACAGCTTGGCGACTCTGCTGGGGAACCTTATATTGCAACCAGGGCTTCTGGTTCTTTTTGTGGGTTCCTCCTAGCGCTTGATTGATTTGTGTTTACTGGGTGTTATCTGTGCTTGTATGTTTGTTTATTTACTGCTTTATGTACAGTTTTATTTATTGCTTTCTTTATAGCTTTACATATTATCATATTGTCATACTGTGCTGCTGGCTGGATCTGTTGTTTGCTTTGGTGGGTGGGTGTTCCATTGAGAGTTAAGGTCCTATACCTGGGACCTGAGTGACACCTAGGCTAGAGTGAATCATATTCTTTCCCATTCCATCTCGGTCTGGTGCGGGAATATGAAACACGGTTCAGATATGGGTTTCTTCTTGAGAACTCTGTGTTGTAGATTTCCTTCAATGCTAGGGCTATCTGGGAAGCCTGCTAAGTCTGGATGACCTTTAGTATTGACCTTCAGAAACTGAGGTGAATTAGAGGAGGAATTGTTATGGTTATTGTAAACACTGTACCTCCGGGTTAGAAGTGTTTACACTTCTCATAACTGATCCAAGTCTGAGGATCCTTGTTTTAGACCACCACCTGTGAGGGGGTTGGGCTGTTTACAGGTTTGCAGGTACCCTGACCTCAGAATACCCTGTTACTTTGTTTGTTTAAGAGTACTCCATGTTGGAACAGTTCTTGTGATTCTAAAACCCTGGACATGTGGCTCTTTATTTGAGCCCCCCACCTTGGTTACTGGATTTATAGACCTCCATCTGGAATTCTTGAACATATTTGGACCTATATCAGAGTTCTTGCTCAGATCCAGCTCAGTCACAGACCCTTGCATATCATTTGCATACATAATCATTGCATCATATTGACATTTTCTTATTTGTGTTTCAGGGTATCCATCTTCATTTTTTGGTTTGGTTTTGGCCCTATCTTCAGTATTTGACTTATCTTCATCAGCATCTGCTTCAGTTATCACCAGCCAGTCAGTGGCCCACTTCTTCAGTATTATCATCAGCACCTATCTCTACTCAGTCTTCAGCATCATGGCTCCTAAAAAGAGCAACATCACCTATCACTTCTTCCAGCCAGAGTTATCAGACATCAGGAGGATTCAGACCCTGATCGCTCCAGATCACATACCATTGTTCAGGGAGCATTATGGAGACATACTTGATATGGTCATGGATCTGGACCCTTCACAGAGAAGCTTGATCCACACTTGCATTCAGTTCTATGATCCCCCACTAAGATGTTTCACTTTCCAAGACTTTCAGTTGGGCCCCTTATTGGAAGAGTACTCATCATTGGTTGGTATGCCTATCAAGGGTGGAATCCCTTTCAACTCAGAGATGGTCTTTCCTAGCAATGGAGAAGTAGCAAAGGCTCTGCATCTGGAACCTGTCCTGATTGAGCAGCATATGACTTCTAAAGCTGGGATCCCTGGCTTTCATCTGGATTTCTTAATCTCTCAAGCTGCCCTGAAAGCTTCTCTAGGAGAGTGGAAAGCTGTTTGTGCTTTACTGGCCTTGAGCATATATGGAATTGTATTGTTTGCAGATGAGCCTCGATTCATCAGCAAGAATGCAATCCATCTATTCATCTTGAAGAACCCAATACCAACTTTATTAGGGGATCTCTATTACTCAGTGCATCAGAGAAATGAAAAGCAGAGGGGGAGATTATTGAGGTGTTGTGCTCCATTGTTCCACACTTGGCTTCTCAGGCATCTACCCAGGACAGATGCATTTCTGAACCCTCATCAGCAGAGCAACTGGGCTAAGAGACTCACTGCTCTAACTTCAGCAGATATCAGATGGTGCACTCAAAGCACCAAGGGTAGGGATATCATCACCAGCTGTGGGCATTTTCCTAATGTGCCTTTGATAGGAGTTAAGGGTAGTATTAATTACAACCCTCTGCTGTTTAGACGACAATTGGGCTATGCATTGGTCCACACTCTTAAGGCACAGGACTTGGTTGAGACTCTTTATTGCGAGAACAAGCTTAATCTGGCTATTGTTAGGCAGGCAGCCTGGGCCTGGGATAATGTTCAAACCAAGGGAATAACCATTATGGGGAAGTGCAACAATGTGGCATCAGCACAATATTATGAATGGTCCCGTACCAGGGCCCAATTCTCTGGGATGCCCTTTACCATAGAAGACATGCCTGAGTCATCTTCAGCACCACCCCCTGCCACTATCAGTTTGGAGGAGTTTGAGAGCTTGAAGGAAAGAAATGAGAAGCTAACCCAGGCTTTGCAGAAGACCCTCCGGGAGAGGGGTGAAGGTATGAGGGAGATTGAGAGGTTGGAGAAATTAAGAGTAGAGCATCTGATTAAGATTGAGAAGTCTGGGGATTACATTAAAAAGTCAAAGGCTGGAGAACAAATTCTGAAGAATGCTTGCAAAGAAGCCCAGTTCCAGAGAGCAAGGACAGACTTGTATCTGAAGGAGAGTCAGGCCCGGTGGGTCAGGATCAACGAGGCTCGTACTCTAGAGGACAAGAGAGTTCAAGACAAGATGGAGCAACTGGAAGCTAGTGCAAAAGAACAGCAAGAAGCCCTGGCAGCAGCCCAGAAGGAGATATCAGAGCTGAAGATCAAAGCAGGAGTGAAGAGGTCAAAGGACCAAAGTCGACTCAAGAAGCTAACAGCAGCTGTTACAGTCCGGAATCTCCTTATCAGGAATCTCACGGAGCGTACGGCTGATCCTGTGACCGAAGCACTTCTCCAGGAAGTTCGTGAGGATGAGTTTGGTCTTGGTGTTTGACCATTTGTTTGTTGTTGCTTTCATTCCATGTACTTTTATTTTCCTGTAATGTATTTTGACCCCTCAGAGGGCTTGTATTTGTAAAACAAACTATGTACCATTTGCTTTTGTAATATATGTATTAGTTTGTTCCGTCCGAGTTTCACTTCGAAAGCAACATCAACAGCATCTTCAAGGGTCTGGAAGGGTCAAAACTGAATGCCAAACCGGATACCTTGAGAACAAATAAGCATAACTGCATTGCATGCTAACCCTTTTGTTTGTTTTGTAGGTTTTTGTTTTATTGCCACTAACTCTGTTGTGATCCTCAGGAACTATTGCTCGGCGCCGAGTATTTCCCCTCAATCGTCCACACCGTTATCCGACCCGTAGCAATCTTCCGGGCATCCAAATGGATCAGGTACAGCAGGACCTTGCAGAGGTCAGGACTCAAATGGCAAACGAAAGATTGGAAATGAGAACACAGATAGCTCAGTTTATGGAAGTAATGAACAACATGGCTCAGAGCCAGGAAAGATTGAGGGCCATGGTTGAAAGGCAAAACCAAGAAGATCCACATATAGGGACTGCCGGCACCATCAACAATGAGAGGGTCCAACCTCATGTCAATCCCCCTGTATTTGGACCACACCTCCATCCTGAGGTCAACATCCCTGCAAATGTTCAAGGGACTGCCACTGCAGCCAGGGTACTTCAAGAAGACCCCCAGGAGGACCAGTTTACAGTAATGGGTGCTGGGGAAGAAGCTTATGATAGAAGGCTGGATGAGATAGCTGAGAAATTAAGGTCCTTAGAATCTCAAAATTCTTTGGGTTTCGACGTCATGGACATGGGTTTGGTAGACGGGGTCAGGATCCCCCATAAATTCAAGCCTCCTTGTTTTGAAAAATACAACGGGACTTCATGCCCCCGGACTCATTTACAGTCATTTCTGGGAAGGCTGAAGGCCTATACTATGGATGAGAAGCTCTGGATGTTCTATTTCGAAGACAGCTTAACTGGAGCGTCAAGAGAATGGTACTCTCACTTGACAAGGGCAACTATTAGATGCTGGAAGGACCTGGCAGAGGCCTTCATCAGATAGTATCAGTACAACTTAGACATGGCACCCAACAGGACCCTCCTAATGGGAATGTCACAGTCTTCGAGGGAGAGTTTCCGAGAGTATGCCCAGAGATGGAGGCAATTGGCTGCTGCTGTTCAGCCACCTATGTCTGAAAGAGAAATGGCAGACATGTTTATGAACACCCTTCAGGGGACATATATTGACAGGCTGGCTGCCTTCTCATCCACCAGCTTTGCAGATGTTGTCATAGCTGGGGAGAGAATTGAGAGCCTATTGAAGATGGGTAAGATCTCAGACAACGGTGCAAGCTCGTCCAATAGTACAAGAAAGCCTTTTGCAGGCCCGAGAAGAACTGGCGAGACCAATGCCATCCACACCAACAGGGGCAAGCCCCAATATGTTCAAAGGTCAATAGCAGCAGTCACCATTCCTGCTCCGGCTCATCCTCTACCAGTCTATCAACCTTCGCAGCAAAACTATCAGCAACAACCTCAGTACCATCAGCAAAATCAGTATCCTCCAAGGAATTACAACAACAGCAACACCAACAACAACAGTCAACAAAGGCCATTTCAGCAGAGGCCATCTCAAGCTAATAGGGTGATTGATCCAATCCCTATGCCATATGCTACCCTGCTGCCACAACTCCTGAAACTCAACCTAGTTGAGCTAAGGACGCTGGCACCTCCAGATCCCAACAGTCTACCCAGGAACTATGACTCCAACGCTAGGTGTGCCTTCCATTCAAACGCACCTGGCCACAGTACAGAAAAGTGCAGAGCTCTGCATATGAAGGTACAAGACCTGGTAGACTCCAAGGCTCTGAATTTCGCACCACCACCCAATGTCAATAAAAACCCCATGCCAAATCACGGTGGTCCCAGAATTAACGCTATTGAAGAAGACAAACCGTCTTATTTAATAACCAGTGTGGGTCAGATCCGGACACCGTTGGTGGAAATTAAGGCTCAGCTCCTCGAATGTCAAATGTTCCCAGGATGCGAGTTAGGGTGTGCTTACTGCAATATTTCAGTCAATGGGTGCGATAATCTGAGGAATGGCATAGATGGCCTTATTCAGAATGGCCAACTTCAGATCACCACATCATTTCCAACAAATCCAGCAACCTCATCAGCAACGGTTTCAGAACCTCCTACAACTGCAACAACCATTGTTCCTGACAATTCTTCGGCTTCATCAACAAGTACTTCATCTGTCGTTTCAACTGACCAGGTATCAACAAGTGTTCCTTCTACAACTCCAGCACCAATCCGTTTTGAAACTCCTACAACAACAACATCCATTCTTCCAACAACGTCTCCTACAACACCAGCAACAAATCACGAAGATGTCTCAACTGTCACCATATTCTACGATCCTGAAAACAACTCCGCCTACAACTCGGAAGGTTCTGCTCCAACTAGGGCACCAGTCACAATTTATTATGATCCGCAGACTATTACAGTTCCTTCAACAGCTGCAATCAGTCCAGTCACCATCACGGTGCCTGGACCAGTACCTTATGAAAGCAGTAATGCCATCCCCTGGCATTACGGCTCTGACCTGTACCGTGAAGGACAAAAGATCACTCTTGAATCATCAACCCCTGCACTACAAGTAGACAATGTGGGAAGAGGCGGAGGCTTCACTCGAAGCGGACGTCTCTTTGCTCCACAAATTCAGAAACCCACTGCCGAAGCAGAAGCTGCTGCCAAGGCAAAAGGGAAGAGCCCTGTGCAGGAAGATCGAGTTGTTAAGGAAGCTTTGAAGACACCCTTCGATCAAGAGGTTGATGAGTTCATGCGAATCATCAAAAAGAGTGATTATAAAATAGTGGATCAGCTTCATCAGACGCCTTCCAAGATCTCAATCCTATCATTGCTTATGTGCTCCGAAGCCCATCGGAATGCACTACTCAAAGTCTTGCACGCAGCTTACGTGCCTGAAGAGATCACTATCAATCAGCTGGAGGCTGTAGTGGGGAATGTTAATGCTAGTCACGGACTAGGGTTCACCAATACTGATTTGACAACGGAAGGCCGCAACCACAACAAAGCCTTGCACATAACCATGGAATGCAAAGGTGCTGTCCTTTCCCATGTGCTGGTAGACACGGGGTCATCCCTTAATGTCCTACCTAAAAAGGCTCTGGTGAAGCTAGAATATGACGGATTGGCGTTGAGACCCAGCAACCTGGTGGTAAGAGCCTTTGATGGTTCGAAGAGATCGGTTCTGGGAGAGATTGAGCTGCCCGTAACGATTGGCCCGCAGACTTTCACAACTATCTTCTACGTGATGGATATACAGCCCGCCTACAGCTGTCTATTGGGTAGGCCATGGATTCATGCCGCTGGCGCCGTGACCTCCACCCTTCACCAGAAGTTAAAATATGAGTGGGAGGGTCAGATCGTTACAATCTGTGGAGAAGAGGACATTTTTGTCAGCCACCTGGCAACCTATAAATACATTGAGATGGATGGGGAGATCCATGAAACAATGAGCCAGGGGTTTGAAGCCTTGAATGTCAATGAAACATCTGCTGTGCCTGGTACTTCAATATCGTCATACCAACAAGCCCGGAAGGTCGTTGAGGAAGGAACTGCCCAAGGCTGGGGCAAGCTACTACCGGTGGAGAAGAAAGAGGACAGATTTGGGTTGGGTTACAAACCAACTCAACAAGATCAAACAGCGGCCGCGAAAGAGCCCAACTTTGTGAGTGGGGGGATGCTTACCCCTGATGCTATCAACTGTCTGGAAGACGAGCTGGAAGAGGAACGCAACCTGGAAAGCTGGATTCGTCCAAAGATCCCGGGGAGCAATGTCTCGAACTGGTCTTCCCAGGAAATTATAAGAGTTACTCATGCAGAGTAATTATTATTTCCTGTATTTTTATAAGCATGCATCAAAGTCTTGCATCTTGCCCAAGATGACGAGACTCATTTTGTAATCGGGCCATCTGTACTTTTTGTGCAAACAAGATCAATTAATGAAATATCAGACATCTTTTTGCAAACGAGTCTTTTCCTTTTCGTTCACTGTTTTTCCATTTTTCTTTTTGTACAAAAAAATAAATGGCGGTGTTTTCAAAATGACAACTTCATTTCACCTTTCTAAATAAGACTAAAATCAGATCACTAAAATGAACAAACTTAACCCTTGCAGAGAGTGCCTTCCAGACAGCACCGACAACAGCACGGCTATGACTTCGTATGACTTTGACAATCCAATCAATCAAGCTGATGAAGGGGTTGATGAAGAATATGAGCTTCCTGAAGAGCTAGCCAGGTTGTTAAGACAAGAGGAAAAGGTTATTACTCCTCACCAGGAGGAGGTTGAAGTGATCAATCTTGGTACAGATGAAGACGTGAAGGAAGTTAAAATCGGGGCCTACCTGCAAGACTCAGTGAAGAGACAACTGATTGATCTGCTTCAAGAGTATGTAGATGTGTTTGCTTGGTCTTACCAAGATATGCCAGGGTTGGATACCGATATTGTCGTGCACAAGCTGCCTTTGAGAGAAGAATGCCCGCCAGTTAAACAGAAGCTGCGCCGTACTCGTCCGGACATGGCAATGAAAATCAAAGAAGAGGTACAAAAGCAATGGGACGCCGTGTTCCTTGCTGTGACTAGTTATCCACCGTGGGTTGCTAATATTGTGCCTGTGCCTAAGAAGGACGGCAAAGTAAGGATGTGTGTTGACTACCGGGATCTGAACAGAGCCAGCCCGAAAGATGACTTCCCATTACCTCACATTCATGTATTGGTGGATAACACGGCTCAGTTCTCGGTGTTCTCCTTCATGGACGGATTTTCAGGGTATAATCAGATTAAGATGTCACCTGAAGACATGGAGAAGACAACATTCATCACACCCTGGGCACGTTCTGTTACAAAGTGATGCCATTTGGACTGAAGAACGCTGGTGCCACATATCAACGGGCTATGGTAACATTATTCCACGATATGATCCATAAAGAAATAGAGTGTTATGTGGATGATATGATTGCCAAGTCCCTCACTGAAGAAGAACATCTGGTAAATCTGCTCAAATTGTTCAAACGTCTGAGGAAGTACCAACTGAAGTTGAACCCCATCAAATGCACATTCGGGGTGCGATCTGGTAAGCTACTGGGTTTTATTGTAAGCGAGAAAGGGATTGATGTTGACCCTGATAAAGTCAAAGCCATCCAAGAGATGCCTGCACCGAAAACAGAGAAAGAAGTTTGAGGGTTCTTAGGTCGATTGAACTACATTTCAAGGTTCATATCTCACCTGACAGCAACCTGTGAACCCTTGTTCAAGCTGTTAAGAAAGGAACAGACGGTCAGGTGGAACGAAGACTGCCAGAAGGCTTTTGACAAGATCAAGGAATATCTGCAAGAACCTCCAATCCTTATGCCACCAGTTGAAGGAAGACCTCTGATAATGTACTTGACAGTATTAGAAGAGTCGATGGGGTGTGTGCTGGGCCAGCATGACGAGTCTGGTCGGAAAGAGTATGCAATATACTACCTAAGCAAAATGTTTACCGACTGTGAACAACGTTATTCACTGCTCGAGAAAACTTGCTGTGCTTTAGCGTGGGCTGCTCGCCGACTGAGAGAGTATATGTTGACCCACACTACTTTGTTGATCTCAAAGATGGACCCAGTCAAGTACATTTTCGAGAAACCAGCTCTTACCGGACGGGTTGCAAGATGGCAAATGATTCTCACGGAATATGACATCCAGTACACTTCTCAGAAAGCCATCAAAGGCAGTGTACTATCTGAATATCTTGCTGAGCAACCCATTGATGACTACCAGCCTATGAGATTTGACTTCCCTGATGAAGACATCATGTTCATAAAAGCAAAAGATCATGAAGAGCCTGTTCACACTGAAGGGCCTGACCCAGAAGAAGAATGGACTATGATGTTTGATGGGGCTGTTAATATGAATGGTCGTGGCGTTGGTGCAGTACTCATTACACCTAAAGGAGTTCACATGCCTTTCTCGGCAAAACTCACTTTCAACTGCACCAACAACGAAGCTGAATACGAAGCTTGCATTATGGGTCTTGAGGAAGCCGTTGACCTCAGGATCAAGATGTTGACTGTATTCGGAGATTCAGCTTTGGTAGTTAATCAAACCAACGGCAAATGGTACACCCACCAGGATCATCTGATACCTTACAGGGATTATACAAGGAGGTTATTGACTTTCTTCACAACAGTCAAGCTCGAGTATATCCCTCGGGACGAGAATCAGTTTGCAGATGCTCTTGCTACCATTTCATCCATGATCAAAGTTCAAGCTGCTAACTTTGCACCTCAGATTTCAGTGTCCAGACTTGACAGGCCAGCATATGTATTCGCAACAGATGTTGTTAAGGATGATAAGCCTTGGTTCCACGACATCAAATGCTTCTTAGAGGATCAAACATACCCACCTGGGGCATCTTCCAATGATAAGAAGACTTTGAGAAGGCTTGCTGGTAGTTTCTTTCTGAACACTGATGGGTCTTTATACAAAAGGAACTTTGATATGGTACTCCTCAGATGTGTTGACAAGACGGAAGCAGGTTTGCTGATGCATGAAGTGCACGAAGGATCGTTTGGTACCCATGCCGGAGGGCATGCCATGGCTAAAAAGTTGTTAAGATCAGGTTATTACTGGATCACAATGGATGCAGACTGTTGTGCTTATGCCAAAAAATGCCATAAATGCCAGATCTATGCAGATAAGGTGCATATGCCTCCCAACCCTCTGAACATCATGGCTTCACCATGGCCCTTTGCCATGTGGGGCATTGATATGATTGGCAAGATTGAGCCAACCGCTTCAAATGGCCACAGATTCATCCTGGTCGCCATTGATTATTTCACTAAGTGGGTCGAAGCCGCCTCATATGCAAATGTTACAAGACAAGTGGTAGCCAGATTTCTGAAGAGAGATATCATCTGTCGATATGGAGTTCCCGAGCGAATCATTACTGATAATGGTTCCAACTTAAACAACAAAATGATGGCTGAATTATGCCGGGACTTCAAGATCCAACATCACAATTCTTCTCCTTACAGGCCGAAGATGAATGGCGCTGTTGAGGCAGCAAATAAGAATATCAAGAAGATTGTGCAGAAGATGGTAATCACTTACAAAGACTGGCATGAAATGCTACCGTTTGCCTTGCATGGGTACCGCACATCAATCAGAACGTCCACTGGAGCAACCCCGTATCAAATTGTGTATGGTATGGAAGCAGTCCTACCAGTCGAAGTTGAATTACCCTCCCTACGGGTATTAATGGATGTTAAACTGAGTGAAGCAGAATGGGTTCGGGCCCGATACGAACAACTGAGTCTGATCGAAGAGAAAAGATTGGCTGCAATCTGTCATGGACAGCTATATCAGAAGAGAATGAAGAGAGCCTTTGATCAGAAAGTCAGGCACCGAGAATACCAAGTAGGAGATCTTGTGCTGAAAAGAATCCTCCCTCCTCATACAGACCACAGGGGCAAATGGACTCCAAATTATGAAGGACCATTTGTGGTAAAGAAAGTTTTCTCTGGTGGAGCACTGATGCTCAGCACCATGGATGGTGAAGATTTCCCGTCCCCTGTGAATTCAGATGCAGTTAAAAAATACTTCGCATAAAAATGACCCGCTGGACATAAAAACAGAATGTAAGTCCAGGCAAAAATAGGGCATCCCGGCGAGTCAAAAACAGAATAAAAGACTCGGGCAAAAATAAGGGAAAATAAACAAAAGATGTGTACACCCGCTGAGTTGAAAAGCCGCATTGGACAGCTCAGGCAAAAATGGGTATCCCGATGGATTGAAAACCCGAAAGGGCGATCCATGCAAAATAAGGGAATAAGCGAACAACTGCATTCTGAATTCGTCTGTATCGCCTACAACCTGTTAAACTTCGAAAGGATCAAGCTTCAATCAGAATCAGCCTTCTTCAGAAAGCAAGACGAGAAGAACGTCAAAATTCATACGAGTCATAGCAGAAGAGGAAGCTCCTTAAAGCGTCATCAACATTGCCAGCATTTTGTTTCTCAATTTGTAACAATCTCCTCATTTCAGGGGATATGTTCCTTTGACTGTATCCCGCCAATTCAGGGCACATGAATTAGTAAAATCAGATTTTTCAGTCATGTCTCGTCTTGTACATTTTATCTGCAAAAATGTCTGATGTCTCTAAAAAACTGATTGCATAAGTACAGATGTTTATCTTCAAAAATAAAAACACATGCTTGCAGGAAATATACTTACTCTCAGAGGTGCCTAACTCCTATGACGGAATCCAGTAAGGGATACCTTGGGATTATCTTGTGCGTTTCCCTATCTTTGCAGGATTGCAGGTATCCAAGATGCAACTTGGGGGCATGAAAACTTTATCCCAGCAAGCTGGCAAATCAACACTCAATTTTAGCACCCGAAGTGCTTTCTCCCCAGCTGAATTGCCACCCATGACTTCCCCAGCTGAGTTGCCATTTGTTGCCAGGGCAATGCCAGAAGGCGCCCATATCCCCGGCTGAGGCAAGGATCATCCTCAACGGAATTTCTAGGGAGATCTTTCAGTGATTTCTCTTTCCCCCCAGCCGAGGTGCCGTTTCATCCTCAGCCGAGTACGAAAGTCAGGGAACCATCTCCCCACAGAGCTCCAGCCTCTATTCAGAAGAGCGACGCATGAAGAAATCACAACAGAGTGAAGAAAGCTCCTTCAAACCCCAGCTGGGTCTCTCATTTATTGGAATAGGTCTATCATTGACCCATTTCCCCAGACAGATATCCTATCCCCAGCTGGGACGTCTACTTCAACAGATCGATCAAAGACCTTCGTAGCAATGGGACCCGGATCCCGGTTGGGTATCTTTGCATAATCATAGCATTCGCATCATATTCACCCACAAAGCGTAGCATTCCGTCTAATACGGAGCATTACGGCAAAAATCAAGCACATAGCATAATCATAAGCCGTGTTGTGGATCAACACTTGTGAATAATAACCATTCATCAGAATGCAGAATACAATACACAAAAATCCCCACCAGAGTCCCCAGCAAAAGCAGCTGCCTCTCAATCAAACACCAGTATATACTCATTGTTGACACCCGTCCGTGTCGTCACTCCCCAGTAAAGTCGCCTGAATACCCTGTACAAACGATACCACCTGTATTACAGATGCTTCCTGGCACCCGTCCGTGTCATATCACCAGCAAAAAGCCGAAGACATCCTCTTTGCACTCACCTATACTTGTATATACAATTCCTTGACACCCGTCCGTGTCATATCCCCAGCGCAGTCGCTTACACTTTTACAGCCCATACACTTGTTGATATCATACTTTTCTCCTTTTGACACTCGTCCGTGTCACTCTCCCCAGCAGATAAACACGCATCTATACAATACTCATACTCACTACTCATGTTACACTCATACAGATACTCGTCCGTATCTTGTATATACTTATATATCCCCTCAGATTCAACACTAGTCCTTGTTCTTTGTTAGCTCGCTGGTACTCGTCCGTACCATCATCTCAGAACATGCGTCAAGCATTTGTTTCTACATGATACCCGTCCGTATCATAGTCTTAAGGATGCTCGTCCGCATCTTTAATCCATACACTGTGTCAAATACTTCTGTCTTCTTGAATATAAATACTCGCCTGTATCTACTATTCCCCGGAAGAGTCCTCTCAGATTCAACACTCGTCCGTGTTCTTTGTTAACCAGTTGATACTCGTCCGTATCATCATCTCTGAACACGTGTCAGTATTTGTTTCTACCCGATACTCGTTCGTATCGTAGTCTTAGGGATGCTCGTCCGCATCTTTAATCTATACACAATACCAAACACTTATACCTTTTGTTTCCTGGATATAAACACTCGTCCGTGTTTACTGTGTCCCCAGTAGATCGCCCGCAAAGCAATTTTCTTTTTATCTGACACTCGTCCTGTGTTGTGATAAACCCTGAGAGCAGCCGTCCCCTGCTAGGTGGTCGTCCTCCACCTCTTGATGGTCGTCCTCCATCATGTTCATCCGATGGCCGTCCCCATCGTTGATTTTAGCAGCCGTCCCCTGCTAGGTGGTCGTCCTCCACCTCTCGATGATCGTCCTTCATCATTTTATCCAATGGCCGTCCCCATTGTTGATTTTTGGTTATCTAACACTCGTCCTGTGTTGTGACAAACCCTGAGAGCAGCCGTCCCCTGCTAGGTGGTCGTCCTCCACCTCTTGATGGTCGTCCTCCATCATGCTCGTCCGATGGCCGTCCCCATCGTTGACCTTTTATCCGATGGCCGTCCCCATCGTTGATATTTTCGGCAGCCGTACCCTGCCAGGTGGGCGTCCTCCACCTTTGATGGCCGTCCCCATCATATTTCTTTTATTCCCAACAGAGCAGCCGTCCCCTGCTAGGTGATCGTCCTTCACCTTTGATGGCCGTACCCCATCATCTGTTTTATTTCATTTATTCTTTAACCCGATGGCCGTCCCCGTCGTGGTCCCTTTTCCTTTTCTTTTAGCCCGATGGCCGTCCCCATCGTCGGTTACCTTGCTTTATGAACTTGATGGCCGTCCCCGTCATGTTTCATTAATCCCCAGAGAATTTTACAACTTTATCTTGATGGCCGTCCCCATCATAATTTCTTACTTTTCCCAGCTAGTCGGCCGTCCCCGTCTTGGCTTTACCTTTTTATCCCCAGCATGTCGGCCGTCCCCGTCATTGCTCTTTACCCAGCAGTCGTCCTCTGCTCGACGGTCGTCCTCCGTCGCCCGCGCTTTACAATATACTTTATTTTCCTTTACAATCTATATCCCTTTTCTTCTTCATTCCGTGAGTGCAAATTTTGGACTGTCTTTGGTATTCAACCACAAGTTATCTTGTTTGCCTGTTAAGCCGTCGCTTACAACCTGCACAGCTAACTCATGATTGAATAGGGGCAGCTGTAAGCACCCCAAATTTGCCCTCACCCATTCACACCATGGCTTGTGATCATTTCATATGCATCTACTCAATCATATCATCTCACATCTCATTTTTGATTCACTGCATAGATTCAAAGTCATCTGCACCTAGGGTTGGTGATCTGAGCAATCCAAGAGCTTCTTGAGCCACTCCAAAGGCAACCAATCACTTCAAAGGGGTCCATATGTGTTCTTGTACCATATTACATCCTCTCAAAGTCAAAAATGCAAAAGAATCACAAGAACTGGGATTGGTGTGGAAGTAGAGCCAGGATAGACTGCACAGTTGACCTAAAATTAGGGTTTTGGTTTCAGAGGCCATAACTCCAATTTTTTTTTTTTTGGTCATTCTTGTTTCCATTGGTCTCTATATGGTATAGGGAGTATGCATATCAAGTTTCATGAAGAAATTCCATGGGGAAGTCATCTGATCAAGGGTTGACTTTCTGGACAAGTCAGTGCAAAATCAGGGCATCTGAGGCCCCCAATGACCCAACCAAGGGGTGATCTTCATCATTTTGAGTGTATATGATCTTTATTTGATCATGGAAGAAGGTTGAAGTTCACAAAAATCAAGAATTTAGGGTTTTTGCAAGTGTTGACTTTTTGGGCATAGTTGACTTTTCAAGAATGCTTCATTTTAGGTCATTTTTCAAGCCTTGATTCTTGATCCAAAAATGCTTCAAATGGAAAAACTTTGGTCATGAAAGTTGTAGATTACATCTTTCCCTTTTCAAAAAGTACAAGAACATGATCAAATTCTTCTTGGATCAAAAGTTATGGTGTGACAAAGTTGGCAAAAATCATTGATTTTCAAGGCATGCCTCAAATGTGAATTTTGCAAAACCATGAACCAATGCCTTTTGTAACCTCTAGTTCATTTCAAACCATGGCACAAACATTCTATAAGCCATAAAAATCATAATTGAACCAAGAATGCCCATGTATCATGGCTTGTGGGATAAGAAAACCACATGTGAACCATAAAGCAACAACTTGCAAAAGCACTCATCACTCTTCACCAACTTGATGCATTGGGTGCTGCACCTTGCTAGCCCTCTCACCTCATCTTGCTGCACCAGAACCATGCCTTGTACTAGCTATAACTTAGCCCATGCCTCTCTTACAAAGAAGTTGACATTTTGCAAAAGGTGACTTACCTATCACAGCAGGCCATGTCACATCATCCAGCCAATTGGATTAGTTTATACTTTTCATTGGCAAGCCATTTCATACACCAAGCCATGCTGAAACTCTCCACACCATCACATTCACAAAACACACCCCAGCTGCAAATTGCTTCGAATCTCTCTGCCCAGCCACAAAACACTCAAACCATTTTCACCATTCAACTCACCATGTCTCATTGAGTCCAAAGCAACCAAGAGCCAGGCCTGAAACAAGCTGCAACCTCACTTCACCATTTTCACTTCCTTTTGCAGTTTGCTTCGAAACTCTCTACACAGCTCACAAACATCAAAAGAAACTCCATAGACCTTCTTTATTCATCACCCTGACCACAAAGAACCACTCATAATGGCCTAAAACTGCCTGAATCACCATTGACATTCTCAACTGAGCTTGGAGCTGAAGCTGATCAAACTCTTCATCCAGCCAATATAAATTTCTCCCAAGCATTCAAGCATCATCAGGAGGTCATAAGGAGTGGTTTGCACTGAAGGAAGTGGCCAGAAAGTCATCAAAGTGAAAGCTTCGAATCTCAGGTAGCTCAAGAAATATTTTTCCAGAAATCATTTCTTTTGTTCTAAACTTGTTCTTTGTGTCTTCCTGATCATGAATATGTCTTTGGTTTTGCAAATGGTGAGGAAATGAGAGTTTAATTGCTCTCTGAAACTTGCGTGCCCTAATTCTTTCTTGCTTCGATTCAGCCTTGTTAGGAACTATAAATTTGTTTTGAGATGGGGTTTTAGTTCGTGAGTGAGTGGGGATCATTTCCCAATTCTTAGATTTCATTTTAGTTAGGTTTTTAGGGTTTTGGGGATTTTCAGGGGAGATGCTGGCCGGAGAAGACGACCGGAAGTCTTCTCCGGCAGCCTGAAAGTGATTTGTGCCCTAATCCTGTCATTAACTCTAGTTTGAATTTGGACCGTGGATTGCCTTTGACTGGTTGACTTCGCGCGTGAGTGGAAGGCCCAGATTCGCTTGATTAGCCCTAATCCTTTTCATTTAGTTTAATTAATTCATAATTAAATTAATTACCTCAGAATCAATCCTGGCCACTAGATCTGGCGCCAGTCAACGCATTCAAACCAGGATGCAATCCCAGCCTCTCCTTCTGTTTACTTTCATTTTAATTTCATTTATTTTCATTTTTATTTGCACATTTAATTTAAAATAGTAAAATATGTGTAAAAATTATGAAACTTTTTCTCATAAGTTTTATTAATTTTTATGACACAAAAATATTTTTGTTTTTATTTTTATCATTAAAAAAGTATTTTTAAATATTTAAAAGATTATTTTTAATTAATTAATGGAAATTAATTTATTAAAAATACTTTTAAGTATCTAAAAATCACCAAAAAATTCATGAAATGTTCTAAGACATTTAGAAACATTGTCCAACCTTCAAACCAAATTTCTTTTTGGATCTTGATGCATTTTGAGAATTTTTCCTTGAATTAAAATCATTTTTGTGCATTATTTTGATCCTAAGTTCAAAAAATCATTTCTGCTTATCTATGAAGAGTTGGACATTGATTCTTCTTGCATTGCATTGTGTTTAGCATGTAGTTTTTGAGATTAAATGGCCATGATTTGATCTTTCATTTTTCATTTGTTTGGCATTTCTTTTGTTTGGAAACCCTAAAAACCCTAATATCTTAGAAATTCATAACTTGAGATTGGTTAAGAGTTGAGACCTCCCCTTTGGACCTTGGTTTAGTATAGGATTAGGGATCCTTTTAGTGGCATTTTCCATTTTTTTTATCTTAGGGTTTGCTTCTGTTTTTGGTTTTTGTTTGTTGTTTGATCCATAAACCCTAATTTGGGCTTCCATTTGCATCCTTCTTGCATTCTCTTGCATAACATGACTTTCCATGACATTTCAAGCATCCATGTGATTCATTTGACATCTTAAGACATGTAGAAAGCATGTTTGATCATTGCATCTTGCATTTGCCATGTTGTTTGCCATGTATGTTTCATAACTTTTCATGTAAGTTCATGCTCCTTAACTTGCATCATTTGCATCCATGAACTTGTATGAACATCTCCATGCCTTGCCTCATGTTTGTAGCACTCCATAGCATCATTACCATCATCAACATGTTTCTAGTTTTGTTTAGCATCATACCATTTCATCCCATTTTGCATTGCATTGCATTTCTTTCTAACATTTCAGGTGGTAAGTAAACTTGAGAAGTGAATTTGCCTTCACTTCTCATAACTTTCCTTTTCATCTCTCTTGCATACTTTGCTGCATTTCTATATGTGTTTGAGTTTGAGCTTGCTCATCCTTGTTCCTCCCACTTTCTTTCTTCAAGTGACTTGACTTCTTGAATGAAGCAAGTCACTTTGCTTCTCTTGATCCTTTCATCTGCTTCCTGGTGGTTCCATTGAAGATTGTTCTTGTAAACCTCACAAACCTTAGGAACAACCAAGCATGACAATGATTAGGGTTTTGATTAGTCCCCCTTCTTAGTTTTACCTTTGTGTCTCTTTGAGTCTTCTCTTCTCATCTCATAATCAGGGACTAAACCCTAAAGGCTTTAAGGCTTTGTGATTAAACTTATGCCTGCATCCTTCTATTAGGATGGAGTGTATAACTTTAATCCTAAGTGTTAAACCCTTAATGTGTTTAACTCCTTTAATCAATCCACTTAATAATCATCAAGACATCAAGCTTGTAACTTGGGCCTTGCATTAGGGTTCTAATTCTTCCTTAACTGGTTAAGAAGGACTAACCCTAGTGTTAATGGACAAGTCCCCCTCAAGTTGTCTTACAAACCATAAAATCCACTTCTTCATCATATCATTAAATAAAATCCACTTAATCAAAGGCTTGTTTTGTCATGAGTTTAATCCCTAATCATGGATTAAGTTGAGGAGCCTTCCTCAGCTTAAACATTCTCATCTATTATCCTTCTATTAGGATGGTGTAATGAGTCTGTTTAATCCTTGATTATGGCTTAACCTCATTACTTAACACTAAACAAAAACACCAAAAACATCTAAATAATCACAAGTAGGTTAATGATCTTAATCCTACATCAAAGGTGTTTAAGTGTGAGAATCTGACTTCACACTTAAGGTATTCTCATTACCCCTAATCAGAGGGAAGATGTGATGAGTTTACTAATCCATTGATTTAGACTTAAGCTCATTAACTTATGACAAACTTTCAAAAGCAATAAAAGACTGAAAACATAAAAACAAACAATAATCGTCTCCTTCGGGATTCTTTTCTCATCTCATTCACTCACAAACGAGAACTTGCTTCTTCCGTCTAATGCAAGACAGTTCGCACCTGAGCCAGACAGGTCATACACTTGAGCATAGACAAGTAAGCAGTTCACAAGTCAATTTATCTTTCAGTCTCTTTGGGTCGAACTACGGTGTTCTGACTTCCTCATTGCACGAGAGGATACGTAGGCATAACTTAACAGTTATCGAACAAAAGTCTCTGTATATTCCCCCTCCTTGTAGCCTTATTCTTTAGCCTCATTATCATGAGCACTTCATCTTTGTTCTTACACTGACACTATACATATTACACTTCATTTCTCTTACACTGACACCTGTACATTCTTTTCCAGCTCTTTTGCACATAAATTGCACTGACACTACCCCTTTAAAACACAAATCTTTTAAGCGTGGATCCCGTCGAGTACGGCGGACAATCTGGGTGCTAATACCTTCCCAGGTTGTAACCAACCCCCTTTCTCAGTCTCTCTGGTTCGCAACCGTCTTATCCATATCTTTCTAGGCCTATGCAGCATTGCCTTTCCTCCGGGATAAAAATGCCTAGCTGGCGACTCTTTTCATCTCCAGTGAGTTCACGGCTGTGTGTTCTCATTGTCCCTCTCGCCGACCGTTCGCGTCTGTACCTTCATGTGGGCCAGTCCCATTTGTCGGGAGCGACATTATGCCTACGTATCCTCTCGTGCAATGAGGAAGTCAGAACACCGTAGTTTGACTCAAAGAGACTGAAAGATAAATTGACTTGATGAACTGCTTATTTGTCTATGCTCAAGTGTATGACCTGTTTGGCTCAGGTGCTAACTGTCTTGCATTAGACGGAAGAAGCGAGTTCTCGTTTGTGAGTGAATGAGATGAGAAAAGAATCCTGGAGGAGACGATTATTGTTTGTTTTTGTGTTTTCAGTTTTTTATTTCTTTTTGAATTTGTCATAAGTTAATGAGTTTAAGCCTAAACCAAGGTTTAGTAAACTCATCACATCCTCCCTCTGATTAGGGGTAATGAGAATACCTTAAGCATGAAGTAAACCCCTCACACTTAACCACCATGATGTAGGATTAAGATCATTAACCTACTTGCAATTATTTAGATGTTTTTGATGTTTTTGTTTAGTGTTAAGTAATGAGTTTAAGCCATAATCAAAGATTTAATGGACTCATTACACCATCCTAATAGAAGGATAATAGATGAGAACATTTAAGCTGAGAAAGGCTCCTCAACTTAATCCATGATTAGGGATTAACCTCATGACAAAACAAAACCTTTATTAAATGGATTTTAGTTAATGATAAGATGAAGAAATGGATTTTATGATTTGTAAGACAACTTGAGGGGGACTTGTCCATTAACACTAGGGTTAGTCCTTCTTAACCAGTTAAGGAAGAATTAGAACCCTAATGCAAGGCCCAAGTTACAAGTTTGATGTCTTGATGATTATTAAGTGAATTGATTAAAGGGTTTAAACACATTAAGGGTTTAACACTTAGGATTAAAGTTATACACTCCATCCTAATAGAAGGATGTTGGCATAAGCTTAATCACAAAGCCTTAAAACCTTTAGGGTTTAGTCCTTGATTATGAGATGAGAAGAGAAGACTCAAAGATGACACAAAGGTAAAAGCTAAATGGGGGACTAATCAAACCCTAATTGTTATCATACTTGGAGATCCTAGGGTTTGTGAGGCTTAAGAGAGAAAGAAATCTTCAAAGGCCACCAAGGAAGAACAAGACAGATAAGAGATGAGAAGAGAAGAGAAAAGAGGGACAAGAGGCACAAAGACAAATAAAAATGCAGCAAGGATGTGAAAGGATGAGGTGAGAAGAGGTAGAAGGTTAAGGCAAATCCACCTCCCTAACAAACTTACCATTTACCTGAAAGGTTAGTACAAGATGCATAAGGGAAGAAATGGGATGAAACAATGCATATGGATGGGCAAAGGCCAAAGTCAGAAACATACACATGATGAAAATGATGTCAAGAGATGGTGCAAACACATGACAAGAGATGAGAGTGATCAAACAAGCATAAGAATGCAAATGAGGCATGCTTTGAACCATGGAAGATTCATGAAAGTTTATGAAATGATATGAATGCATAACATGGCAAATGAAAGATGCAATGATCAAACATGATTCTAAGATGTCCTAAGATGTCTTATGAATCATGTGTATTCACAAAATCTCATGGAAAGTCATTGAATGCAAGCATATGTGAGATGGATGCAGATGAAAGCACAAATTAGGGTTTGCATACAACATACAATGCAAAAATTCAAAACCAGAAGCAAATGATATGATAAAAAATTGAAAATGCAATCAAAGAAACCCTAACCCTACAAAAGTTCACTGCCCAAAGGAGGGGACCTAACTCTTAACCTAGTGCAAGTTATGAATTTTCTAAGTCAACCAGGGTTTTGGGATACCTCACAATGAAAAATGCTAAACAAATTGAAAATGGAAGATAAATTCAAACCAATTTTGTCCTATAAACTACATGCTATGAAGGATGCAATGCAAGAAGAACCATCATCAAACTCTCAATGTTTAGGCAAAATGGATTTTTCCAAGTTTGAACAAAAATATTGCCTCTAAACAAATTTAATTCCAATGAAAATTGTCAAAATAGGTCAAGAACCAAAAAGAATTTTGTTTTGATAGTTTGATAATGTTTCTAAATGTTTTAAAATGCAATGTGAATTTTTTGTGATTTTTAAATACCTAAATGCATTTTTAATTAATTAATTTTCATAAATTAATTAAAGATAAACATTTAAATGATTTAAAAATAATTTTTAATGCAAAAAATAAAAATAAAAATAATTTTGAGTTCTGAAAATTAATGAAATGCTTGACAAAAAAATTCAGAATGTTTTAACATGTTTTGCTATTTTTTAAAATTCGTGCAAATAAAATACAAACAAAATGAATTAAAATTGGTTAACAGAAGAATGAATCAATTCAAGCTTGGATGAATCGATTCATTCTGATCAATTTTTGAGAAAACAAAATTAGTTAAACAGCATGAATCGATACATCAAAGGATGAATCGATTCATTTTGTGAAATCCAGGAACCACTCAACAGCATGAATCGATTCAAGCAAGAATGAATCGATTCATTATGCGTGATTTTCCGAAAAATTCATAATCAATGAAAAACAAGAGAACCAAAATGAAACAAGCATATCACCCCAAACATGAATCAATCACAAAATCACATTTACAATGCATCAACAACAAGATTCGAGCAAAATCAAGAAAACTTCAAAAATTTCAGAACATGCATACACACTAATTTCTCAACCATTTTCAGTGTTTCAAAGCTTAACATGATCAGTGAAACAAACTCTATCATCCTATAACAAGAGATTGCATTTCTGGAAAAAATGTTCTTGATGATACCTGAAATGGAGCTTTGAACTTTGGAGCTTTATGGCCTCAAACTTGGTGCAATCCCTCTCCTTTGAACACCATGATGATGAAATGAAGCTTGGAGAGCTTTGAGAATAGCTGGTTATGGCTGTTTTGCTCTGGTGTAGCAGAAATGGAGGTCTTGGTGTGTGATGTTTCAAGTTGTTTCAGGGGGTGGTTTTTTTTCTAAGGGTGATTTGTGACTTGTTGGTGAAAGAAAAAAGTGAAGTTTGATGGCTGTGTGAAGAGATTTTTCAGAGAAGAAGTTTGGGACAGATTTTGTGCAGGTTGGATTGTGTCTTGTTTCAATGCCCAATGAGTTGCTATATCACTCCCATAATGTTTGAGTAGGTTGTGGAGCAGGTTAGTAGAGGCTGCTGATCACTATTCCAAGAGTATGGGAGAATTTGCAAAAAGTCAAGGTTTGGTGTACTTGAGGCATGGGCTGTGGCAGAGATGGTTTCTTGGCCTATACTGCATCAGCTGAGTTCAAGGATAACTCTTGGATCAGTTGTGGTGAGCTGTATGGCTTGGATCATAAGTGTGAAATGATTTTGCATTTTGGCAACTTGTCACATTTTGTGGATTTTGGTCATGAACATGTGATATCCCTTGCTGCATTTTTGGTGTGAGATGTCTCATGAGGTTATGGAAATGTCTTGAGACCAGCTAGAGATCAAACAAACCTTTGGGAATCATTTTGCAAGAATTCCCCTTTTTGCATTTTTATGGAAAATGGCTTATGGTTACTTGAAATTTAAAACATGGAAATGGGAAATTTCTTGGGCCAAACTGAATTTTAGGTCACGCATTGTGTTTGTATGATGATTAGAGGTCAAATTGAAGTCACATAAAGGCTTGTCATGAGAATTTGCAAGTTTTCCATTTTGTGCAAAAGTGAAATTTCAATGATTTTATCCAACTTTGCAAGGCCATAACTTTTGATCCAAAATGAATTAGAATGAGTTCTTGCACTTTTTGAAAATGGGAGGATCCATTCTACAACTTTCATGACCAAAGTTTTCTCATTTGAAGCATTTTTGAATCAATTTGAGGAGGTTGAAAAACTTTCCCAAAATAGCAAGTTTTCATTACAAGTCACTTTCCCAAAAAGGCAATTTGCAAATGGCTTGAAATTTTCCAATTTTGTGAACTTCTAACATCTTCTATGATCAAATAAAGATCATATACATTCCAAATGATGAAGAACACCCTTTGGTTGGGTCATTGGGGGCCTCAGATGCCCTGATTTTACACTGACTTGCCCAAGAAGTCAACTCTTGATTAGATGCCTTCCCCATGGAATTTCTTCATGAAAATTGATATGCATGATCCTTATAACATATAGAAACCAATAGAAACAATAATGACCAAAAATTTTGGAGTTATGGCCTCTGAAACAAAAACCCTAATTCTAGGTCATCTGTGCAGTTAAACCTGGCTCTGCTTCCATGCCTTTCTCAGTTCTTGTGATTCTTTGACTTATTTGATCTTGAGAGGATATAATATGATGCTTGAACACACATGTACCCCTTTTAAGTGATTGATGACCTTTGGAGTGGCTCAAATGGCTCAGGAATGGCTCAAATCACAAACCCTAGATGCAGATGACTTAGAACCAATGTAGTGAAGTAAAAATGTAATATGAGATGCTATGATTGAATCTATGCACATTTAAAATATCACAAGCCATGGTGTGAATAGGTGAGGGAAAATTTTTGGTGTTTACACTTGGTCATTTCTTCATCCATTTTCCATGTTATGAATTCATTACATTCCATGAACATTCATGAACTTTCATGCTTCTTTCATGCTGCATTTGCATTCTCATCACTTGTATGATCATCCATTGCACTTGACACACATGTGCATAATCTCTTAGCATGATTTACATCATGAACATGCTTTTGGTTTTGGTTTTCATCCTTGCATACATTTCATTTACATTTCATTTCTTCTTTTGCTAACTTTTCAGGTGGTAAGTACTTTGAGAAGTGAATTTGCCTACACTTCTAACATTCTCTTTTCATCTCTTATGAATTCATTGATGCATCTTATCTTTGCTTTAGAGTGAGCTTTCTCATTCATTCTCTCCATTCACTTTCTTTCTTCAAGTAACTTATCTTCTTAAGTGAAGAAAGTTAACTTGTATCTTCTGATTCTCCTCCTTCCATCTTGCTTTCTCCTTGGTGGCTTTTCTTGAAGGTCTCTTGCAAGCCTCATAAACCCTAGGAATACCCAGGCATGATAATAACTAGGGTTTGATTAGTCTCCCCCACTAGTTTGGTCTTTGTGTCTTCTTTTGTGTCTCTCTTCTCATCTCATAATCAAAGACTAAACCTTCAAGGTTTTAAGGCTTTGTGATTAAGATTATGCCTGCATCCTTCTCTTAGGAGTGAGTGTATAACTTTAATCCTAAGTGTTAAACCCTTAATGTGTTTAAATCTCTTAATCAATCCATCTAATAATCACTAAGGCAATAAGCTTGTAACTTGGGCCTTGCATTAGGGTTCTAATTCTTCCTTAATTGGTTAAGAAGGACTAACCCTAGTGTTATTGGACAAGTCCCCCTAAAGTTGTCTTTCAAACCATAAAATCCACTTCTTAATCTTACCATTAACTAAAATCCACTTTAATAAAGGTTTTGTTTTGTCATGAGGTTAATCCCTAATCATGGATTAAGTTGAGGTATCTTCCTCAGCTTAAATGTTCTCATCTATTATCCTTCTATTAGGATGGTGTAATGAGTCCATTAAATCCTTGATTATGGCTTAAGCTCATTACTTAATACTAGACAAAAACACCAAAAACATCTAAATAATCACAAGTAGGTTAATGATCTTAATCCTACATCATGGTAATTAAGTTTGAGGTGCTTACTTCATACTTAAGGCATTCTCATTATCCCTAATTAGAGGGAGGATATGATGAGTTTACTAACCTTTGGTTCAGGCTTAAGCTCATTAATTTATGACAAACACAAAAAGCAATTAAAGTTTGAAAACATCAAAAACAAACAATATTCGTCTCCTCCGGGATTCTTTTCTCACCTCATTCACTCATAAACGAGAACTTTCTTCTTCCGTCTAATGCAATATAGTTAGCACCTGAGCCAGATAGGTCATACACTTGAGCATAGACAAGTAAGCAGTTCATCAGTAAATTTATCTTTTTCAGTCTCTTTGAGTCGAACTACGGTGTTCTGACTTCCTCATTGCACGAGAGGATATGTAGGCATAACTTAACTGTTATCGAACAATAGTCTTTGTATATTCCCCCTCTTCTAGCATTATTCTATTAAGCCTCATTGTCTTGGGCATTGCACCCTTTTTCCTACACTGACACTCCCTTTCTTCACTTCACTCTCCAACACTGACACTTGTACATTTCTTTTTTCCAGCTTTTACACACAGCCAGCACTGACACTACCCCTTTAAACCCAAACTTTCAAGCGTGGATCCCGTCAAGTACGACGGACAATCTGGGTGCTAGTACCTTCCTAGGTTATAACCAACCCCCTTTCTCAGTTTCTTTGGTTCGCGACCATCTTATCCATTTCTTCCTATGTTTATGCAGCATTACCTTTCCTTCTGGATAAAAATGCCTAGCTGGAGACTCTTTTCAGTTCATCTTCATTTTCTCCTCTCGCCGACCGTTCGCGCTTGTACTGGGATGCAAATCTTTGGGAGCGACAATCACAAGCCATGGTGTGAGAAGAAAGTGAGGGAAAATTTGGGGTGTTTACAACAGGCCATGCCAAAGCGCAGCAAGTTTTCTCGAGCAGTGAGTAACGTGATTCACAGTCGGTAAACTTTTTGCTAAGGTTATAAATAGCATGCACTTTTCGACCTGACTCGTCATGTTGGCCTAGAACACACCCCATCGACCCTTTTAACACAGTCAAGTACATGATAAGTGGCCATCCTGGAACTGGAGGCATTAGGATCAGATGCTCCTACAAATACTCTTTTATATTTTCAAAGGCTCTTTGACAGTCTTCATTCCACCTGACCGTTTGTTCTTTTCTTAACAATTTGAAGATCTGCTCGCATGTGGCAGTTAGATGAGATATAAACCAAGAAATGTAGTTCAATCTCCCTAAAAACTCACGCACTTCCATTTCTATTTTCGGTGCAGGCATGTCTTGTATTGCTTTTAATTTTGCAGGATCTACTTTAATCCCCCTCTTGCTAACAATGAAACCCATCAACTTACCGGAACGCACTCCGAAAGTGCACTTGTTTGGATTCAACCTCAGTCTGTACTTTATCAATCTATCAAATAGCTTTTTGAGATTGACCAGATGCTCTTCTTCATCCCGGGACTTGGCAATCATATCGTCCACATAGCATTTAATTTCCTTGTGTATCATATCGTGCACCAAAGTTACCATAGCCCGTTGGTACGTTGCCCCGACATTCTTCAACCCAAAGGGCATAACTTTATAACAGAATGTACCCCACGGGGTAATGAACGTCATTTTCTCCATGTCTTCCGGTGCCATCTTGATCTGATTATACCTGGAGAAGCCATCCATGAAAGAAAATATCGAGAACTGAGCGGTGTTATCTACCAACACATCAATGTGATGTAAGGTAAAGTCATCCTTTGAACTTGCTCTGTTTAGATCTCGATAATCGACGCACATCCGGACTTTGCCATCTTTCATTGGTACAGGAACAATGTTAGCTACCCAAGGCGGGTAACTAGTTACAGCAAGGAATCCAGCATCCCACTGCTTTAGAACTTCCTCCTTGATCTTCATAGCCATATCAGGGCTAGTTCTTCTTAACTTTTGTTTTACCGAAGGATAATCATCCCTTAGTGGAAGCTTGTGCACAACGATGTCAGTATCCAACCCTGGCATATCTTGATACGACCAGGCGAAGATATCCACATATTCACGTAGCATACCAATCAACGTCTTCTTTATCTCGGCATGCAGACTGGTTCCAATCTTTATCTCTTTCCTGATGAGGCTGAATGACCCTTTCTTCTTGTTTTAACAATCTAACCAATTCTTCAGGGAGTTCACAGTCTTCCTCAACCCCTTCATCAGCTTGGTAGATAGGATTGTCGAAGTCATGCCTAGTCATAACAAGAATGTTATCACATGAATCAGAATGATCAACACTGCACAAATGATGTGCTTATTTCAGAATTTGTTCGTTCAAAGGAGACACACACACACAAAAACACTGGAAAGAAAAACATTGCCAATTTATATGTTTTTGTGAAAAAATTTAAAACGAAAGAAAGAGAACGCAACCTGCTTGAAAAATGCCTTTATTTCATGGAAAAAGTAAATGCATTAAAACATGGTGGCCCTACAGATGGATCCATGCACCTTGGGCAGAATGCAGGATTTGACATGTAGTATGATAAAAATGGAAACAAAGAAAATTACTTTGACTGCCAAGTAACTTGAACAAAATCTTCAGCAGACCAGTTCTGGAGCTCCTCCCCAGGTACGCATGGGTGAATCCAGTTATCCAAGTCGCAGTCACTAACCCCCTCTGCATCATTTTCACAAACGATGTTGTAGTCGAGCATTCCAGCGCTTTTGAATGCTATGGGCTTACTGCCATGAGACCAACTGGACTGACCAAGTTGATATCCGATACCTAACAGTTTTCCCCATCCTTGGGCATTTCCGGATTGGACTACTTCCTTAGCTTGCTTGTAGGAGTAGATATGAGTCCCTTCCTTCTCATTGCTCTGAACTGCAGCAACCGGAGACAAAGTACTGACATTAACCATCTCAAAAGCTTGGCAAAGTGTCTCATGGATATCCCCGTCCATTTCCACGTATTTGAAGGTCGATAAATGGCTTACGAAAATATCTTCTTCTCCGCATACGGTAACAACCTGGCCGTCTACCACATACTTCAACTTCTGATGCAACATGGATGTCACAGCGCCAGCAGCATGAATCCAAGGACGTCCCAGTAAACAACTATAAGCGGGTTGGATATCCATAACATAGAACGTGCTCTTGAATACCTGAGACCCAATCTTTACCGGTAGCTCCACCTCCCCAATCACAGACCTCCGTGACCCGTCAAAGGCTTTCACAATTAAATCACTAGGTCGCAAAACAATGCCATCAACATTCAGCTTCGTTAAGGCCTTCTCAGGGAGCACATTGAGAGAAGAGCCTGTATCTACCAAGACGTGTGATAGAACAACACCCTTACACTCCATGGTAATGTGTGAGGCCTTGTTGTGATTACGTCCCTCAGAAGTGAGATCCCTATCCGTGAATCCCAGCCCATGGATGGCGTTCACACTGCCTACCACAGCCTCCAACTGGTTAACAGTTATCTCTTGTGGTACATATGCCATTTGCAAAACTTTTAGAAAATCCTCCTGATGAGCGTAGGAACACATCAGCAACGACATAATGGATATCTTGGACGGGGTCTGATTCAGCTGTTTAACCACCTTGTAGTACTTTTCTTAATTATTCTCATGAATTCTTCAACTTCTTTTTCAAAAGTGCCTTGACTAGCGGAAGGAGTTGTCACCTCTTCAGTTGCTATCTGTTTACCCTTAGCCTTTGCAGCAGCCTCAGTTCGGGATCACCTCTAAGAATTTGAGGAGCAAAGAGACGCCCACTCCGAGTAAACCCACCAACTCCTCTGACATTCACAATGGTCGGATCAATTGTCACCACTTTACTTTCCAACTTCTGACCATCTATATATACATCTGAGCCATAGTGCCAAGGGATGGCTTTGTTATCAACATAAGGAACCGGTCCTGGAACAGGAATTGATAATCGGACTCACTTCTGGAACATAGATAGTTACAAGCTCTCTCCGGGTAGGAACTTCAGCAGGATCAAAATAAATTGTCATTGTAGACACACAATCGCTTCTATTGTTAACTCTGCCAAACCGTAGAGACCCCTCGTCAATCAAACATTGTAGCCCAGCTTACAAATCCTCACAACCATTAACTAAATTCATGCAACCCTCGCAGTCGAAATCACAACCTAGGTATACCTGCCCTTTTAGAAATCTGTCTTTCACGACCAACAACGAAGTCTTTACTTTATCCACATCCAGAATCAGGTTCAACCTCTCGCCACTATCAACAGCATTTATCATGGCCTCTCCATGATTTGGAATGGGGTTTGATGTATCATTTGGAGGCAGTGCTAAATTAATTGCTTTTGAGTCGATCAAGTCTTAGACCTTATGTTGTAATGCCCTGCATTTCTCCGTTGAGTTCCCGGGGGCTCCTGAATGAAATGCGCATCTTGCATTAGCGTCATACCCCACTGGAAGCTCTCCAGGTGGAGGTGGGGCTAATGTCCTCAACTGAACCAAATTCAAGTCTAACAATCTCTTGAGCAAAGCTCTGTACATCATCGGGATGGCTTCAAGCACCCTATTAGCTGGATGAGCTTGTCTTTCTTGATAGGGTCTTTGCTGATAGTTATTGCGCTGTGGCTGCTGATGTTGATGTTGCACAGGACTTGCTGGAATAGTGGAAGCTTCCACCTACTCGTATGATCCCCTATATCCGCGGCCCCGGCCTCGGCCATACACAACATTAGTCTCTCCCTCCCTTATTCTTGGAGGTCCATTGAAATACTTTATCACACCACTTGAGCTACCTACACCATTGTCTTGGATCTTCACCATTTTCAGCAGAGTTTCAACCCTTTCTCCAGCTATCACGATGTCATTAAAGTTGGTCGCTGAACAAGACGCCAGTCTCTCAATAAACACCCCCTGTAGTGTTCCCATCTACCCGAACCTTGTGCAACTGAGCTTCCAACTTCTTGTAATCTTCAAGAGAAACAGTGGTTTGTGCCGGTACCTCTTTTGGATATAGTGGAGCCTCAACTGAGAATATAAGGAAGAAGGTGTCAACCTTACCTTGTATCCAAGCAGCAAAAGAGGGATAAGTCTTAGGGTCTACCTTTCCGAATTCTTTCTTACCCTCCCCAACCTTTGTTTCCCAAGCTTGAGATACTTGAATAAACAACTGCTTATTATCTTTAGCCGGAAAATACAGAGTCTTAGCTATTTCTTCATCTGACGGAGGATCCTTCAGTGGATAGCCAAATTTCTTTCTAGACAACACAGGGTTATGACTTATCACTCCCTTCCTACTTAACAAAGGTACATAGGAAAATTTCCCTCACCTTGTAATAAACTCCTTCCCTACTAAGCTTATGCTACATCCCCAAGCTATGTCGTCAAATGTTAACCCCATCAATCTTCTAGCCCACCTCCAATCTTGCTTAAGATCTTTGAACGGTCCTGACTTTGGAAGCCTCTTGGCTAATCACTCAGCAAACAATGGAGCACAACAATTCACGTACCCTTTTCTCTTATCATTTCTATGATGGACACCAAAGTAGAAGTCTCCCACTAATGTAGGCATCGGGTTTCCTTTAATGAAAAGGGTGATAGCCTCCAAGCTTACCCATTCTTTCTCTCCTGGGAAAAGACTTATCCCATATACCATTAATGCTAACAATGCACTGAATTCTAACCACTTCCCTCCTAAAGCAAACATGTGGGCTTCTGTGATAAGAAAATCCAGAGTAAATCCCTTCCCTTTACTTTCTTCCAATTCCATCTTCACTCTAAGCATACTCAAATGACAAGCACCTGCAACGTCGTTTTACAGGGGACACTTCTCTGCAGCATAATAGGGAACACCATTCTTGACAGGAATCTTCAGGATGTCAGAAATCTCTTCCATAGTGGGAGCCAAGACGTAATCAGCAAACACAAAAATTCTCAACTGAGGGTCATAAAACTGCAACAAAGAATGAAGACCATCTCTCTGATCGACAATAGTTTTGTTCATGTAACCCAAGATCTGTCCATACCGGATTCTGAAATCATCTGAAACCTTATCACTCATCAAGCCCACCAGTTTCTGAATACCCTCGGCTTCTGGTTGCGGGAAAGCGTAATGAGCATTCCTTTTTTCGGGTATCTCTTGGATTTCTATCATCTAAAGAAACAATGAACACCGGAACTAGGTACAGAGACTAAATGATAACCTGAAATGGAAACACAAATGGTTAATGCGAGTATGATGCGATGCAAATGCAATGCAGGAATATGATCAACAAATGGGATTGTTTGGGTACGGAACACTGGACCCAAGTGACCAAGAACCAAGATCCTCTATATAAAGCCCCCTGAACTGGAATTCAGTCTCAAATAAGTCCCGAAATCAGATATCTGAAATCCATGTAGCTGTATCAAATCACAGAACTGTACTGATAATGAGGTATGATGAGGTCAAGGATTCCTACAAACCTGTAAACCCCTCCCAATCTCACAGGTGTGCTCCGGGTTAAACATCACGGACTCTCAAAGCCGAATAGCAATAATACGTTCACCATTTCCGAGAAATGGCTCATGACCAGATCAGGGAATCGGTTTGGCATTATGTACTACTCAGGGAGGTCTCAGCGTGAGTCCGGGAAAACAAGCATCCTTTATAAGTTCCAAGCTTCAAGCGCTGGAATCGAGAAACAATAGTACATTCATCTCGAAGGGTATAATACTATCGTCATACGACCAGATGCTTTGACTGAGTTCCTATAAAAGAACCAGGCCATCCTATGCGAGTTCCCAGTGGACCCTCGGGTGCGAATGGGTTTGCCATAGAATGTGGTCTGCCACTGTCACCACTGAAGAGGGTCCACAAAGGTCCTCAATGATCAGTCGCCAGATGCACATAACTATCGAGGTTCTGTATGACCCCAGAAAGATTTCGGCATCAATACATTTCCAAGACGGTCGTAAGTCTGGGTGTGGAACTCATTACTACCAACATAGCAAGATGCCATGAAGCTAAAGTTATTGTCCACTCTAACTCCTAGGGTGCACTCGAGCCTCAGCTACAAGCTCATCTCTCAGTAACAATTCCCAAAGCCCTCCAAAAGAAACCAGTCCAGATAGTCCAGTATAATATAATGCATGAAAATAAATACTGAAAACTGTAAATAAAGATTTAAATAAAACTGTAAATAAACAACAGTAAAATAAACACATAGCAGCAAACAATCAACACTCAAAGAAACAAAAACACGCAACCGCTAGGATTGACTCTCAAGGGGACCAGAGATACTCTAGTTAGGAATTCCCCAGCAGAGTCGCCAGTTGTCGCTCCCTGGATTTCCATCCTCGTACAATCGCGAAAGTGGCGCAGAAAAGAGGTATAGTCGCCAGCCAGGCATTTTTATCCCGAAGGAATGGGAATGGTAATGCTGCACAAATCAAAGAAAAGAAAAGGAAGGACAAAGTTCCTGCGAACCAAAGAAACTGAGTTCGGGAGTCGGTTACGACCTGGGAAGGTATTAGCACCCCAGATCGTCCGCCGTCCCGACGGGATCCATGCTTGCAAAGAAACTTCTTCAAAGGGTGAAGAAATGAAAGTTGCTGCAAAATAAAAGGAACTGGATTGGAGAAAAGAAAAGAAAGGGGTAAAATGTAGGGAAAATAAAAGATTGTGCTCGAATGGGCCCTACCCCGCTGCCTACGTACCTCCTCTGGACATGAGGATCAGAGACGTCGTAGTTCCCCTAACTAGGGGTGGAAAGGATTGCTTGTGTTTTAAGCTTGAACTGCTTATGTCAATGCTCAGTTGTTGCAGGCTCAGACCACGAGTGCGTAACCCTCTTGCAAAATGACAAGTATGAGCAAGTTCGCGTATGGCGCGAAGGAAATGAGAAAAGAAGACCCGAAGGAGACGCTTATTGTTTGTTTGTGTTTTTTAGAAGTCTTTTATTAGTGTGGCATAAGAGAATGAATTCAAGTCCGTTTTCATGGAATGTGTACTTGCTACTTTATTCCAATATGGAATAATAGAACAAGCACACCAAGTAAGGTGAATTTATCCAAGACTTGTTTCCAAGGGCAAGGGCCTAAGTTCATTGACTTGTTGAATTTATTAAGTGTTTTAGTGATTAAAAATGAAGAAGTATTTTTTAGGATTTTTCTTGATAAAGATGACTTCATGATCCGACTTGTGCATCATGCTAGACAAATGCACTATTCCAAGATGGAATGAATACATATGCCCCATGGAATAAGGCTATTACACAAGAAGTCACTTCTTTCTTTATTAATGTTTTTTAGGTTTTGTTTTTATATGAGAAGAGAAAAAACCAAAAGGAACAAAAGGAAAAAGTCTAATGGGGAAGACTAATCCTAATATTAGCATGCAAATGTGGTCCTCAGGTTAGTGAGGTTTCAACTATCCTAAGAGAAAATAAGAATGATAACACTAAATTTCACCATATTTCTAACTCCGATTTCGCATGCATTCTTAGGTTTTATTGTTATTTTGTTATGTTATTACTTTGTTTTTCTTTATTTTCAGGTTTTCTATGTAATCGGGGCCTAAATCGAGAAAAGGAGCGAAAAAGGAGTGGAAACGGACGAAAACCAAGAAATTCAGCTTTTTACACTTACGGCATCCACCATGGCGGGCGCCATGGGGTCTGCCATGACGTGGCCACGTCTCAAGACCACTCCACAATCTTTTATATTACTCTGACGTGTTCGTACACTTGCGAAAAACACGCATCAAGTTTTTGGCGCCGTTGTCGGGGACCAATTTCGTCAAATTTCATACCCTGTAGTTATACTGTTTAGACTAAGGTTGTTACCCACCGGTCAATGCAAAAGACTCGCAGTGCCGGAAGTTTAGTAGACCCTCTAGCTGAACCTGAACGTTACGCTCGCGCAGGTTGGTTTTTCCATAGGAATAGGAGAGCTATGGCCAAAGATCACAACCGAAGACCTCTTAAGGACTTTGCCCAACCATCAAACGAGGAACCTAGTTCCAGTATAGTAAACCCCGTTATCCCAGCCAATAATTTTGAACTTAAACCATCCCTACTGCAATTAGTGCAACAGAGACAGTTTGCAGGTCTTGCTACTGAGAACCCAAACCATCATTTCAAAAACTTTCTCCAGTTAGAAGACACCTTTAAAACCAATGGAGCTCCTCCTGAGGCGATACACTTAAGATTATTTCCCTTTTCCCTCAGAGATAAAGCTCTATCATGGTTAGATTCCCTTCCACCCAATTCTATAACAACTTGGGAAGACCTTAGAAAAGTTTTCCTTTCTAGATATTTTCCCCCAAGTAAGACCGCTCTTCTTCGAAACCTAATAACCAGATTTACCCCACACCAAGGAGAATCGTTGTTCGAAACCTGGGAGAGATATAAAGTGCTATTAAGAGCATGCCCATATCATGGCTTAGAGAATTGGATAATCATTCAAACCTTATATAATAGACTTCATTATAACACTAAGATGACCATCGACGCTGCCGCTGGTGGAGCACTGATGAATAAACCTTACCCTGAAGCTAGTGCCCTTATCGAAGATATGGCCCAAAACCATCAATCATGGGGAGTAGAACGAGCAATAGTGGAAAAGAAGGAAGCCCAAGGAGGAATACATGACCTAAGCTCTATGGACATGATGCAAGGTAAAATGGACGCATTGGCCCTTAGAGTCGAACATATGTGTACAACCCCGAATACTGTAGTCGTAGTTTCGCCGAATTGTGAGATATGTGGGACGCAAGGACACCAATCCGTCGAATGCAATCTGTTAAATGAGACCAATCCTGAGCAAGTGAACTACACCCAAGGGAACTCATTTTCAAACACATATAACCCTGGATGGAGGAATCACCCAAACTTCTCCTACAAAAATAATAACCCTATCCAAAATACCGCACCTCCTAGACAACTAGGTTACCAAGCCCCAAGAACAAATCAACCTATGCAACCTGTACCACCAAGTCCGAGCCTTGAGAAAATTGTGGAAAATTGTATCACCGCTCAAACACAACAAAACAAAGAGTTCATGAACCAAAACGTCCATGTTAACAAACTAATTACCCAGTTAGGGACCAAGGTTGATCAAATTATTACTCATAATAAGATGCTTGAAACCCAGATCACTCAGGTAGCTTTAAACCAAGCCCCTCAGACTACACCTGGAAGACAGTTCCCTGGACAACCTCAACAAAATTCAAAAGGGCAAGCAAATGCCATTACTCTACGAAGTGGAACCGCTTATAAGGAACCTTTAAACCCTTGATTAAGTGAGCCCGAAACTTTTGAGAGAAATGAGGAGAAGGAACCAGAGGAATCTGAAAACCCGGAAAGTCAAGAAAAAGGAGAAGAACCTAAAAACAAAACCTATGTACCACCACCGCCATACAAACCACCAATACCATACCCTCAAAGATTAAAGAAAACCCAAATCGATAATCAGTATCAAAAATTAGTTAATATTATAGAAAAACTTCACGTAGAAATCCCCTTTATAGAAGCCATCGCCCAAATACCTTCTTACGCTAAGTTTCTCAAAGACATACTTACAAACAAACGTAGACTTGAAGATTCGAAACCCGTGGAATGTAATTCTATTTCCGAAAATAGGTTAGCAAAGAAAGATAAAGATCCCGGAAATTTTTCCATTCCTTGTATTTTGGGGAATCATGTCATCGAAAAAGCTTTTCTAGACTTAGGAGCTAGTGTGAGCTTAATGCCTTTAGTAGTTTGTGAGAGATTAAACTTAGGAGAATTACAACCTACTAAGATGTCACTTCAATTAGCCGATAGATCCGTTAAATAACCTTGTAAATACCCCAAATTTTCCCTCACTAAGTTCACACCTGTCGCTCCCACCTGATGACACAGGGCCAAGAGGGGTACAGACGCGAACGGTCGGCGAAAAGAGAGAGAACACACAAGGGTGAACTCAAAAGACAAGAGTCGCCAGCTAGGCATTTTTATCCCGGAGGAAAGGTAATGCTGCATTACCTAAGAAAAGATATGGATAAGACGGTTGCGAAACCAGAGATACTGAGAAAGGGGGTTGGTTACAACCTGGGAAGGTATTAGCACCCAGATTGTCCGTCGTACTCGACGGGATCCACTCTTGAAAGATTTGTGTTTAAAAGGGGTAGTGTCAGTGCAATCTGTGTATGAAAGCTGGAAAGAATGCAAGTGTCAGTTTAAAAGAAATGTGAAGTGCATAAGAGAAGTGTCAGTGTAAGGACAAGAATGAAATGCTCAAGACTATGAGGCTTAAAGAGTAAGGCTAGAGGAAGGGGGGAATATACAGAGACTTTTGTTCGATAACTGTTAAGTTATGCCTATGTATCCTCTTGTGCAATGAGGAAGTTAGAACACCGTAGTTCGACTCAAAGAGACTGAAAGATAAATTGACTTGTGAACTGCTTACTTTTCTATGCTCAAGTGTATGACCTGTCTGGTTCAGGTGCAAACTGTCTTGCATTAGACGGAAGAAGCAAGTTCTCGTTTGTGAGTGAATGAGATGAGAGAAGAATCCCGAAGGAGACGATTATTGTTTGTTTTTAAGTTTTCAATCTTTTATTGCTTTTTGAAGTTTTTCATAAGTCAATAAGCTTAAGCCTAAACCAAGGGTTAGTAAACTCATCACATCCTCCCTCTGATTAGGGGTAATGAGGATACCTTAAGTATGAAGTAAACACCTCACACTTAATCACCATGATGTAGGATTAAGATCATTAACCTACTTGTAATTATTTAGATGTTTTTGTTGTTTTTGTTTAGTGTTAAGTAATGAGTTTAAGCCATAATCAAAGATTTAATGGACTCATTACACCATCCTAATAGAAGGATAATAGATGAGAACATTTAAGCTAAGGAAGGCTCCTCAACTTAATCCATGATTAGGGATTAACCTCATGACAAAACAAAGCCTTTATTAAGTGGATTTTAGCTAATGATAAGATGAAGAAGTGATTTTTATGGTTTGTAAGACAACTTGAGGAGGACTTGTCCATTAACACTAGGGTTAGTCCTTCTTAACCAATTAAGGAAGAATTAGAACCCTAATGCAAGGCCCAAGTTACAGGCTTGATGTCTTAGTGATTATTAGATGAATTGATTAAAGGATTTAAACACTTTAAGGGTTTAACACTTAGGATTAAAGTTATACAATCCATCCTAATAGAAGGATGCAGGCATAAGCTTAATCACAAAGCCTTAAAACTTTTAGGGTTTAGTCCTTGATTATGAGGTGAGAAGAGAAGACTCAAAGAAAACTCCAAGGAAAGAGTCTAAGGGGGACTAAACAAACCTAAAATGTTATCATACTTGGAAGTCCTAGAGTTTGTGAGGCTTAAGAGGAGAAATCTTCAAGGAAGCCACCAAGGAGAAGCAAGATAGAAAAGGGATGAGATGAGAAGAGAAAAGAGGGAAAAGAGGCACAAGTGAGCAAGATCACTCCTAGACAAGTAAAAATGCAGCAAGGATGTAAAATGATGAGGTGAGAAGAGGTAGGAGGTGAATGCAAATTCACCTCCCAAACAAACTTACCATTAACCTGAAAAAGTTGGTACAAGATGCATAAGGGTAGGAATGAGATGAAACAATGCATTAGAATGGGCAAATGCCAAAGTCAGAAACATACACATGATGCAAATGATGTCAAGAGATGGTGAAAAGTCATACAAGATGTATATATGCGAGCATACAAGAGGATGGATGTATATGGAGCATGCCTTGAACCATAAAAGTTCATGAAAGCTTATGAAATGTAATGAAGGTATGACATATCAAATGAATGATGCAATGATCAAACATGATTCTAATATGTCCTAAGATGTCTTATGAATCATGTGGATGCACAAAATGTCATGGGAAGTCCTTGAATGCAAGCATATGAGAGATGGATGCAAAGATAGGCAAGAATTAGGGTTTATGAACAACATGCAACACAAAAATTCAAAACCAGAAGCAAATGACATGACAAAAAAATTGAAAATGGGGTCAAAGGAACCCTAACCCTACACAAGTTCACTGCCCAAAGGAGGGGACCTAAATCTTAACCTAATGGGAGTTGTGATTTTCCTAAGTCAACTAGGGTTTCAAGGTACCTCAAAAGGAAAAATGCACATCAAATTGAAAATGAAGGATGAATTCAAACCGATTTTACCCTAGAAACTACATGATGTGAAGGATGCAATGCAAGAAGAACCATCATCAAACTCCTCATGGTTATGCAGAATGAATTCTTCTAAGTTTGAACAAAAATATTGCCTTTAAATGAATTTAATTCCAATGAAAAAGGTCAAAATAGTTCAAGAACCAAAAAGAAATTTATTTTGAGAGTTTGATAATGTTTCTAAATGTTTTAAAATGCAATGTGAATTTTTTTGGTGATTTTTAAATACCTAAATGCATTTTTAATTAATTAATTTCCATTAACTAATTAAAAATAAACATTTAAATGATTTAAAAATAATTTTTAATGCAAAAAATAAAAATAAAAAAATTTTTGGGTTCTGAAAAATTAATGAAATGTTTGACAAAAAAAATCAGAATTTTTCAATGCATTTTCCTATTTTTAATAATTTGTGTAAATAAAATACAAACAAAATGAATTAAAATAAATTAAAATGGAAAGTAATCTCATCCTAAGGCTGATATTCAAACTTGGGGAGGAATGCTTGATCGCGCGCGCAAATTGAGGGTCAGGATTGGCTCTGGCTTAATTAACTTAATTATAATTTATTAAATTAATAAAAACAGGTTAGGGTTTAATGACTTAATCTGGGCCACTCAAACATTAAACTAATCCGCATCCAATGGCTACAAACGCATCTGGCAAACTAATTAGGGTTAGGGCTTAATGACTTTCAGGTGACCGGAGGGAAGCTCCGGTAATCTTCTCCGGCGGGTCAAAAACCCTAAATCGTGCTACAGGCCACCCCACCTCAAATTGAACACAAGGAAATGATCCTCTACCCAAACCCCATTCAAATCACCCCTCAAACATCATTTCTAAACCAAGAACAGAGGGAATCGAAGCAAACAAATTTTACGGGTGAAATTTTAGAGAGCCATGAAATGGTCATTTCTTCACCATTTTCAATTCCAAAGATATCAGCATGACCAACACAACATATACTTTCATTTTATAACAAGAAAAACAAGCTCTGAAAAGTTTGAAGTTTGAAGCTACCTGAGGTGATGAACTGTGAATATGAGCTTTTCAGGCCTTTCTTTTGTGCAAAGTGTCACCTCTGAACCTCCTAAGATCAATGGAATGCCCAAAATCTTTTGTTGGTGGAAGATTTGTGAGTTTGAGTTCTGGTGTGGCAGATTTCACAGTTGAGCTATAGGGGGTTTCAGGCTGTTTTAATGGTGGGCTTTTGTTCTATGGAGGATGTGTGGTTCACTGGTGAAGAAAGAATTGAGGTTTGATGGCTGTGTAAGGAATTTCGAAGAGAAAGATTTTTTGACAGTTTTTGGGGATGCTGTATTGTGGGAGATTTCTGGCTTGTGTGTGTCTTGCTTTGGGAGGCTTGAGGTCCACATATTAGACTCTGATTGGGCAGAGAGTTGTTGGTGGCACAGTGTGATTGGCATGGGCAAAAATGCAAAAGTCAAAAGTTTGTGTACTACAAGCATGGGCTGGAACAGAAGTGGTTCAATGGGGTGTCTTGCCTCAGCATGGTTTGTGGTGAGCCCTAGGATCAAAAAGATGCAGCTGGATGGCTTGGATAGCAAGATGGCATGAGTTTTGCATTTTGTCCTCTTTGAAGTTTCTTGTGAACCAAGGCATGAAATCTTACAATTTCTTGGGCAATTTGTAGCAAAGTGAGTTGTGTGATGTTGTTATGATGTTTTGATACCAATTAGAGTTCAATTCAAGCATGAAAGATTCCTTTTGCAAAGTTTCAATTTTGAAGCCTTCATGAAAAAATGCCTTATGCAACTTGTAATCCAAGGCATGGAAGTGAAAAATTCTTGGCACAAATCTGACTTTTAGGCATTGCAATGTGTTTGTGTGATGATTAGAAGCCACTTTCAAATCACATTTGGCCTTGGCATGAGGTTTTGCAACTTTCCCTCTTTGGTGTAAAAGTCAAATTTCAATGATTTTATCCAACTTTGACAAGTCATAACTTTTGATCCAAAATGAATTAGAATGAGTTCTTGTACTTTTTGAAAATGGGAGGATCCATTCCACAACTTTCATGACCAAAGTTTTCTCATTTGAAGCATTTTTGAATCAAAAAGAGGAGGTTGAAAAACTTTCCCAAAATGGCAAGTTTACATTACAAGTCACTTTCCCAAAAAGGCAACTTTGCAAATGACTTGAAATTTTCCAATTTTGTGAACTTCTAACATCTTCTATGACCAAATAAAGATCATACACATCCAAAATGATGGAAAACACCCTTTGGTTGGGTCATTGGGGGCCTAAGAAGCCCTGATTTTGCACTGACTTGCTCAAGAAGTCATCTCTTGATCAGATGCCTTCCCCATTGAATTTCTTCATGAAAATTGATATGCATGATCCTCATAACATATAAAGACCCATAGAAACAATAATGACGAAAAAATTTGGAGTTATGGCCTCTGAAACCAAAACCCTAATTTTAGGTCATCTGTGCAATTAAACCTGGCTCTGCTTCCATGTCTTTCCCAGTTCTTGTGATTCTTTGACTTCCTTGACCTTGTGAGGATATAATATGATGATTGAACATACATGGACCCCTTTTAAGTGATTAATGACCTCTGGAGTGGCTCAAATGGCTCTTGGACTGCTCAGATCACAAACCCTAGATGCAGATGACTTAGAAACAATGCAGTGAAGCAAAAATGCAATATGAGATGATGTGATTGAACTTATGCATATGAAAAGATCAAAAGCCATGGTGAAATGAGTGAGGGAAAATTTGGGGTGTTTACAACACCATGGCTTGTGATCTTTTCATTTGCATAAGTTCAATCATATCATCTCATATTGCATTTATACTTCACTGCATTGGTTCAAAGTCATCTGCATCTAGGGTTTATGATCTGAGCAATCCATGAGCCATCTGAGCCACTCCAAAGGTCTTCAATCATCTCAAGAGGGTCCATGTATGTTCAATCATCATATTACATCCTCCAAATATCAAGGAGGTCAAAAAAATAACAAGAACTTGCAAGGCATGGAAGCAGGGCCACGTTTAACTACACAGATGACCTAAAATTAGGGTTTTGGTTTTAGATGCCATAACTCCAAATTTTGTGGTCATTCTTGTTTCTATTGGTCTCAATATGATAAAAGGATCATGCATACAAGTTTTATGGAAAAATTCATTATGGAAGTCATCTGATCACTGGCTAACATCTTGAGCAAGTCAAAGCAAAATCAGGGCATCTGAGGCCCCCATCAATGGATCCCAAGTGGACTTTTCATCAAAATGAAGTTATATGGTCTTTATTTGATCATTGAAGTTTTTGGAAGTTCATAAATTTGAAGAAAAGTGGGCTAAACCAAAAGTTTCCAAATATGGAAATGACTTGTAATGTAAACTTTCCATTTTGGGAATGTTTTTCAACCTCCTCTTTTTAAACCAAAAATGCTTCAAATGAAAACTTATTGGTCATGAAAGTTGTAGATTGGATCATTCCCTTTTCAAAAAGTACAAGAACAAGATCTAATTCATTTTGGAACTCAAGTTATGTCTTTCCAAAGTTGGCAAAAATCACATAATTTCATGTTTCATGCCAAAGAGGCATTTTTGCAAAACCTCATGCCAAGCTATTTTGTGACTTCAAATTGACTTCTACACATCATTATAAACACCCCAAATTTGCCCTCACTAAGTTCACCATGGATTTTGATCCTTTTCATTTGCATAAGTTCAATCATATCATCTCATGTTGCATTTTTGCCTCACTGCATTGGTTCAAAGTCATCTGCATCTAGGGTTTGTGATCTGAGCAATCCCTGAGCCATTTGAGCCACTCCAAAGGTCTTAAATCATCTCAAGAGGGTCTATGTATGTTCAAACATCATATTATATGTTCCCAAGATCAAGAAAGTCAAAAAATCACAAGAACTTGCAAGGCATGGAAGCAGAGCCAAGTTTAACTGCACAGATGACCTAAAATTAGGGTTTTGGTTTCAGAGGCCATAACTCCAAATTTTTTGGTCATTCTTGATTATAATGGTCTCAACATGTTATAAGTATCATACATACCAAGTTTGATGGAAAAATTCATTGTGGAAGTCATCTGATCACTAGGTAACTTCCTGAGCAAGTCAGAGCAAAATCAGGGCATCTGAGGCCCCCAACATGGAACCAAAATGGATTTTTCATAAAAATGAAGTTATATGGTCTTTATTTGATCATTGAAGTGCTTAGAAGTTCACAAATTTGAAGAAAAGTGGGCTAAACCAAAAGTTGTCAAATATGGAAATGACTTGTAATGTAAACTTTCCATTTTGGGAAAGTTTTTCAACCTCCTCTTTCTCAACCAAAAATGCTTCAAATGAAAACTTATTGGTCATGAAAGTTGTAGATTAGATCATTCCCTTTTCCAAACGTACAAGAACAAGATCTAATTCATTTTGTAACTCAAGTTATGGCTTTCCAAAGTTGGGAAAAATCACATAAAAATCACTTTTGCACCAAAGAGGCATTTTGCAAAATGACATGATAAGGCATTCTAAAGGCTTCAAATATGCACAAATACTTCACAACATGCTCATGTGACCTCTAAGGATCAGATTTGTGCTTTGAATCATTCCATCTCATGCCTTGAACTTCAAGTATTTCAAAAGGGGCCAAACTTCTTCAAATTTGCAAAATGGATCAAACCTCTTCATCCACTTGTGCCAGCTACAAAATATGACTTCCATAGACCTCGTTGAAGCTAGCTGACTCGAGCCATACCCCTGAACCATCACTGAACCAGCCCATGACTTCACTTACACAAAAATTGACTTTTTGCATTTTGAACCATACCAATCAGCATAGGCCACCAATAACTCTCTGACCTATCAGGACTTGATATGTGTACCAAAGGCAAACCATTTCACACAATCTTGGAGCCTGAAACATTACACAAGCCAAGTTCAAAAAAAATTCCTCTTGCCTTCATTCCTTCGAAACTCATCACACAAGCTACAAATATCCAAACAAACTTCATAGATTAACTCACCATCACCATTAGAGCATTTTCCAACCACTAAAACAGCCTAAAAACACCAAAAGCCAAAACATGATTCTTGGCCAGTTGAAGAACAAACCTTCAAAACACCCCATTTAAACTCTTTCAAAGTGTCAAAGCTTCATCAGGAGGTCAAGGGGAGTGGTTTGCGCAAAGAGAGGAGGTCTAAAAGTCCCAAACTGAGAAAGCTCATGTTCAGGTACCTTCTTGAAACATTTTTCAAGAATTCATTTTTTTAGTTATAGAATGGTAGAGTTTGTTTCCCTGATCACAATGAGCTTTGAATGGTGAAGAATGGTTAAGATTTGAGTAGGTATGCATGTTTTGAAATATTTTCAGTTTTTATGTTTGTGTTCGAATCTTGATATTGAGGCAAAATAAATGAGATTTGTTGATGGATTCTGGTTTGTTGTTGATCATTGATGAGTTCTGGAGATTTTGGCACGTTTTTGTAGCCTGGGGAGTGAGATAGGGTATTCTCAGGGGAGAGGTGAGGTGGCCGGAGAAGATGACCGAAGGTCATTTCCGGCCACCTGAAAATAATTAGGGTTTAATTAGGTTTAGGGCTTTGTTTGAACCTGGACCGTCTGATCACCCTTTCCCGCGTGCATTGGATGGTGTAAATTGAGTCATTAGTTTAAAATTAGGATTAATTAAACAAATAATCAGAATTAAGGAAGTTTGAACCTAGGTCGTCCAGAAGCGCGCCCATTCAAACTTTCCAAGCCCAGATTGCATCCTGGCTCTCCATCCTGCATACTTTTCTTTTTATTTAATTTTTATTTCGTTTTTCTTTATTTAATTTGTACATTTTATTAATAATAGTAAAAAGATTCAAAAAATTATGAAATTTTTTATCCAAACTTTAATTAATTTTCAGAACCCAAAAATATTTTTATTTTTTATTTTTTGCATTAAAATTTATTTTTTAATCATTTAAATGATTATTTTTAATTAGTTAATGAGAATTAATTAATTGAAAATACATTTAGGTATTTAAAAATCCCAAAAAAAATTCAGAGAGCCTTTTCAAACATTTACAAACTTACAACACAAATTTCGTTTTGGTTTTGATCACACTTTGAAATTTTTCAAATGAATTAGGGTTCTTAAATTTGAATATTTTTAACCCTAACTTCAAAAATTCATAACTTTTGAAGCAAAGTGAGTTTGTGAATGATTCTTTTTGCATTGTGTTATACATGGTTTCAAGCATCTAAAAACATTTTTGTTTCATTTTTATCTTTCATTTTCAATTTGTTTGGCATTTTACCTTTAGGATCACCCTTAAAACCCTAGAAACTTAGGAAATTCATAAGTCCCTTAGGGTTTAGTTTCTGACTTTCCTCTTTGGACAGTGAACTTGTATAGGTTTAGGGTCCCTTTGAGTCTATTTTCAATTTTTTATCCCATGTCTTGCTTCTGTTTTTGAATTGTGCATCTCATATGATCATATAACCCTAATTTTGCATCTTCATTTGCATCCATCTTACATAAGCTTGCATACATGAAATTGCCATGATATTTTGTGCATACATATGACATATAATACATCTTAGGACATATTAGAATCATGTTTTATCATTGCATCATCCATTTGCCATGTTTTGCTTTCATTTCATGTGCATTCATGAACTTTCATGCTTCTTACATGTCTCATTTGCATTCTCATCTCTTGTATGAACATTCATATCACTTGACATGCTTTCATACCATCTCATAACATCATTTGCATCATGAACATGCTTCTGACTTTGGCTTTCATCTTTGCATTTCATTTTCAATTCATTTCATTTCCTTTTGCTAACTTTTCAGGTGGTAAGTGTTTGAGAAGTGAATTTGCCTTCACTTCTCATAATCTCTTCTCATCTCCCTTGTGCATCCATTTCTGCATTTTGTATGTGTATTAGAGTGAGCTTGCTCATTCATGTTCCCTCCTCACTTTCTTTCTTCAAGCAACTTATCTTCTTAAGTGAAGTAAGTTGTCTTGCTTCTTTCTACTTCTCCTTCCTTCATCATGCTTCTTCCTTGGTGGCTTTTCCTTGAAGGTCTCTTGCAAGACTCATAAACCTTAGGAATACCCAAGCATGATCACAATTAGGGTTTGATTAGTCCCTCATTAGTTTTACCTTTGTGTCATCTTTGTATCTTCTCTTCTCATCTCATAATCAAGGACTAAACCTTAACGGTTTTAAGGCTTTGTGATTAGGGTTATGCCTGTATCCTTCTATTAGGATGGAGTGTATAACTTTAATCCTAAGTATTAAAACCATAATGTGTTTAAATCCTTTAATCAATTCACCTAATAATCACTAAGACATCAAACTTGTAACTTGGGCCTTGCATTAAGGTTCTAATTCTTCCTTAATTGGTTAAGAAGGACTAACCCTAGTGTTAATGGACAAGTCCCCCTCAAGTTGTCTTACAAACCATAAAATCCACTTCTTAATCCTACCATTAACAAAAATCCACTTTAATAAAGGCTTTGGTTTGTCATGAGGTTAATCCCTAATCATGGATTAAGTTGAGGAGCCTTTCTCAGCTTAAATGTTCTCATTTATTATCCTTCTATTAGGATGGTGTAATGGGTCCATTAAATCCTATATTATGTCTTAAACTCATTACTTAATACCAAACAAAAACTCAAAAACATCTAAATAAATGCAAGTAGGTTAATAATCTTAATCCTACATCATGGTGATTAAGTATGAGGTGCTTACTTCATACTTAAGGTGTTCTCATTACCCCTAATCAGAGGGAGGATGTGATGAGTTTACTAACCCTTGGTTTAGGCTTAAGCTCATTAACTTATGACAAATTCAAAAAGCAATAAAAGATTGAAATCGTCAAAAACAAACAATAATCGTCTCCTCCGAGATTCTTTTCTCATCTCATTCACTCACAAACGAGAACTTGCTTCTTCCGTCTAATGCAAGACAGTTTGCACCTGAGCCAGACAGGTGTCGCTCCCACCAAATGAGGCTAAGTCAAATGGGGTACAGGCGCGAACGGTCGGCGAAAGGAAAGCAAGAAAAGAGTCGCCAGCTAGGCATTTTTATCCTGAAGGAAAGGTAATGCTGCATAAACCTAAGAAAAGATGGATAAGACGGTTGCGAACCAGAGAGACTGAGAAAGGGGGTTGGTTACAACCTGGGAAGGTATTAGCACCCAGATTGTCCGTCGTACTCGACGGGATCTACGTTTAAAAGATTTGTGTTTTAAAGGGGTAGTGTCAGTGCAATTTGTGTGTCAAAGCTGGAAAGAATGCAAGTGTCAGTGTAAAGGAATGTGAAGTGTATAAATATACATTGTCAGTGTAAGAACAGGAATGAAATGCTCAAGATCATGAGGCTAAAGAATAAAGCTAAAAAGACGGGGAATGTACAGAGACTTTTGTTCGATAACAGTTAAGTTATGCCTACGTATCCTCTCGTGCAATGAGGAAGTTAGAACACCGTAGTTCGACCCAAAGAGACTGAAAGATAAATTGACTTGTGAACTGCTTACTAGTCTATGCTCAAGTGTATGACCTGTCTGGCTCAGGTGCAAACTGTCTTGCATTAGACGGAAGAAGCAAGTTCTCGTTTGTGAGTGAATGAGATGAGAAAAGAATCCCGAAGGAGACGATTATTGTTTGTTTTTTGTGTTTTCAATCTTTTATTGCTTTTTGGATTTGTCATAAGTTAATGAGCTTAAGCCTAAACCAATGGGTTAGTAAACTCATCACATCCTCCCTCTGATTAGGGGTAATGAGAATACCTTAAGTGTGAAGTCAGCATCTCACACTTAATCACCCTGATGTAGGATTAAGATCATTAACCTACTTGTGATTATTTAAGTGTTTTTGTTGTTTTTGTTTAGTTTTAAGTAATGAGTTTAAGCCATAATCAAGGATTAAACAGACTCATTACGCCATCCTAATAGAAGGATAATAGATGAGAATATTTAAGCTGAGAAAGACTCCTCAACTTAATCCATGATTAGGGATTAACCTCATGACAAAACAAAGCCTTTATTAAAGTGGATTTTAGTCAATGGTAACATGAAGAAGTGATTTTTATGATTTGTAAGACAACTTGAGGGGGACTAGTCCATTAACACTAGGGTTAGTCCTTCTTAACCAATTAAGGAAGAATTAGAACCCTAATGCAAGGCCCAAGTTACAAGATTGATGTCTTGATGATTATTAGATGAATTGATTAAGGGATTTAAACACATTAAGGGTTTAACACTTAGGATTAAAGTTATACACTCCATCCTAATAGAAGGATGCAGGCATAAGCTTAATCACAAAGCCTTAAAGCCTTTAGGGTTTAGTCCTTGATTATGAGGTGAGAAGAGAAGACTCAATGATGACACAAAGGTAAAACTAATGGGGACTAATGAAAACCCTAATTATTGTCATGCTTGGTTGTTCCTAGGCTTTATTAGGCTTAAGAAAGAAATCTTCAAAGAAACACCAAGGAGAGAAGCAGATGAAGGGAGGAAGGAAGCAGAGAGAAGCAAGACAACTTGCTTCACTTAAGAAGGCAAGTTGCTTGAAGAAAGTAAGTGGGAAGGAGCAAGAATGAGCAAGCTCAATCCAAAACACATACAAAATGAAGCAAGGGAAATGAAAGGGATGAAAATAGATTATGAGAAGTGAAGGCAAATTCACTTCTCAAAGTAACTTACCACCTGAAAAGTTAGTGAAAGAAAATGGAATGCAATGCAAATGAGATGGAAATGACATGATGCAAACCAAAACCATAAGCAAATACATGATGTTAATGATGCTAAGAGATGGTACAAACATGAGGCAAGGCATGAGAATGATCATACAAACATAAGGATGCAAAAGAAGAATGTTTTGAACCATGGATGTTCATGAAAAGTTATGAAATGCAAATGACATACAACATGGCAAATGAAAGATGCAATGATCAAACATGATTCTAATATGTCCTAAGATGTTTTATGAACCAAATGAATGCACAAAATGTCATGGCAATTCATGGTATGCAAGCAAAAGAGAAATGGATGCAAAGGAAGGCATAAATTAGGGTTTATGATCAACACACAAAGCAAAATCCAAAACCAGAAGCAAATGACATAATAAAAAATTGAAAATGCAATCAAAGGAACCCTAAACCTACATAAACTCACTGCCCAAAGGAGGGGATCCAACTCTTAACCTAGTGAGAGTTATGAATTTCCTAAGATTGCTAGGGTTTTAAGGTACCTCATCAAGAAAAATGCCAAACAAAATGAAGATGCAAGATCAAATCATGCCAATTTTATCCTATAAACTACATGTTATGCAAGATGCAATGCAAAAAGAATCATTGTCCAACTCTCAATGGTTAGGCAGAAATGAATTTTTGAAGTTTGAAACAAAATATTGCCTTGAAATGAAATTATTTCCAAAGAAAATTATCAAAAGGCATCAAGAACAAAAAAGAAATTTGGTTTAAGGGTTGGACAATGTTTCTAAATGTTTTTAAATGTTACATGAATTTTTTTTGTGATTTCTAAATACCTAAAAGTATTTTTAATTAATTAATTTTCATTAATTAATTAAAAATAAACTTTTAAATGATTTAAAAATAATTTTTAATGCAAAAAATAAAAATAAAAATATTTTTGTGTTCTGAAAAATAATGAAAACCTTGACAAAACTTTTCATAAATTTTAAACATTTTTTGCTATTTTAAATTAAATGTACAAAATAAATCAAATAAAATAAAAATAAAAATGAATTAATGAAAAGTAAACTGATCCAAAGGCTGGGATTTGAACCTAGGGCGCGGGAATTGACTGGCGCCAGATCTAAGGGTTGAAATTCAAACTGAATGGATTTTAATTAAACCTGATTAATTAAATTAATAAATTAGGATTAGGGTTAAGTGATGAATCTGGACAACACGTTTGGGCGCCAGTCAACCAAAGTCCACAGAATCAAGGGTCCACATTCAAAGTTCATTAATTACACAGATTAGGGTTAATGAGTTTCAGGTGGCCGAAGAAGACTTTCGGTCGTCTTCTCCGGCGGGACCTCCAACCTAACTCTCTCAAAACCTCACTAAATCATGCCAAAATCTCCAGATCAACTCAACTAAACATCCTAAACAACAACCCAACAACAAATTCCATTTCTTTTCCATGAATCATGAAGAACAAACAAAAATCAAATTTACGGGCAAAGTTTCAGACAAGCCATACACCCTCAAAACTCAATCATTTTCAAAAATAAAAGGTTCACTGCATTCAGGGAAGCATGTAGATCATTTTAGAAACAAGAAATAAGAGTTCTGGAGAAATGAATTTCCATGGCTACCTGAATCGAAGCTTTCAAACCAAGAGCTTCTGGACCAGTTCCTTGCTTCCAATCAACTCCACTGACCTCCCTCAAGTGTTTGCAAAGCTTATCTGGAGTTTATTTGGGCTAGTTTGAGAGATTGCTTGAGTTCTGTTCAAAGAGGGGAAGAAATCGTATTTGGTTTGTGTAAGGTTTCAGGGATGAGTGAGGGCAGGGAAATGATCAGGGGAGTGTGCTGAGATGTTTTGTGAAGTTTGTTTTTGTGTTTGATGCTTGTGCTGTGTGTTTCGAATGGTTTTGCAAGTTGGAGGATTTTTCGTAACTATGGCTTGGAGAGTGTTTCAGCATGAGTTGTGTGTTGTGTTGAGTTCCATTTTGTCCACTTATCACTCTTGGATAGGTCAGAGAGTGGGTGCTGGCCTAGGTTGATTGGTATGGGTCTTTTGCAAAAAAGTCAAGCTTTGTGTAAGAGAGGTATGGGCTCATGGATAGCCAAGGACAAGAGGGGTGTCATGCGCAGCAAGAAGTGAGTAGGACCATAAGATCAATTTTGAAGTCAGCCAGCACATGGATTAGGGTTTGAGTGAGGTTTTGCAACTTTGTTCATCTTTGGCCCTTTTGAAGTTTCTTGATCCCCAAGTCATAAAAATGAGCAAACTCTTGATGCAATCTGACTTTTAGACATTGGTTCATGTTTGTGTGAAGATTAGAAGTCCATTGGATAGCACAATTTGCCTTGGCAAGGGATTTTGCAACTTTGCCTCTTTGGTAGAAAACTTGAAATTATGTGATTTTTCCCAACTTTGACAAACCATAACTTTTGATCCAAAATGAATTAGAATGAGTTCTTGTAATTTTTGAAAAGGGAATGATCCATTCTACAACTTTCATGACCAAAGTTTTCTCATTTGAAGCATTTTTGAATCAAAAAGCAAGGGTTGAAAAAGTTTCCCAAAATGGCAAGTTTCCATTACAAGTCATTTTCCCAAAAAGTCAACTTTGCAAATGGCTTGAAATTCTTCAATTTTGTGAACTTATAACATCTTCTATGATCAAATAAAGATCATACATAATCAAAATGATGATGAACACCCTTTGGTTGGGTCATCGAGGGCCTCAGATGCCCTGATTTCACACTGACTTGCTCAAGAAGTCAACTCTTGATCAGATGACTTCCCCATGGAATTTCTTCATGAAAATTGACATGCATGATCCCTATACCATATAGAGACCAATAGAAACAAGAATGACCAAAAAATTTGGAGTTATGGCCTTTGAAACCAAAACCCTAATTCTAGGTCATCTGTGCAGTCAATCCTGGCTCTGCTTCCATGCCATTCTCAGTTCTTGTGTTTTTTTGGCTTCTTTGACTTTGAGAGGATATAATATGATACTTGAACATACATGGACCCCTTTGAAGTGATTGATGATCTTTGGAGTGGCTCAAGAAGCTCCTGGATTGCTCAGATCACAAACCCTAGATGCAGATGACTTAGAAGCTATGCAGTGAATCAAGAATGTGGTATGAGATGCTATGATTGAACCTATACATATGGGAAGATCACAAGCCATGGTGTGAATGGGTGAGGGAAAATTTGGGGTGTTTACAGCTGCCCCTATTCAAGCATGAGTTAGCTGTGCAGGATGTAAGCAACGACTTAACAGGCAAACAAGATAACTTGTGGTTGAATACCAAAGGCAGTCCAAAATTTGCACTCACAGAATGAAGAAGAAAAGGGATATAGATTGTAAAAGAAAATAAAGTATATTATAAAGTGCGGGCGACGGAGGACGACCGCCGAGCAGAGGACGACTGCCGGGGAGAAGCAATGACGGGGACGACCGACATGCTGGGGAAATGTGGGAAATGAAGCAATGACGGGGACGGCCGACAAGCTGGGGATATAAGATTACGATGGGGACGACCATCAAGCAAAACTATAAGACTTTCTGGGGATTATGAAATAAATGATGAGGTACGGTCATCAAAAGGTGAAGGACGATCACCTAGCAGGGGACGGCTGCTCTGTTGGGGATAAGATGAGGGACGGTCATCTAAGGTGAAGGACGATCACCTGGCAAGGTACGGTTTCCAAAAAGGTATCACGACATAGGACGAATGTCGGATAAAAAGGTCGACGATGGGGACGGCCATCGGATAATCATGATGAATGACGATCATCAAGAGGTGAAGGATGATCACCTAGCAGGGTACGACTGCTCTCAGGGTTTATCATGACATAGGACGAATGTCAGATAACAAGATTAACGATGGGGACGGCCATCGGATAAAGTGATGAAGGACGATCATCAGGAGGTGAAGGACGATCACCTAGCAGGGGACGGCTGCTAAAAATCACGACATAGGACGAATGCCGGATAGAAAAGGTGTCTAATGAATAGAGACTCCGCTGGGGAAAGGATGAGGGACGGTCATCCGAAGGTGAAGGACGATCACCTGGCAGGGTACGGCTGCCAAAAGTATCATGACATAGGACGAATGTCAAAGAGAAAGGAGTTAGTTTAGCAAGCTTTGTTAGGTACTTTGCTGGGGAATAGTAAACACGGACGAGTGTTTATACTCAAGAAAATGAAAGGTATAAGTGTTTTGTCACTGTGTATGGATTAAAGATGCGGACGAGCATCCTTAAGACCGAGATACGGACGAGTATCAGGTAGAAACAAGAACTGACATGTGTTCAGAGATGATGATACAGACGAGTACCAACTAGTTAACAAAGAACACGGACGAGTATTGATTCTGTGGGGACTCTTCTGGGGAATGACAGACACAGACGAGTGTCTAAATTCAAGAAGACATAAGTGTTTGACACGGTGTATAGATTAAAGATGCAGACGAGCATCCTTGAGACTACGATACGGACGAGTATCGGGTAGAAACAAACGCTTGACGCATGTTCAGAGATGATGATACGGACGAGTACCAACCGGTTAAAAAAGAACACGGACGAGTGTCGAATCTGAGGGGATATAAGTGGTGTATACAAGATATGGACGAGTATCTGTATGAGTGGAACAGGAGTAATAAGTATGAGTGGTGTACAGATGAGTGTTTAACTTGCTGGGGAGAGCACGACACGGACGAGTGTCGGAGAAAGTATATATATGAACAAGTATATGATTTACAAAGTGTTCAGGTAACTATGCTGGGGAAGGTGACACAGACGGGTGTCAGGGAATTGTATATATACGTATCTGTGAGTGCAAAGAGGACGCTTTGGCTTTATACTGGGGGGTATGACACGGACGGGTGTCAAGAAGTATTTGTAATATAAGTGATCTGCTTGTAAAGAATGCTCGGGCGACTTTACTGGGGAATGATGACATGGACGGGTGTTAGGGAATTTGTACTTGTATTTGTGAGTGTAAAGCAAATGCTTTGGCTCTCTGCCGGGGAATCCTGGGGAGTTTTCTGTATATTGTTGATGAATTGTCGGTATTCAGGACATGGCTTATGATTATGCAATGTGTTTGATTTTTGCCGTAATGCTCCGTATTAGACGGAATGCTACACTCTGTGGGGAGAATAATGATGCGAATGCTATGATTATGCAAGAGGTAACCATCCGGGATTCGGATCCCGTTTCTGCGAAGATCTCTCGCTGATCTGCTTGAAGTAGACATCCCTGCCGGGGATAAGATCATTGGTAGATCTGACATATGGAATCCTGCTTGGGGGGAAGTAGGTTATTGATAGACCCATCCTTGCGATGGGGGACCCAACTGGGGTTTCTAGAAGCTTTCTCTACTCTGTTGTGGTTTCTTCACGCGTGGCTCTTCTGGATAGAGGTTGACATCCTGTGGGGACTTGGTTCCCTGGCTTTTGTACTTGGCTGAGGAGGAATAATAAATGGCAACTCAGCTGGGGAGAGAGCACCTCCGGTGCTAAGACTGAGTAGATAAGGATTTGCCAGCTTGCTGGGCTGAAGCTTTCATGCCCCATGTTGTGCTTTGGATGCCTGCAGTCCTGAAAAGTCATAGAAATGCACAAGTAATCCTGAGGCATCCCTTACCGGATCCCACCATAGGAGTTTAGACACTCCCGAGAGTAAGTATATTTCCTGCAAGCACGTATTTTTAGAGAAGCATCTGTATTTATGCAATCAATATCTTAAAGACATCGGACATTTTTGCAAACGAAAATAAAATGTTCGAAACGAAACATGACTGAAAATCTGATTTTATTGATTCATGTGCCCTGAATTGGCAAATACAGTCAAAGAAACAAATCCCCTAAAATGAGGAGATTGTTACAAATTGAGAAATAAAAGGTATTGGCAATGTTGATGACGCTTCGAGGAGTTTCCTTCTGGCTATGACTCGAATGACTTTTGACACTCTTCTCGTCTTGCTTTCTGAAGAAGGCTGATTCTGACCGGCGCTTGAACCTTTCGAAGCTTACCAAGTTGTAAGTAATACAGATGAATTCAGAGTACAGTTGTTCGCTTATTCCCTTATTTTTGCATGGATCGCCCTTTCGGGTTTTCAATCCATCGGGATACCCCTTTTTGCCTGAGCTGTCCAATGCGGCTTTTTAGCTCAGCGGGTGTACATTTTTTGTTTATTTCCCTTATTTTTGCCCGAGTCTTTTATTCTGTTTTTGACTCGCCGGGATGCCCTATTTTTGCCTGGACTTACATTCTGTTTTTATGTCCAGCGGGTCATTTTTTATGCGAAGTATTTTTTAACTGCATCTGAATTCACAGGGGACGGGAAGTCTTCACCATCCATAGTACCGAGCATGAGTGCTCCACCGGAGAAAACTTTCTTTACCACGAATGGCCCTTCGTAGTTCGGAGTCCACTTGCCCCTGTGGTCTGTATGAGGAGGGAGGAGTCTTTTCAGCACAAGATCTCCTACTTGGTACTCTCGGAGCCTAACTTTCTGATCGAAGGCTTTCTTCATTCTTTTCTGATACAGCTGCCCATGACAGATTGCAGCCAATCTTTTCTCTTCAATCAGATTTAATTGTTCGTATCGGGACCGGACCCATTCTGCTTCGTTCAGCTTAACATCCATCAGTACCCGTAGAGAGGCTAATTCAACTTCAACAGGTAGGACTGCCTCTATACCATACACAAGCTGATACGGTGTTGCCCCAGTGGATGTTCTGATTGACGTACGGTACCCATGCAAAGTGAATGGTAGCATCTCATGCCAATCTTTATAGGTAACCACCATCTTTTGCACAATCTTCTTGATATTCTTGTTAGCTGATTCTACAGCGCCATTCATCTTTGGCCTGTAAGGAGAAGAATTGTGGTGTTGGATCTTGAAGTCCCGGCATAACTCTGCCATCATTTTGTTGTTTAAGTTGGAAACATTATCAGTAATGATTCGCTCGGGAACTCCATACCGACAGATGATATCTCTCTTCAGAAATCGGGCCACCACTTGCCTTGTAACATTTGCATAGGAAGCTGCTTCAACCCACTTGGTAAAATAGTCTATGGCTACCAGGATGAATCTGTGGCCATTTGAAGCAGTCGGTTTAATCTTGCCAATCATATCAATGCCCCACGTGGCGAAGGGCCAGGGTGAAGACATTACATTCAGGGGATTGGGAGGCACATGCACCTTATCCGCATAGATCTGGCATTTATGGCATTTCCTGGCATAGGCACAATAGTCAGCATCCATTGTGATCCAGTAGTAGCCTGATCTTAGCAACTTCTTGGCCATTGCATGCCCTCCTGCATGGGTACCAAAGGATCCTTCGTGCACCTCGTGCATTAACAAGTATGCTTCTGTTCTATCAACGCATCTGAGGAGTACCATGTCAAAGTTTCTCTTGTACAGGGAACCATCAGTATTCAGGAAGAAACTACCAGCAAGCCTTCTCAAAGTCTTCTTATCATTGGAAGATGCCCCAGGCGGGTATGTTTGATCCTCCAAGAAGCATTTAATGTCATGGAACCAAGGCTTATCATCTTTAACAACATCTGCTGCAAATACATATGCTGGCCTGTCAAGTCTGGACACTGAAATCCGAGGCACAAAGTTGGCAGCTTGAACTTTGATCATGGATGAAATGGTAGCCAGAGCATCTGCAAACTGATTTTCATCTCGGGGGATATACTCAAGCTTGACTGTTGTGAAGAAAGTCAACAACCTCCTTGTATAGTCCCGATAAGGTATCAGATGATCTTGGTGGGTGTACCATTAGTCGTTGGTTTGATTGATTACCAAAGCTGAATCTCCAAATACAGTCAAAGTCTTTATTCTGAGGTCAATGTCTTCCTCAAGACCCATAATACAAGCTTCGTATTCAGCTTCGTTGTTAGTGCAGTTGAAGGTGAGCTTTGCCGAGAAAGGCATGTGAACTCCCTTAGGTGTAATGAGTACTGCACCACACCACGACCATTCATATTAACAACCCCATCAAACATCATAGTCCATTCTTCTTCTGGGTCAGGCCCTTCAGTGTGAACGGGCTCTTCATGATCTTTTGCCTTTATGAACATGATGTCTTCATCAGGGAAGTCAAATCTCATAGGCTGGTAATCATCAATGGGTTTCTCAACAAGATAATCAGACAATACACTGCCCTTGATGGCTTTCTGAGATGTGTACTGGATGTCATATTCTGTGAGGATCATTTGCCATCTGGCAACCCGTCCGGTAAGTGCTGGTTTCTCAAAAATGTACTTAACTGGGTCCATCTTAGAGATCAATAAGGTAGTGTGAGTCAACATATACTGCCTTAGTCGGCGAGCAGCCCACGCTAAAGCACAACAAGTTTTCTCGAGCAGTGAATAACGTTGTTCACAGTCGGTAAACTTTTTGCTTAGGTAGTATATTGCATACTCTTTTCGACCAGACTCGTCATGCTGGCCCATCACACACCCCATTGACTCTTCTAATACTGTCAAGTACATTATTAGAGGTCTTCCTTCAACTGGAGGCATAAGGATTAAAGGCTCTTGTAAGTATTCCTTGATTTTGTCAAAAGCCCTCTGGCAGTCTTCATTCCACCTGACTGTTTGTTCTTTTCTTAACAGCTTGAACAAAGGCTCACAGGTTGCTGTAAGGTGAGATATGAACCTAGAAATGTAGTTCAATCTACCTAGAAACCCTCGAACTTCTTTTTCAGTCTTCGGTGCAGGCATTTCTTGAATGGATTTGACTTTATCAGGGTCAACTTCAATCCCTTTCTCACTTACAATAAATCCCAGCAGCTTACCAGATCGCACCCCGAATGTGCACTTGTTGGGGTTTAACTTCAGTTGGTACTTCCTCAGGCGCTTGAATAACTTCAGCCGATTCACCAGGTGGTCTTCTTCTGTGAGGGACTTGGCAATCATGTCATCCACGTAACACTCGATTTCTTTATGGATCATGTCGTGGAATAATGTTACCATAGCCCGTTGATAGGTGGCACCAGCATTCTTCAGTCTGAATGGAATCACCTTATAACAGAATGTGCCCCAGGGTGTAATGAAAGTTGTCTTCTCCATGTCTTCAGGTGACATCTTGATCTGATTATATCCTGAAAATCCGTCCATGAAGGAGAACACCGAGAACTGAGCCGTATTATCAACCAGTACATCAATGTGAGGTAATGGGAAGTCATCTTTTGGGCTGGCTCTGTTCAGATCCCGGTAATCCACACACATTCTTACCTTGCCGTCTTTCTTATGTACAGGTACAATATTAGCAACCCACGGCGGATAGCTAGTTACAACAAGGAACCCGGCGTCCCACTGCTTTTGCACCTCTTCCTTTATCTTCATTGCCATATCTGGGCGAGTACGGCGCAGCTTCTGCTTTACCGGCGGGCAGTCTTCTTTCAAAGGTAGCTTGTGCATGACGATATCGGTGTCCAACCCTGGCATATCCTGATAAGACCAAGAAAATACATCCACATACTCTCGAAGCATATCAATCAGTTGTTCTTTCACTGAGTCTTGTAGGCAGGCCCCGATCTTAACCTCTTTCACGTCTTCTTCCGTACCAAGATTAACCGTTTCAACCTCCTCCTGATGAGGGGTGATAACCTTCTCCTCTTGCCTTAACAACCTGGCTAGCTCTTCAGGAAGCTCATAATATTCTTCGACCCCTTCGTCAGCTTGATTGATCGGATTGTCAAAGTCATACGAAGCCATAGCAGTGCTGTTGTCGGTGCAGTCTGGAAGGCACTCTCTGCAAGGGTTTAGATTGTTCATTTTAGTGATTGATTTTAATCTTGTTTAGAAAAAGTGAAATGAAGTTCTCATTTTGGAAAACATTGCCATTTTATTTTTGTACAAAAAGAAAAATGAAAAACAGTGAGTGGAAAAGAAGAAGACTCATTTGCAAAAGATGTCCGATATTCATTGATTGATCTGTTTGCACAAAATTACAAGATGGCCCGATTACAAAATGAGTCTCGTCATCTTGGGCAAGATGCAAGACTTGATGAATGCTTAAAAAATACAAGAAATAATAATTACTCTGCAGGAGTAACCCTTATAATTTCCTAGGAAGACCAGTTAAGGACTTGGCTCCCCTGGATCCTTGGACGTATCCAGCTCTCCAGGTTGCGGTCGCTTTCATCCTCGTCTTCCAAGTTGTTTACTGCATCTGGGGTGAGCATTCCCCCGCTAACAAAACTGGGCTTCTTGGAAGCCTCTGATTGATCTTGTTGAGTTGGTTTGTAACCCAACCCAAATCTGTCCTCCTTCTTCTCCACGGGCAGTAGCTTGCCCCAACCTTGGGCAGTCCCCTCTTCAACAACCTTCCTGGCTTCCTGATAAGACGTCATGGAGGTCTCCAGTACAGCAGATGCTTCATTAATGTTCAGGGCCTCAAACCCCTGGCTCATGGTTTCATGGATCTCTCCATCCATCTCAATATACTTGTACGTAGCCAGATGGCTAACAAAGATATCTTCTTCACCACAGATGGTGATGATCTGGCCTTCCCACTCGAATTTCAGTTTCTGGTGAAGGGTAGACGTAATAGCGCCAGCGGCATGGATCCAAGGTCTACCCAACAAACAGCTGTAGGCCGGTTGAATGTCCATCACATAGAAGGTAATTTTAAAAGTCTGTGGGCCAATCATCACAGGCAGATCAATCCCCCCTAGCACTGATCTTTTAGAGCCATCAAACGCTCTCACCACCAAATTACTTGGACGCAGTGCCAAGTCATCATACTCAAGCTTCACCAAGGCTTTCTTTGGCAAGACATTGAGTGACGACCCAGTGTCCACCAGTACATGAGATAAAACAGCACCCTTGCACTCTAGAGTGATGTGTAAAGCCTTGTTGGGGCTACGTCCCTCAGATGTTAAGTCAGCATTGGTAAAGCCCAGTCCATGACTGGTATTGACATTTGCCACCACAGTTTCTAGCTGATTAACAGTGATCTCCTCTGGCACGTATGCTGCGTGCAAGACTTTTAGTAATGCATTCCTGTGAGCTTCAGAACACATCAACAGGGATAATATGAAGATTTTTGAGGGAGTTTGATGAAGTTGATCCACCACTTTGTAGTCACTTCTCTTTATGATTCTCATAAACTCGTCTACATCTTGTTCAAAAGATGTCTTCTGAGTTTCTTTGACAGCCGGCTCTTCAAATACCACACTCTTTCCTTTTGCTTTGGCAGCAACTTCTACTTCGGCATTAGGTTTTTGCAATTGTGAGGCGAAAAGGCGTCCGCTTCTGGTGAAGCCTCCGCCTCCCCCAACATTATCAATTTTTGGAGAAGAGGTTGAAGAATCCAAAGTGATTTTCTCCCCGTTGCAGTAGAGATCAGAGCCATAATGCCAAGGTATGGCATTACTGCTTTCATAGGGAACTGGTCCAGGCACCGTGATGGTAACCGGACTGACTGCAGCAGAGGGAGGTACTGAAATGGTGTGCGGATCGTAGTAAATTGTAACTGGTGATCTGGCAAAAGGTGCCATTATTTGTTGCTGAAAGTTGTTGTCTGGAGGAACACTTGACGGATCATAATAAATAGTGACTGCTGAGATATCTTCATTAATTGCTGTTGGCGTTGTAGAAGATTTTGCTGAATAAATGGATGCTGATGTTGTAGAAGAGATGGTTGTTGACATCTGATTTGTTGAAGTGATGGATGAAGCCACTGTTGATGATATTGAGGAATTGGTCGGAATGATTGTTGTTGCAGTTGTAGGATAGTCAGGAATTGTTGTCAAAGAGATTGCTGGATTTGTAGGTGCCGTTGTTGTGATCTGAAGTATACCACTTTTGATGAGGCCATCTATGCCGCTTCTCAAATTATCACACCCGTTGACTGAAATGTTGCAGTACCTACAACCGAGCTCACACCCGGGGAACATCTGGCACTCTAGAAGCTGAGCTTTAATTTCTACCAGAGGTTTCCGAATCTGTCCAACACTGGTGATTAAGAAAGATGGCTTGTCTTCCTCAATGACATTAATTCTTGGTCCTCCATGATTGGGCATGGGATTCTTGGTGACACTTGGAGGGGGTGCAAAGTTGAGGGCCTTAGAATCCACCAGGTCTTGTACCTTCATTTGTAAAGCCCTGCACTTCTCCGTATTGTGGCCAGGTGCGTTGGAATGGAAAGCACATCTGGCGTTGACATCATAATTTCATGGAAGATTGGAAGGATCTGGTGGTGCCAATGTCCTTAATTCAACAAAGTTGAGTTTCAGGAGTTGTGGCAATAAAGCGGCATAAGGCATAGGGATTGGATCAATCACCCTATTTGCCTGTGATGGCCTTTGCTGATAGGGTCTTTGCTGTTGATTGTTGTTATTGTTGTTGTAGGTCCTTTGTGGCGGATACTGAACTTGCTGTTGATAATGTGGTTGTTGTGGTTGTTGATATGCTGGTTGCTGAGGGATCGGAGCTGGAATAGTGACAGCTGCCACTGATCTATGAACATACTGAGGTCTGCCCCTGCTAGCATGAATGGCATTTGTCTCACCAGTTCTTCTAGGTCCCACAAAAGGTTTCCTGGGGTTACTAGACGAACTTGCACCATTATCAGAAATCTTACCCATCTTCAGAAGGCTTTCAGTTCTTTCTCCAGCTATAACTACGTCAGCGAAGCTGGTGGAAGAAAAGGAAGTTAGCCTATCAATATATGTTCCTTGCAGAGTATTCATAAACATGTCGGCCATTTCTCTTTCCGACATGGGTGGCTGGACAGCAGCAGTAAGCTGTCTCCACCTCTGGGCATATTCCCTGAAGCTTTCTCTGGAGGACTGAGACATTCCCATCAAGAGGGTCCTGTTAGGAGCCATGTCCAGATTGTATTGGTACTGCCTGATGAAGGCCTCAGCTAGGTCCTTCCAGCACCTGATAGTAGCTCTAGTTAAGTGTGAGTACCATTTCCTTGAAGCCCTAGTCAAACTATCTTCAAAATAAAACATCCACATTTTTTCATCCATGGTGTATGCTTTAAGTCTTCCCAGAAAGGACTGCAAGTGAGTTCGTGGACAGGAAGTTCCATTGTACTTCTCGAAGCACGGGGGTTTAAACTTATGGGGAATCCTTACCCCGTCCACTAACCCCATATCCATGACATCAAAACCCAGGGAATTTTGAGACTCCAGAGATCTCAACTTCTCGGCAATTTCATCAAACCTTCTATCATAAACTTCATCCCTAGCTCCCATTACAGTAAACTGCTCCTCTTGAGGATCTTCTTGCAAGATCCTGCCCGCAGTAGTATTTCCTTGTACATTAGTAGGGATGTTGACTTCCGGATGTAGATGAGGCCCATATACTGGTGGGTTAACATGAGGCTGACCCCTCTCATTGTTACTTGTTCCTCCAGTTCCCAGATGGGGCTCTTCTGGGGTCTATCTTTCTACCAATGCCCTCAATCTTTCTTGGCTTTGGGCCAAGCCATTCATTACTTCCATGAACCGGGTCATTTGGTTTCTCATCTCCAGCCTTTCATTAGCCATCTGGGTTCTGACCTCTGTCAGATCTTGTTGTACTTGGTCCATTTGGATACCCGGAAGATTGTTGCGAGTAGGATACCTGTGCGGACGGTTGAGAGGGAACACCCGACGGCGAGCAATAATTCCTGAATCACAACAGAGTTAGTAACAAACAAAACAAAATCCTACAAAACAAAACAAGAGTTAGTATGCAATGCAGTATGCTTATTTATTTTCCAAGGTATCCGGCTTGGTTCTTGGTTTTGACCTTTCCAGACCCTGAGGAGTATGCTTTAGTGTTGCTTGAGAAAAGAAAACCCCAAATGGAAACAAACTAACAAATATATTACAAAAGGTGGATCATACATAGTCTGCTTTTACAACATATGCCCCTGAAGGGTCAGAAATACAACATAAAAGAAAAGTACATGAAATGGAAACAACAACAAGCAAAGTAGTTAGACATCTAAGCCAAACTCATCCTCCTTAACCTCCTTCAAGAGTGCTTCAGTTACAGGACCAGCCGGATGCTCTGTAATGTTTCTGATAAGAAGGTTTCTGGTGGTAATAGCAGTGGTCAGCTTCTTGTGTCTGTTTTGGTCCTTAGACCTCTTCACACCAGCCCTAAGATTCAACTCTGAAATCTCCTTCTGGGATGCTAGCAGAGACTCCTGTTGTTTCTTCTCAATGGCCTCTAACTGCTCAATCCTGTCTTGAGTGCGAGCTTCAGTGATCCTGACCCACCTAGCTTGACTTTCTTTCAGATAGAGATCAGTCCTAGCCTTCTGAAACTGGGCCTCTTTACAGGCATTCTTCAAAATTTGCTCCCCAGCTCTTGATTTCTTGATGTAGTCCTCTGCTTTCTCAATCTTGGCTAGATGCTCCACCTTAAGCTTTTCCAACCTCTCAATGTCCAGACGACCATCACTCCTCTCCCAGAGGATCCTCTTTAGAGCTTGAGACAGATTCTCATTCCTCTCTTTCAGTTTCTCAAACTCTTCCAGGCTGACAGTGGCTAGAGGTGTTGCTGTGGATGGTTCAGGTGCATCCTCAATGGTGAAAGGCATCCCATAAATCTGAGCCCTAGCATGAGACCATTCATAATACTGAGCTGAAGCCACATTATTGCATCTCCCAAGAATGGCCATCCCTTTGGTCTGGATGTTGTCCCAAGCCCAGGATGCTTGCCTGACAACAGCTAGATTAGGCTTTATCTCACAATACAGGGTTTCAGCCAAGTCTTGTACTCTAGGAGGGTGAACCAAAGCATAGCCCAATTGTCTCTTAAGCAACAAAGGATTTTAGTTGATGCAACCCTTCACTCCTATTAGAGGTACATTGGGGAACTGCCCACAGCTAGTAATTATGTCCCTGCCTCTGGTGCTCTGGGTGCACCACCTGATGTCATCTGAAGTCAAAGCAATAAGTCTCTTAGCCCAATTCTTTTGTTGGTGAGGATTCAGGAAGGCATCAGTCTTGGGTAAGTGTTTGAGCAGCCAAGTGTGAAACAGAGGAGCACAACATCTCACCAACCTTCCTCTTTGCTTCTCATTTCTTTGGTGAACAGAATAGTAGAAATCCCCCAGCAATGTGGGCACTGGGTTCCTCAAAAGGAAGAGATGAATAGCATTCTTGCTGATAAACTTGGGCTCATCCGCAAAAAGTATAACCCCATATATACTGAGGGCCAACAATGCACAAACTGCCCTCCATTCTCCCAAAGAGGCCTTCAGGATGGCCTGAGAAGTCAAGAAATCCAAGTGTAGACCAGGGACCACAGCCTTTGTTGTCATGTTCTGCTCAATCAAGATAGGCTCCAGATACAGTGCCTTTGCCACTTCTTCATTACTGGGAGCAGTCATCTCAGGGTTGAAGGGGATACCACCCCTGACAGGTACTCCAATCAATGATGAGAATTCCTCCAACAGAGGTCCTAGCTGAAAGTTCTGGAAAGTGAAACATCTCAAGGGAGGGTCATAAAACTGTAGGCAAGTGTGAATCAAACTCCTCTGAGAAGGGTCCAAGTCCATAACCATATCAAGGATGCCTCCATAATGCTCTCTGAATAATGGGATGTGGTCTGGAGTGATAAGTGCCTGGACCTGCCTGATGCCAGTCAGCACAGGCTCAAAGAAATGGTATGAAATGTTGCTCTTCTTGGGTGCCATGACTGCTGATGAAGAGCTGAAAACAAGTGCTGATGATGAAGACTGATACTGGAGATGAACCACTGATGGGCTGAAGCTGGTGATGAAAGTAGCTGAAGCAGGCAACTGATGAAGATAGCTGAGGTAGATAACTGATGAACAGGGGTCTAAGCAGATGAAGGGGTCAAAACCAAGCCAGATACAATACGGATACCCTGAAAAATAAATAAGCAAATGTCAAATGATGCAAATGATGAGTATGCAAATGATTATGCAGGGGTTTGTGATCAAGCCGGATCTGATTACTGCCTTGATATAAGTCCATGTATGTTCAAGAAGTCCAGATGGAGGTTCAGAAGTCAAATAAAGAGTCACATATCCAGGATTAAATCACAAGAACTGTCCAAAGTGGAGTACTCTTAATCAAACAAAGTAACAGGGTATGTTGTGGCCAAGGGTACCTGCAAATCTGCAAACAGCCCAACCCCCTCACAGGTGGTGTTTTAAAACAAGGATCCTCAGACTTGGATCAGTTATAAGAAGTGTAAACACTTCTAACCCGGAGGTACAGTGTTTACAATAAACATAAAAGATCCTCCTCTAATTCACCTCAATTTCTGAAGGTCATAGTAAAGGTCATCCAGACTTAGCAGGCTTCCCAGATAGCCCTAGCACTACAGGAGATCTGTAGCACAAAGTTCTCAAGAAGAAACCCACATCTGAACCGTTTTTCATATTCCCGCACCAGACCGAAATGGAATGGGAAAGAACATGAACCACTCTAGCCTAGGTGTCACTCAGGTCCCAGGTATAGGACCTAAAACTCTCAATAGCACCCCCACCCATCAAAACAATAAACCAGATCCAGCCAGATAACAGTATGACAGTATGATGTACATAAAGCTGTAAAGAAAGCAATAAATAACTGTACATAAAGCAAAAATAAATACAAATATACAAACACAATCAGCACATAACACCCCAGTAAACACAAATCAAACAAGCGCTAGGAGGAACCCACAAAAAGAACCAGAAGCCCTGGTTACAATATAAGGTCCCCAGCAGAGTCGCCAAGCTGTCGCTCCCACCAAATGAGGCTAAGTCAAATGGGGTACAGGCGCGAACGGTTGGCGAAAGGAAAGCAAGAAAAGAGTCGCCAGCTAGGCATTTTTATCCCGAAGGAAAGGTAATGCTGCATAAACCTAAGAAACGATGGATAAGACGGTTGCGAACCAGAGATACTGAGAAAGGGGGTTGGTTACAACCTGGGAAGGTATTAGCACCCAGATTGTCCGTCGTACTCGACGGGATCCACGCTTAAAAGATTTGTGTTTTAAAGGGGTAGTGTCAGTGCAATTTGTGTGTCAAAGCTGGAAAGAATGCAAGTGTTAGTGTAAAGGAATGTGAAGTGTATAAATATACAGTGTCAGTGTAAGAACAGGAATGAAATGCTCAAGATCATGAGGCTAAAGAATAAAGCTGAAAAGAGGGGGAATGTACAGAGACTTTTGTTCGATAACAGTTAAGTTATGCCTACGTATCCTCTCGTGCAATGAGGAAGTCAGAACACCGTAGTTCGACCCAAAGAGACTGAAAGATAAATTGACTTGTGAACTGCTTACTGGTCTATGCTCAAGTGTATGACCTGTCTGGCTCAGGTGCAAACTGTCTTGCATTAGATGGAAGAAGCAAGTTCTCGTTTGTGAGTGAATGAGATGAGAAACGAATCCCGAAGGAGATGATTATTGTTTGTTTTTTGTGTTTTCAATATTTTATTGCTTTTTGGATTTGTCATAAGTTAATGAGCTTAAGCCTAAACCAATGGGTTAGTAAACTCATCACATCCTCCCTCTGATTAGGGGTAATGAGAATACCTTAAGTGTGAAGTCAGCATCTCACACTTAATCACCCTGATGTAGGATTAAGATCATTAACCTACTTGTGATTATTTAAGTGTTTTTGTTGTTTTTGTTTAGTGTTAAGTAATGAGTTTAAGCATTAATCAAGGATTAAACAGACTCATTACGCCATCCTAATAGAAGGATAATAGATGAGAATATTTAAGCTGAGAAAGACTCCTCAACTTAATCCATGATTAGGGATTAACCTCATAACAAAAAAAAGCCTTTATTAAAGTGGATTTTAGTCAATGGTAAGATGAAGAAGTGATTTTTATGATTTGTAAGACAACTTGAGGGGGACTTGTCCATTAACACTAGGGTTAGTCCTTCTTAACCAATTAAGGAAGAATTAGAACCCTAATGCAAGGCCCAAGTTACAAGCTTGATGTCTTGATGATTATTAGATGAATTGATTAAAGGATTTAAACACATTAAGGGTTTAACACTTAGGATTAAAGTTATACACTCCATCCTAATAGAAGGATGCAGGCATAAGCTTAATCACAAAGCCTTAAAGCCTTTAGGGTTTAGTCCTTGATTATGAGGTGAGAAGAGAAGACTCAATAATGACACAAAGGTAAAACTAATGGGGACTAATGAAAACCCTAATTATTGTCATTCTTGGTTGTTCCTAGGGTTTATGAGGCTTAAGAAAGAAATCTTCAAAGAAACACCAAGGAGAGAAGCAGATGAAGGGAGGAAGGAAGCAGAGAGAAGCAAGACAACTTGCTTCACTTAAGAAGGTAAGTTGCTTGAAGAAAGAAAGTGGGAAGGAGCAAGAATGAGCAAGCTCAATCCAAAACACACACAAAATGCAGCAAGGGAAATGAAAGGGATGAAAAGAGATTATGAGAAGTGAAGGCAAATTCACTTCTCAAAGTAACTTACCACCTGAAAAGTTAGTGAAAGAAAATGGAATGCAATGAAAATGAGATGCAAATGACATGATGCAAACCAAAACCAGAAGCAAATACATGATGTTAATGATGCTAAGATATGGTACAAACATGAGGCAAGGCATGAGAATGATCATACAAACATAAGGATGCAAAAGAAGCATGTTTTGAACCATGGATGTTCATGAAAAGTTATGAAATGCAAATGACATACAACATGGCAAATGAAAGATGCAATGATTAAACATGATTATAATATGTCCTAAGATGTTTTATGAACCAAATGAATGCACAAAATGTCATGGAAATTCATGGTATGCAAGCAAAAGAGAAATGGATGCAAAGGAAGGCATAAATTAGGGTTTATGATCAACACACAAAGCAAAATCCAAAACCAGAAGGAAATGACATGATAAAAAATTGAAAATGCAATCAAAGGAACCCTAAACCTACATAAACTCACTGCCCAAAGGAGGGGATCCAACTCTTAACCTAGTGAGAGTTATGAATTTCCTAAGATTGCTAGGGTTTTAAGGTACCTCATCAAGAAAAATGCCAAACAAAATGAAGATGCAAGATCAAATCATGCCAATTTTATCCTATAAATTACATGTTATGCAAGATGCAATGCAAAAAGAATCATTGTCCAACTCTCAATGGTTAGGCAGAAATGAATTTTTGAAGTTTGAAACAAAATAATGCGTTGAAATGAAATTATTTCCAAAGAAAATTATCAAAAGGCATCAAGAACAAAAAAGAAATTTGGTTTGAGGGTTGGACAATGTTTCTAAATGTTTTTAAATGTTACATGAATTTTTTTTGTGATTTTTAAATACCTAAAAGTATTTTTAATTAATTAATTTTCATTAATTAATTAAAAATAAACTTTTAAATGATTTAAAAATAATTTTTAATGCAAAAAATAAAAATAAAAATATTTTTGTGTTCTGAAAAATAATGAAAACCTTGACAAAAATTTTCATATATTTTAAACATTTTTTGCTATTTTAAATTAAATGTACAAAATAAATCAAATAAAATAAAAATAAAAATGAATTAATGAAAAGTCAACTGATCCAAAGGCTGGGATTTGAACCTAGGGCGCGGGAATTGACTGGCGCCAGATCTAAGGGTTGAAATTCAAACTAAATGGATTTTAATTAAACCTGATTAATTAAATTAATAAATTAGGATTAGGGTTAAGTGATGAATCTGGACCACACGTTTGCGCGCCAGTCAACCAAAGTCCACAGAATCAAGGGTCCACATTCAAAGTTCATTAATTACACAGATTAGGGTTAATGAGTTTCAGGTGGCCGGAGAAGACTTCCGGTCGTCTTCTCCGGCGGGACCTCCAACCTAACTCTCTCAAAACCTCACTAAATCATGCCAAAATCTCCAGATCAACTCAACTAAACATCCTAAACAACAACCCAGCAACAAATTCCATTTATTTTCCATGAATCATGAAGAACAAACAAAAATCAAATTTACGGGCAAAGTTTCAGACAAGCCATACACCCTCAAAACTCAATCATTTTCAAAAATAAAAGGTTCAGTGCATTCAGGGAAGCATGTAGATCATTTTAGAAACAAGAAATAAGAGTTCTGGAAAAATGAATTTCCATGGCTACCTGAATCGAAACTTTCAAACCAAGAGCTTCTGGACCAGTTCCTTGCTTCCAATCAACTCCACTGACCTCCCTCAAGTGTTTGCAAAGCTTATCTGGAGTTTATTTGGGCTAGTTTGAGAGATTGCTTGAGTTCTGTTCAAAGAGGGGAAGAAATCGTATTTGGTTTGTGTGAGGTTTCAGGGATGAGTGAGGGCAGGGAAATGATCAGGGGAGTGTGCTGAGATGTTTTGTGAAGTTTGTTTTTGTGTTTGATGCTTGTGCTGTGTGTTTCGAATGGTTTTGCAAGTTGGAGGATTTTTGGTAACTATGGCTTGGAGAGTGTTTCAGCATGAGTTGTGTGTTGTGTTGAGTTCCATTTTGTCCACTTATCACTCTTGGATAGGTCAGAGAGTGGGTGTTGTCCTAGGTTGATTGGTATGGGTCTTTTGCAAAAAAGTCAAGCTTTGTGTAAGAGAGGTATGGGCACATGGCTAGCCAAGGACAAAAGGGGTGTCCTGCGCAGCAAGAAGTGAGGAGGACCATAGGATCAATTTTGAAGTCAGCCAGCACATGGATTAGGGTTTGAGTGAGGTTTTGCAACTTTGTTCATCTTTGGCCCTTTTGAAGTTTCTTGATCCCTAAGTCATAAAAATGAGCAAACTCTTGATGCAATCTGACTTTTGGACATTGGTTCATGTTTGTGTGAAGATTAGAAGTCCATTTGATAGCACAATTTGCCTTGGCAAGGGATTTTGATACTTTGCCTCTTTGGTAGAAAACTTGAAATTATGTGATTTTTCCCAACTTTGACAAACCATAACTTTTGATCCAAAATGAATTAGAATGAGTTCTTGTACTTTTTGAAAAGGGAATGATCCATTCTACAACTTTCATGACCAAAGTTTTCTCATTTGAAGCATTTTTGAATCAAAAAGCAAGGGTTGAAAAAGTTTCCCAAAATGGCAAGTTTCCATTACAAGTCATTTTCCCAAAAAGTCAACTTTGCAAATGGCTTGAAATTCTTAAATTTTGTGAACTTATAACATCTTCTATGATCAAATAAATATCATACATAATCAAAATGATGATGAACACCCTTTAGTTGGGTCATTGAGGGCCTCAGATGCCCTGATTTCACACTGACTTGCTCAAGAAGTCAACTCTTGATCATATGACTTCCCCATGGAATTTATTCATGAAAATTGACATGCATGATCCCTATACCATATAGAGACCAATAGAAACAAGAATGACCAAAAAATTTGGAGTTATGGCCTTTGAAACCAAAACCCTAATTCTAGGTCATCTGTGCAGTCAATCCTGGCTCTGCTTCCATGCCATTCTCAGTTCTTGTGATTTTTTGGCTTCTTTGACTTTGAGAGGATATAATATGATACTTGAACATACATGGACCCCTTTGAAGTGATTTATGATCTTTGTAGTGGCTCAAGAAGCTCCTGGATTGCTCAGATCACAAACCCTGGATGCAGATGACTTAGAAGTTATGCAGTGAATCAAGAATGTGGTATGAGATGCTATGATTGAACCTATGCATATGGGAAGATCACAAGCCATGGTGTGAATTGGTGAGGGAAAATTTGGGGTGTTTACAACAGGTCATACACTTGAGCATAGATAAGTAAGCAGTTCACAAGTCAATTTATCTTTCAGTCTCTTTGAGCCGAACTACGACGTTCTGACTTCCTCATTGCACGAGAGGATACGTAGGCATAACTTAACAGTTATCGAACAAAAGTCTCTGTCTATTCCCCCTCTTCCAGCATTATTCTTTAAGCCTCATAGTCTTGAGCATTGCACTCTTTCCTTGCACTGACACTCCTTTTCTTCACTTCACACTCCTTTTGCACTGACACTTGCATTCTTTTCCAGCTTTTGCACACATATAGCACATACACTACCCCTTTAAACACAAACTTTCAAACGTGGATCCCGTCGAGTACGACGGACAATCTGGGTGCTAATACCTTCCCAGGTTGTAACCAACCCCCTTTCTCAGTTTCTCTAGTTCGCGACCGTCTTGTCCATCTTTTACCAGGTTTATGCAGCATTACCTTTCCTGTTAGAACAATTATGGTTCTAAACCTCTAAGAGTTTTGATGATAACAAATATTATTATGCAAGAATAGAAGTTCTAATAACTTTCTTTATTATATGTGTAAAGAGGAAGTAAATTAAAGGAGACGTGCATTACTAGAAGATATATGAGCCATATATATAAGATACACTTAATGAAGGATCCATTATTTAATGACATGGTTTAATGGCTGCGCATCAAGACTTTATTATCTCTGATTTACGTCTAGAAGATGATGATCTTCATAATGGTCAGAAGATTGAAAGAATAAATATGACAGCTCAACAGAAGAAGGAATTCAGAAATCATCACAAAGCTAAAACCATACTTCTGAGTGCTATATCATATACAGAATATGAGAAAATTACAAACAGAGACTCAGCCAAACACATGTTTGATTCCCTGAGGATGACACATGAAGGCAACACTCAAGTCAAGGAGGCTAAAGCTCTAGCCCTCATCTAGAATTATGAAGCCTTCAAAATGGAAGAAGATGAGACAATTGAAAAAATGTTCTCAAGGTTCCAAATTCTGGTAGCTGGACTGAAAGTTCTGGACAAAGGCTACTCAACAGCAGATCATGTAAAGAAAATCATCAGAAGCTTGCCAAAGGCTTGGAGGCCCATGGTCACTACTCTAAAGCTATCTAAAAATATGAATGAAATATCCTTAGAAGAACTGATCAACTCCTTGAGAAGTCATGAGATAGAACTAGAAGAAGATGAACCCCAGAAGAAAGGTAAGTCTGTAGCTCTTAAATCTAACAAATTTGTTTCTAAAGCTTTACAGACAGAAGAAGAAGAAAGTTTTGGATGCTCATCAGAAGAAGATGAATTATCTCTCCTATCCAGAAGAGTCCAACAACTCTGGAAGCATCGTTAGAAGAAGTTCAGAAATACCAGAAGAACAAGCAATCACTCTGAAGCAACGTCTGGTTACAAGAAACCTAGAAGCAAAGAAGTTGTGTGCTATGAATGCAAAGAACCAGGACACTACAAGAGTGAATGTCCAAAACTCTAGAAAGAGAAACCCAGAAACAAATTCAACAGAGAAAAGAAAAAGGGTCTCATGGCAACATGGGATGATTCTTAATCATCTGAAGCAGAGTCAGATTCAGAAGATGAACATGCTAACATTGCATTAATGGCAAAAATACCAGAAGATGATCACTCATCAGAATCAGAATCAGACTCAGATACAGAAGAGGTATTCTCTAAACTTTCCAGATCTCAATTAGAAGCTAGCCTCTTAGAAATTCTTGAAAAATATCAGAAGCTTCAATTCAAATACAAAGACATGAAACAAAGTCTGGTATCTGAATTAGAAGAAGTTAGAAAACTAAAAACAGAAAACTCTGAGCTAAAAGAAAATATTTTTGAATGCAAAAATTCTCTTGAAAAACTTAAAGCTCAGAAGGAATCTGAATTAGAAGATCTAATCAATTCTGATAGTATCATAAAACAATATGACTATGGTTTTCAAAAATTTCTAGCTAAAAGCATAGATAGAAGCAAAAATGCATCTATGATCTATATGGAGTTAGCAGAAATGATAGAAGAGGCATAGGCTATGAGAAAACTAAAGAAACTCTGAAGTTTAAAAAGATTGATGACATTGTCATAAAAACTAATATTCCTCTAAGTTCTCATTTTACCTATGGTCATAACCATGACTTAATATATACTAATGAGTCATCTTGTTCCACAAGTTCTGATTTGAAACCTAAAATAAATCAGAAGTTTATGAAAACTAACAAACATGGACCCAGAAAAATATGGGTACCCAAAGATAAAATTGTGTATGTTGCAGATGTCTTTAATAGCAAAACTGAAACACCAATCATGGTACCTGGACTCTGGATGCTCACGACACATGATGGGAAGAAAGCATATGTTCCAAAGTCTTGAATTAAAAGATGGAGGCCATGTAGGTTTTGGAGGCAATCAAAAAGGAAGAATTATTGGCTCTGGAACTATTGGTAATGGAAACCTTCCTTCTATTTCTAAGGTTCTATTAGTAGAAGGATTAATGCATAATCTATTATCCATAAGTCAATTAAGTGATAATGGCTATGACATAATCTTTAATCAAAAGTTCTGTAAAGCTGTTAGTCAGAAAGATGGAACAATCCTCTTCAGTGGAAAGAGAAAGAACAACATATATAAAATAAAACTTTCAGAATTAAAAAATCAGAATGTAAAATGTCTAATGTCTGTGGAAACTGAGCAATGGGTCTGGCACAGAATATTGGGACATGTTAATATTAGAAGATTATCTCAACTTAACAAACTCAATCTGGTCAGAGGACTTCCAAACTTGAAGTTCAACTCAGAAGCTCTGTGTGAAGCATGTAAGAAAGGCAAATTTTCAAAACCTGCCTTTAAAGCTTAAAATGTTGTATCTTCCTCTAGACCACTAGAACTTCTACACATTTACTTGTTTGGACCAGTGAAAACTGCTTCTGTCAGTGGCAAGAAGTATGGATTGGTGATCGTAGATGACTTCAGCAGATGGACATGGGTAAAGTTTCTTAGACACAAGGATGAGTCAAATGTTGTATTTTCTAACTTCTGCAAACAAGTTCAAAATGAAAAAGAATTTAAAATTATTAAAGTCAGAAATGATCATGGTGGAGAATTTGAAAACAAAAAATTAGAATCATTTTTTAATGAAAATGGCATCTCTCATGATTTTTCTTGCCCTAGAACTCCACAACAAAATGGGGTTGTAGAAAGTAAGAATAGAACATTGCAAGAGATGGCCAGAACCATGATCAATGAGACTAACATGGCTAAACATTTTTGGGCAGAAGCAGTAAATACAACATGCTATATTCAGAATAGAATCTCTATAAGACCTATTCTTGAAAAAACTCCTTATGAATTATGGAAGAACAGAAAGCCCAACATTTCATATTTTCATCCTTTTGGGTGCAAATGTTTTATTCTGAATACTAATGATCCTCTGAATAAATTTGATTCTAAGGCACAAAAGTGTTATATGTTAGGATACTCTGAACGTTCAAAAGGATACAGAGTATACAACACAGAAACACGTATGGTCATAGAGTCTATTTATGTCAGATTTGATGATAATCTTGGTTCTGAAAAACCAAAGCAGAATGAATCTCTTGCAGATATAGAAGTTGAAATCTCCACAAACAGAACATCTGAAGATCAATCACCTCCAGAACAAAACAACACAATTAGTCCAACAAACTCTGAAGAACCCACTCAGAAGAAACTATCCAGAAACAAAGTGAATCATCCAGAAGATAAAATCTTGGGAAAGAAGGATGAACCAATCAGAACAAGATCATCATTCAGAAACTCTGAAGAATCTCTAATGGGACTTGTTTCTCTGATTGAACCAACTTTTGTAGAAGAAGCTCTCTCAGAAAATGATTGGATTCTGGCTATGCAAGAAGAACTAAATCAATTCACCATAAATGATGTATGGGATCTAGTTCCTAGGCCCAGAGGATTCAACATCATTTGCACCAAGTGGGTATTCAGAAACAAGTTAAATGAGCAAGGAGAAGTTGTCAGAAACAAAGCAAGACTGGTTGCACAAGGTTATAGTCAACAAGAAGGAATTGACTATACAGAAACCTATGCCCCAGTCGCCAGGTTAGAATCAATTAGACTTTTAATTTCATTTGTTGTAAACCATGATATCATTCTATATCAAATGGATGTCAAGAGTGCATTTTTAAATGGTTATATTGATGAAGAAATGTATGTACACCAACCCCCTGGTTTTGAAAATATAAAATTTCCAGAACATGTTTTCAAACTCAAAAAATCTTTATATGGTCTGAAGCAAGCTCCCAGAGCTTGGTATGAAAGACTAAGCACTTTTCTTCTGGAAAATAATTTCATCAGAGGGAAAGTGGATACAACACTTTTCAGTAAAAACATTAAAAATGACATTCTGATATGCCAGATTTATGCAGATGATATAATATTTGGTTCTACTAAAAGTGCCTTGGGAAAGGAGTTTGCTAAGTCTATGCAGGCAGAATTTGAAATGAGCATGATGGGAGAATAAAAGTTCTTTCTAGGAATCCAAATAAATCAAACATCAGAAGGAACATATATCCATCAAAGCAAATATGTCAAAGAACTTATGAAGAAATTTGACTTATCAGAAAGTATAATCTCTAAAACTCCTATGCATCCTACATGCATTCTGGAAAAAGAAGAGATAATCAGAAACTCTATAGAGGTATGATTGGCTCTCTCCTCTATCTAACTACTTCTAGACAAGATATTCTATACAGTGTATGTTTATGTGCTAGATTCCAATCAGATCCTAGAGAAACTCACTTAACATCAGTTAAGAGAATTTTTAGGTATCTGAAAGGTACTACTAATTTTGGTCTATACTACAGAATATCCAAAGATTACAAACTTGTAGGATATTGTGATGCTGACTTTGCTGGAGACAGAACAGAAAGAAAAAGTACTTCTGGAAGTTGTCAATTTCTGGGAGATAATCTAATTTCTTGGTCTAGCAAAAGGAAGTCAACCATAGCATTATCAACTGCAGAAGCCGAATACATTGCAGCAGCTGGATGCAGTACTCAGATGCTCTGGATGAAAAATCAGCTTGAGGATTTCAACATTTATGAGAGTAACATTCCCATCCTCTGTGATAATACCTCTGCTATATGTCTATATAAAAATCCAATTTTACATTCTAGAGATAAACACATAGAAGTTAAACATCATTTCATTAGGGACTATACTCAGAAGCGAATTTTAATGTTAAAATTCTTAGATACAAATCACCAATGGGCTGATATTTTTACAAAACCCCTTCCTGAAGATAGATTTAATTTCATTCTAACCAACCTTAGCATAAAATTATGTCCAGAATGAAAATGCTTTAATTATATGTCTTTAACTCTTAGAAGTTCTGAATTTAATCCTCTATATTACTCCTTCAGAAGATATTATTTTCTAACTGTTTAATTCTGAGAACTTCTGTTCAAAGGAATAACATGCAGATCATTACATCAACAAGTGTCAACTAGGATCTAAGGAATTCTATCAGAATTAGAACAAGTGTCCAAATTCTGAAGAGTGACAAAACATGCATTGGACAACTGTCCTCTACAGAAGGACATCTGTTAATATTCTGGGAAACTGATACGGCTGACTTGACACCATAAAGGCAAAAATCTCTTTGGTAACTGTTCCAGA